>JAOUZG010005735.1:12743341-12758924 GCA_026289955.1 Argiope argentata | reverse complement strand
TATATATATATATATATATATATATATATATATATATATATATATATGTGTGTGTGTGTGTGTGTGTGTCAGTTATTAAAGTTTAATAACTTTGTCAGAAAATATTAATTTTTCAGTAATATTCTAAATTGAACCTCTAAAATTTTTATTTTAATTCTTCTTTTTCCTTACTAATTATTTTGAAACTTAAAAATATTTTCAGTACATATTTTTGATTATGCTTTCTAGTTATAATCATTTTCTATTTGTAATTCTTTTTTAAAAGTTATTTTTGATTTGTTTTCTGTAGATCTAGATGAATTTGATGTAATAGCCCATAAGCCAATTCCTACAGAAGAAACAGATTTCTTTGATAAGATTGAAGAAGATGTAGAAAAAATAATAACGAAAGAACAAAGACAAGAGCAATATAAATCATTTGAGGTATTTGATAATTAGTTTTCATTAATGAATAATTAAATTTCATATGCTTGCAACTAAAAAATAAATTTTACCTGTATATTGAATCGTTTAATGTATAAAATCGGGGCTTCAATAAAATCTTCTTCTGCAACTTCACATTTTAATTGGGTGCAATAAATCTTATATTTAATTTTGAAAAATTGGAAATAATTTATTATATATATTTATATTTTGATAACTGAAGTTTTAATATATTTCTAAATTATTTGTCCTCTTCTGCAAAATTTACTTAGTTTTTTTTGTAGATAAATTTAAAAAGTGATTAAGAATTTTAAATGGATAAAGGTAAATATAAATTGGAAACTCCTGATAATTGTTTCTTTAATTTAATCTGGCTTGACTCTTAATAATAATATGGATATTCGATTCTTGATAAATATTTACTAATATATGTCCAACAATATAATCTTTATGATAAGTGGAAATTTTTAGCTACCTCAAACTTCTTGAAAATTAATATCCTTTGTGAAGCTAATGTGAAGCCACAGCTTTAATGATTTTTTTTTAAATGTACGTAATTAGAAATTATTATGCACACACATATACAGACTATCCATTCTAGGTGTGGCCCAAAAGTTAATTTATAAATTTTTAAGAGAAGCAAACTTTCTGTCAGAAAAGTGCTTTAAATAATTTAAAAATTTATGTGGCATATTACTTGAGTTAATAAATTTTCTATTGTAACAATTGGTTAATAAGTTCTGATGTAAAATCATGATTTTCCTCTGAGTATTATTATATTTAGGAAAATAATATTTACATACTAATATTTTAAACAAAAAAAGAATTAAATTTTTCTAATTTCAACCGACCAAGTAATGAAACATTGAATATTATTATTTTAAACCAATATATGAACATTTTTAGTAAGAATTGCTTATTTGAGGATACCTTTTTTTGTGTGCAATCTTTAAATGGTTTAAATGGGTTTAAATTAGAGATATTCAAAACTGCATAATTCAAAGTGTCAAAACTTTTTTCCCAGCTGGGAAAAAACTTCAAAAATGTTCTCAAAGAATTTAGAAAATATCAATTGAGCTATTATTAGAGTGGACACTATTTTTATTGTGTATATGCTTATATTTTAAAAGCATATGGTTTTAAGTACAATAGTATTACACATATTATTTCTTTTTTCTTAAATGTATTTATTGAAGATGTTATATTTCTTATTATATTTATTAAAAATATATAAATAATATATTTGTTGATGATGCTAACAAAAAAGTTTTTAACCATCATTTTTTTTACATATGAGTCAATTTATTGAAAACCAAAGTCTAAAGTTTAAGATAATAATAAAATATATAAACCTTTCCTATTCTTAGAATTTGTGTAGATTGAAATAAAGTACCATGAATTGTTAAAACTTTGAACCTTAAAGATTGTTAGTTTCTGGAAATTGATAAATTGGAAACAAATTGCATTTGTAAATAGTGTTACTTATTAAATCTGGAAGATCCACTTTATTTTTTTTTTATATAAGAATGCATTTTTATGTGAAGTAATTAGGTTTAATAGGCATTTAATTTTTTTTCTTTTATTTTCAGCCTGTTAAAGAATCTCCTTTGTTCTTACAATATAAAGAAGAATTGAGAAAAAAAGATGATGAAATAGTATCTTTAAATGAAAAAGTTATCAAATTAAAGGTAATTTTAGTATTGAGATAACTTATAATTTTCTTCCTTTTTTTTTATTAATCTATCAAAATATATTAATATATATTATTTGGAAAAAAAGATGTGTTCCAGCATGTGAAATGTTTTATATTCATTTTTGAACTATTGGTTTCAGGAGGAGTTAAAAAATGTTAGATCCCGAAATAAAAAGCTATATGGAATACTGGAATCTGGAGAAAGTATGTTTCCTCCTTTTTTTTAATGTGTGTGTGTTCTTAGTGAACACGATGTTATTAATTTGCATTTATAGTAATATATTTTTCTTTATTTTATTTGTCAGTTTAGTATAGTCATAAAAATAAAAATATGCCATAAGTGAAGCTCTTAAAATAGTAGTAAGTAAATATCTGTTATCTAATATTTCTGTTTCAGAGTAGCCATTAAACCGGGAGGACTGGGAAAATGCGAGGAATTTAAAAATCATGTATATAACAGGAAAAATGCAAGGCTTTCGGAAATTCTCTTTAAAAAGTGAAAAAATTCAGGGAAATTTCAATTTCTTATTTTGTCATTTTTTTATATTTACAAAAATTCTTTAAACATTGTGAGAATATAAAAGATTATCACTGTATTGGCAAAAATGGGAGAGGGGGAATCACCAAAACCAAAATAACAAACTGATATTTTCTACTCGGCTCCTTTCTCTTCTGTATATATCAGTTCAATAGAGAAAAATACTTATGATGGAAAAGTGACTATAATCTATTAGAAATTGATGCACTATAATGTTTTTTGATTAGTAATCGTCAAATATTTATTTCAAGACTACTATTAAATTACCTATCATAATTCTATTATAATTGGTATATGGGTGCTGTTTTCATGCTTCCCCCTATATTGCATTTAATACGGGGAAAACATTGATAATTTCCCCCCAGATTTGAGTAATAACTTTGCATTTATTCCAATATTATAAAGAAAAATGTCCACAAGAACTTTTTTTAAATTTCAGTTACTTTTAAGCAAAATATTTATTATTTCTATTAGATTCTTTGATAAGTTTTTTTAAAAAATATAATGTATTCAAATTTAGCTCTTGTTTGCTATTGTTGCAGATAGCTAACTACAGTGAAAGTACAAATCTATAGTGCAATGTAATTTCAGTAACTTTTTATGCTCTCAGATCTTGAATGCATTTTCTAAGATGAAGTTTTGTTTTGAATGCTTCCCTTCTTTTTTTAGCTAGCTGTTAGAACTTATTATTATTATTTGCTAAATGAGTTGCCATTCTTTATTTCCTGAAATCATCGAATTTTGCAAGGATCAGTAACACTTTATGTATCTGATATTCAAGTGTAAAATTTGTAAATTTAATCTATGGGGTATCCATATTTCATTTTTTCTACAGCATCATTTTGTTAGTGTTATAAGGCTTATGTAGAAAGAAATTACTACAAATTTAGGATAATTTTTTAAATTAAAAAAAATATTTGTGGAAGATTTGTTGAGTATGATAATACTCCTAAAGCTTATTTTGATTTTAAATGAGAACTTCGTCTCCTAATTTATTGTTATTATCATTTACATATAAGAAGAAAAAAATACTGGGATAATTTTACTACTCAATATTACATTCTTATTACTTATATAATTAGTTGAGTAATTTAAACCTTCTTTTAGTGCGAGAGAAAGCTGAAATACTGTTACAAATTGATCAACTTATAAGTGTGAAAGATGAATTAACAGAAGAAGTAAGTATTTTCATTAATGTTTAATTTTATCAATATTTAATGCAGATACACTGGTTAATATTTGTTTCTATTTGCATCACATGTGAATTATTATTTTAGCTGAAGGAGTACCATACTGCTTTAGAACAGGAAAGGTCTAAAGTTCATGCATTACAAACAGAATTAAAGAAATATCAGGTAAATGAAGTGTGCTTGTAATGTTAATCTATTATTTATTTATTATTTTTATAAGATAATTTGTAAGATTCAGTGTATATTAGATTTTTTTAACACAATTGTTGATCATATGGTTTAAAATAAATATTTTTTATTTGATCCATACTAATTCATTCAAAAAATTGTCGTATCAGTAGTGGAATTTTTCTTCATTTCTTCAAATGTTTATTAGGATATTATTGTAATAAGAATTTCAAGATCATCTAAACAATTATGCTTAATATGGTATATTCTTCTAGAGACATTTATTCAAAAAAAAGGAAAGTGCCATAATTTCTTTTAGAGACTGCATAGCATTAAATGGAAGGGTTCTCATGCCATAATAGAATGACTATTTAATTGAGGCTTTGCATATTCTATTAAATCATTCTTGTATTATATCCAATGATCTGGAGCATCTGAGTTCCTTACATCACAAAGAATTTCTTACAGATATTTGTTATACCAAGCTGTTATTTGCTATAAAAGTTTGGAACCATTTTTTTGATTTCGTAAAGGCTATGTTTGGATTTAGATTATTAAATCAAGCCTTATACAACTTTCCCATATACTAAAATTCTCAAACCAACTAAATATTCTTATAAATGGTTTCCATGCAAACACTTAATTCTTTTATTTGTATAGTTTCTGTATTCAAGATTTTTCTGGCTAATGCTCACTTCAAAATTTTTCTTTTGTCTCTAACTGAAGAAGCTTTAAGTTTCTTCCTCTATTTTTGTTTTTCGAATATCATTTTCATTAAAAAAAAATTTTTTTGATGTCCATATTTCTTTACAATAAATCAACTCATCCCAGATAAATCTAGAGCTTCAATCATTCTTTTTTTAAAGCTTCTTTATTTAAATATTTTCATTTTTTTACTATTTATTTTTAATTAATGCTGCAAGACTTAACAGCTAATTAAAATATTTCCAAAATTTTAGTATTTTAGTATTTTAAAAATGTTTTGACTAGGTAAAATAAAAGGTGAATAATATCCAAGTTAACTCTTTTGTCTGTTTTTATTATGAGTTCTGAATTTTAATAATCATACATTGAACATTTTTATTTTATAGAGAAAATGTGAGTGAAATTATTCAAATTCAAATGTGAATATGCAATAAAATTGTAGTTAAAAATTAAGTAAGACGAAAAAGAAAGAATTAAAGAGCTTCAATATTTCAGCCATATTGACAAACATGCTAAATTGCTAATTAGATGCACTAGAAATAAAAATAGTCTCTCATGTGGATAAATATGCCTGAAGGCTAAGCTAAAAGAAAAATGGCTTCAAACTGGCATATTTACATAATAAAACATTATGAAAATCACAAGTTAGTTTCTAAACACATTGCAAATTTATTTAGAATAAATAAAAAGTTTAGTCCATGAACAGGACGGAAGTTTTTAAAAATGAGGATTTTTAATTGATTTAACTCATAATAACTGAATAAGTTGTTAATAATGATGTTTCTTTTGATGATATAAAAGAAGTCGTAAAAGAAAATCAAAATATTTCCTGCAAGCTGTAATTCCTGTAAATGACATAATCCATTAAATACATTAAATAATCTATCATAATCCTAATCATAATCTATTAAAGGATATAAAAAATACATTAAAATCAATGTGCACTCAAAAGGGTAAAGGGACTGGAATCTCAAGAATACAAATAAGCTTCATTCAATTAAACAAGTTATTCATCATTGGCCCAGCTTATCAAATAGAAAGCATGGTATAATTCTTACTCGATTAAGAACAAGTCACACTATACTCATGAACAAGCATTTGTTTTTTGGAGAACCTGCAGCTGAATGTCCAAAATGCCTTTGCCAATTGAAAGTTCAACATATTCTAATTGATTTTCCACAATTCGTTTCGCAGTACATCCATTGCTATCAGTCTTCCTATATCATCTTAAAATACTTTTATAAAATTAATCCCCCGCATCCTTTTATGTTCTTAAAAATGATTGGTTTTTAGTGCTTGATTTTATTAAAAATAATTCAGTTTTAAAGTTTTCTTAATGTTTTTAAAAATATACCATAAACATATGTATTTAAAACAAAGTTATAATATGAACCGTGCATTTGACATAGCATTATCAGGAATGGTTTTTGTGAAACTAAATCAAATCAAATCTAATTGTCTTTCTATTTACAGAACAGTAAAAAGCAGCGGACAGAGTCAAAATGACATCCATAATGGAGACTTCATCCTCATGTGATAAGAAATTCATCAGCAGAGTGTGTTTTATTGAAAGGCCATTCACAAGAAAATGTTTCTCTGCTTTCCTATATGCAGATAATGCATGTGGAATGAATTTTTGTGGATCTGCTTAATGTCTCTTTGTGATGGGAATTGTAATTTTTAAAAAAATAAACTGTGCTATTTCATTTTTTTATATTGTGATTACATAATGTGTTTTTGTTTTTTTGTGGAAATAAGTATTCTGGTTCCAATTTCTGAACAAAGACATTTGTATTCATTTCAGTTGAGTATCATAGTTCTTTTCCTTTCGAAGTTTGGTTTTTGATCAATTCATCTCATTTAATTTTGACAATGCTAAAGATGTATTAATTTATGAAGCCTGAAAACAAAATTTTTAAATCATAGAAGCATTTAGATTGTCTCTAAATTTTGTTTTCTTTTGTAATTGAACTTGTAAATGCATTAAATAACATAATGAAAACAGGTGTAGAAATGCACCATATTTGTACATTCCTTTAAAGTAATCAAATTTCTGCATGAAGCTTACTTTTATTCTTAATTTAGTGCCATTTGTTTTGAGTAAATATTACTTTAAAATAGTATATCTACTTTTTTATTAGTATATCTATTTTCTTTATATTTTTTATGGTTGAATAATTATTTCATTGAATTGAAATGATATCAAATGAAATGTATTTCAAAATTATCAATTTTAAATTTGGAAATGATGACTGTCTATTATTATTTTATGTGGAACAATGATTGAATTGTTTTTGTATGTATGGAGGATAGAAATTTTTGTTGTTGAAATTCATTTATTTGTTTGTCAATTTGATAACAGGGGTGATGGAAATGACAAAATATTGATGTTTCTGAATATTAGATATTTTTATTGATTTTTGAAGATTGTCTTTATTTGGTAAAAGCAGTGAATGAAAATGAAATGTGTATAATAAAAGCATAGGAAATTGAGTTTATTATTAAATGTTGCTCTTTTTTTCTTTCCACTGAATAATTTCTCTTCTTTTTTAAGTTTTAAAAAAAACTTATTTTGAAAGAAAAAAAAATCAAGTGTTTCTGCTTGTGTAAAATGATTCTTTCTTCAGCTCATAATTTTCTTTTCTCCTTTGTTTCGTACTACTTGTATGTTAATATTGTAATTCTTATGTAATGGAAATAAAAAAGAAATTGTATTTTAAACAGATTCTCTTTTAATTCTGCTTTGCTATATGTTGTTTTATTTGGATAGATTTAAATTTAATATTGAATGTAATTTTCTTCTTAAAATAATGTTACATTTTCATTTCTTATATTTTATCCATATTATTATGATCACTTAGCTAATAGCCTGAATAGCTTCACCTTGCTGCCAAAACGACAGTCACGTAGCAAGGCGTGCTTGGAAAGTGATAACAAGCATCTGTGACCATGAGTTTGACAGAGAATCATACACTCTTGAAGATTTCAAAGTAGAGGATCTGATGTGTCAGTTGAAATGCTTTTGTGGACTTAATGGGAATAAGATCTGGGGAATTTGGAGGCCCAAGTGTAGTAACAAGAAACTCGTTAAGATCCTTGAATCATGCACCTATGTATAAATTGGAACTCATGGCATGTAGCATATCCTGTTGAAACATGCCATTATTTGCAATATTCATAATTGCCATCTAAAGATGTATACTTGATTGGTAATATATGCACAACTTTTGAAAGTACCTGTTTCTGGAATTAATGGATTTTAAGTATGTCCCAAACCATAAGGCTACCTTTCCCACCTCCTCGAGGTCCAACAAGAGTTTTTGGTAATTAAGTTTTTTATGTCTATCAAAGAATATGCCATTCCCCATCAATCTAGTGTAATAGAAAATGAGTCTCATCTAATAAATGCAATTTTTTCTAACTATTCCAGGGTCTAATGTTTATACTGTTATACAAATGCATGATTCAATGCATATTTGCCAACATGGATGCTGAAATCGAATGTCTGTTGCAAAAACCAGTATGCAATAAAATTAGTTAAATATTATCTGAATAGTTTTCAAGTACATTGGAATTAATTTGGGCTACCAATGTATTTATGGTAGTACATTGATCATTTTTAATCAGACATCTCTAACAACACTTGCACCATCATTAATATCCCATGATGCCCCATTGTTTGTATGCCTAGACTGCATGTTCACTTGATCCCATTTCTTGAAAATCTTATTATGATACTATGTGAACACTTCATGAAAGCTGTAGTGTCAGAAATATTGCCACTCTGAACCTGATAATCATATTTTTTCATATCTTTTAAATCTGACTTACTTGTTAGAGCAATTATTGCAATGAAAATATGTACTCTGAAATCACTCTTATATACCTTACTACAAACAGGTTTCTCATTCTTGTATGTGACTGGCTATAACTTGTATTTGCACCAACCTGCTTGACAAGTATAATTTGGTGACTTGACTGTGTATGTATTGGATATATTTAGATGTACTTTTAAAATATTAATATTATGAAACTATTCTAATTCAAAATATACTTATAGTTATTTTTTTAAAAACTCACAGAATACAAGTCAACCATCATCAAAGCAAAATGAAAATTTAAACACTATCTTGATTAAAATTTCGGCCAGCAATTGTTCTAAAAAGTATGGTTCAATCTTTCTTTATTTTCTTTTTTAAATATAATATTACCATAAGTAAATAATTTATTTACTTAGTAAAATGTGTTAATAATTTTAATGCGTAACTATGCCCACTTTTATTGTATGTCTTATTTAATCAACAGTCAATAAATAATTAGTTTTGCCTGTAAAATATGCTAATATTTTCAGTGCATGTCTATTTATCTTATATTCAGTAATCTTAAGAATATAAGGAATTTTTTAATGGTAAATGTTCCTTTTTTTAAATTATAAAATGCAAGCAAAAACTTATTGATTTTTCCTTAATTTGCAGTTCAAAATCTATAAGCAGTTAATGTCCATGCTTTGTATTGGCATAATTTTAAGACACACTAATATTCTTTAAAAATATTAAAATGATAATATTCACAGGTGTTAATTGTGTGATGCCACATTTTGAAGCAAGAGTTCAAAACATTTTACAGGACAACTAAATACTATCAAATTTGGCTAATATTCATTTTTTATTGGGTAGTATATAATAACTAAAAGACATTTCAAAATTGTAATTTTAAAAAATCTAGAGAATTTTTATATTTTAGTGGTACCAGTTTTGTTTCTGTACAACCCCCCTCACTAAATCTAATCAATTTTTAAAAAATTTACATATTTTACAATGATATTTTTCATTGTTTTAATTAGTACATTTATACACTTACAAATTGTTATAAATTAATAATTTTTGAAAAAGAAATTAGTATATTTTTCTTCCTTATGAATATGTAAAAAATAACTTCTAGAAAAATATCGGTACAAAATTGAGATGTAACGACTTAAGAGACATGAGATGACAATTTTAAATGCCTTCTTTTTGACTGTATAGTTTATTTTACTTGAAAAAAAAAATCAGCATATTAAATTTTAAAAAATAATTAAAAATGATAGTATTATTTTTATCAACTGCATGTCCTGATGATTATAAACAAGGATGATGCTTATCTAATATTGGAAATGACTTTTGTCATGGTTGACCTATTATCTCAACGAAAAACAGACGTTCACGTTTCTACGTATTGTGCATTTCTAAGTAAACATCTACACGGAATTCTTGTATATTACTGCTATTACTTTGTTTACAGTCAACACCAAATGAGTTTTGCTTTTTCTACGTTGTATCTGACTAAATTCGTAACGTAACTTTCAGAATAGAATATTTTGTCATTGTTTACAGCGGCATGTGATAAGGTGGAGTCATCTAGCGCGATATGAAAAAGCGTACCCTTCATACGGTGCAATCAATTTTATAATCATTCAGGTATTGTTCCCGCCAATCATTACAGCAGGCAGTTCTCGCGGCTGTTCACAGAAATCGCCTACCAACGGAGTGTTATCGAAAAGATTCGAATTTTTCACCGTTCCTTTTGCTGTAAGCAAGTTGCGACTACTTTTTCTCTCTTCTTTTTTCACTATCGTAAAGCTGTGGATTTTTAATTTCTTATTGAAGAGGAAGAATTATTTTTAAAGGTAAGTTTCAGCAATTTGTTTTTGATTATTGCATTTAAAATTTAGCTGTAATCGAAAGTTGTGTTAATACTCTGTGTGTCATTTTTTTAAAACCATATTTTACTGCTTTTAATATTTTTTTAATTTTTTTTCTAAATACTTTTTTTTTACATATTCCTGTTGATAATGTATGCCAGCTTGTCATTTTCTTATAAGTAAAATGGGTTGTAATCCAATTTAAAACTACCATTGTGCATAAATTCGAAAACAAATAGCTTGATTTGAAAGAATGTTTTTTCTTCCCTAAAACAGCACTCGGTCAGTTTCCAATTCAGAATTATTATTTCCCCCCTTTATTTATTTCCTTAAAAAAAAAAGAATTATTGCTTAAACATTCGCGTAAAATAGTAAGACATTTTTAAATAGTAATTATCTTTCTTCACTTAATGATAATGGTAATGATTAAAAAAATCCAGTTAATAATTGAACATTGGAGACGATTAGGCATTCAAAAGCGATTTTTTTTGTCCTTATTCGTATTTTATATGTTTCGTTATATATATATATATATATATATACTGTTCCTGTTAAATAAAAAAGTTGAAGTAAGAAAAATGAAATTAATTTTAGCCATGTGACTCTACGTAATGCATTTTATAAAGCTATCATATAAAACTAGTAGCTATACTATACACCTCCGCAAAATTTATTGATATAATATTTGTTTGGCTAATGGATGTTTTCATTTTTTCTTCTCCAATAACAGAAATGTTGATAATTTTCTCCTGAAATATCGTCTTAAGAAAATATATTTCTTTTAAATATCGTCTGCAGATAATTTATATCCCTGTCGTGCTCTTATGTTACTGAAGAGAGGCTGTTAGTTCTTATAATTGGCCTGATTGTGTATTTGTTAAATGGAAAAAAAAAATCATCAATTAAAGTAAACCTATGTAGACTTTCATCACAATTTAAGAAATATACAACTTGAAATTAAATGTTATACACACACACACAGACACACACACATATATATAAAATATATGAAGAAAAAGTTGTGATTTGTATGTACCTTAAGAGATAAAAAAACAAAGAATTTTTTTTTTTAAAGCTGTGATTATTAGGACTGGATTTAACTCTATATGGTCCCTTGGGTAATTACACTTTAGACTTCCAGAAAATAAATATTTTTATTGATTTTGATTTAATATCTATATAAACAGTTTTTAAGTAACGAGCATTACAAAATGTTGAATTAGAAAAACGTTTAATTTTGGTTGATCTTCAAGGGAGTCAATTTCATTACCTCATGTATTCAAACATTAAAATTTAAAGCAATTTGCGCATTAAAAAATGATTTTATTAAAAAATCGAAATTGTGCCAGGGTTTCTTGTAAATCAATCTGTCAACTGAAAAAATAATATTTTATTGATATGAATTTAAAAATATGAAGAACATTTTTTTTAGAATAATGTTATAGATTATAGAAATTAACAAATATTTTATTTATTTTAATTTGAGTATGTTCGAATGCATGCCCTTCTAAATTAACTGAGACCATATAACCAAATTACTCCTAAAACGCGGCATTTACTCACTCCCCATCAAATCTAGAAGTACTGAAATACCTCAAAGTTGTCGGGTTCCTTGACAATTGTCTGCTTTCCTTATTCGATATTTCTCTTAGATTATAGCAAATTGAGTAACTATCTCAGCGTATGGTATATTAAAAATTAATATACAATATAATTGTGTTCTGTACTTTTGTTCTTTCTGTCATTTTGGGGGGAAATTTTGTTTTGTTAGAAGCTGCGATGTTTTTCAGTCGAGTATTTTTTCATAATTTTTTTTTTTACTGATCTTGCATGCTTTGGTTTCTAGGAAAATAAAATGCCGTTCAAATGATAATTAACAATAATATCTAGTATCTCTTAATTCATCCAATTGACATGGATCACACATAATCTAAAATTAAAAAAGTAAATACTGTTAGATGTCTTAGGTGGTTTTTGAATTGTTTGCTTAAAGATGGCGAAATAATATTTCAACACAGTCTTATTGATAATTGATTTTATTGTAGTATTAACCATTTTCGAGAAACAGAAGATTCGCCAGGATTGATGATTGTTAAAAGTTTCATTAAAATATTTTGTTACTTGGCTATAAGTATATAGTATAAGTGCTCACACTATTTTAGAAACTTGACATTCTGTTCACTGAACTATGTATCTCCCTAATTTTTTGTCATTTGTTCTAAAATTATTTTTGTTTGAAACAGAAATTAATAAAGAAAAAAAATTCTGTAATTAAATGTTTTTCAATAATATTCAGAAATTAGAATCATTCAGCATGCAAGTAATGTATGCAACAAAATTTTTTTTAATGATTTTTGCAATACACCAGAAGACTGTCCAAATAAAATTGCTCTCGTTCAATATAAAATTCAATTTGCTACAATGAAAAAGAATTTATTGAATATCATTCATAGGGCAGAAGGTCTGTAAAAACTTAAAATTCATAATTAATTAGAACATTTATTAATCCAAATTAAATAAAACATAATTATTTACTTCATTCAAACTATTTTTGTTAGCTGCACATGTCTATTACTGATGTTTGAGAAATTATATATTGGTCCCTACAGATAATCTCGATAGTATTCGTATTTATTATTGATTAGAGTATATATCCTGCATCTATAACTCCTTTTTATCTTGAATAATTCAGAATTATTGAATTATTTATATAAATAATTTGAAAAGTTACAGATAAGTTTAATATTTCTCTCTAGAAAATAACACTTTTCGTGTTCATTTCATTTTGAAAATATGTATTTCGTGTTGAAAATTAAAGCTTTCTGGGTTTACTTTGTAGTGGGAATTAAATTAATATTTTTTCATTGGAACTTTTGTCAATCTGATGCCAACATGTTGACAAAAGCTTATTTCCCTCATGCACTCGTAATGTATTTGCACAGATTAACTTTTTCACTCCGATGTTGCGTCTGATAGACGATTCAAGATTGTGCATCATTTTGACATTTTATTTATTTATTTTTCAAATTTAATTGTTTTGGAGTGCAAAGGGTTCAATTCCATTTCACACTAGTCGCCTTTAGTAACTAGCAGATTCGCCGATGATATTAGTTATATTTGATTTTAGTAAATTATTTAGATTATGTCCATAATTCTCCCATGTTATTGGGCATTAAAATCTTTTTATTTTAATCGTCTAAATATTCTTTATCCCTCAGGTACATGGACCTTCCCAATGAAAACCAATATCATATCATAGCGTTATTAAAAATGCAAATATGTAGTATATCCATCTTCTAAATTTTTCAGTATAGTAATTTCACCCTTTTATTCGTTTTATAAAATACACAGATTAAAAAAAAAATCCTTATTTTTTAACTTTCATCAATGGAAGAAAATTGAGTGATTAAATATTTGATGAAATAAGAAAAAGAGTTTAAATTTCAGAGCAATGATATAATCTGTTGTTGGAAAATGGACAAAAAGTTTTTTAAAAAGTGCAAAAATTTAGAAATAATTTGTATAATTATCAAATTGGAACAATCAAAAATATATTAATGAAATTATTTTAGTGGTGGAAAATTTATTATTGTGATATAATTTATCACTATAATTTATAATTTTTCGAAAAGTAGTGATAGCGGAAAAACACCTATAACTCGCTTACGTTTTAATTCCGATTCATTATTATTATTTCACAAAATTCAATAGATTTCCACCTCCCCACGACGCACACATGCGCAAGCATGCACGCACAGATACACGCACACAAACGCATTAATCTTTTTTATAAGTGGATACGGAAATATAAATCGCGTTGTGGTCAAATTATTTTTAGTTCAATTAATATTTTCAGCTGAAATTTTTTTCTTAAGCTAAGATTTTTATAATCACTCCTATTTATTAAAAAAATCATTATTTTTTAAAAAAGGCATTTATTTATTTCAGATCAGATCAGGATATTTTATTTATGGAGTACTAGACCCTTTTGATGCACATATTTTTGTATAATTGAAATAGTCATATTTATTTTTAAAAAAAGTAAAATATACTTTACGAAGAACATGCAATAAATATTTAGGAATATTAGGAATAAATATTTAGGAATGCAATCATGATAAAATCTAAATGGTGTGAAAATTGAAAAAGAATAATCAAATTCATTCATTATAGAATCATTATTCGTTATATATTATTATTAATAATCATTCGTGTTTTCGAATTCCTTTCTTTATTTTACTCATTTAATACAATTTTATAGTATTTCTACATTCAGATTGTGATTTATTTTTTTAAAAAAGGAAAAATTGTAAGATGACTGGAATTGCTCTACAGCAAGCAATATTGGTGACATATGGAGATCACTTGAGAATGATAATAATTTTATGAATCATTTTTTTCTTATTTACCTTTTGTAATTCAACTGCGTTGATAAAAAAAGGTGTTTTATCGCACTTTCGCATCTTTTAATCAACCAAAGAGTTTGATAAAAAAAAAGTTGACATGAGTTTCTAAACTTGAAGTGCTGATAATTTTGATTTCAGCAACTGAATTTTAGCAATAAGTGCTCGTGCATGAGAGGAGCTTGAACGAAAAAAAAAATTAAATTTAAAAATACACTTAAATTACTTATATAAAAAAATTTGCTGTTTATGAAATTATACATTGAAGTTTTTTTAATGATAATTAGTAACTTTCCTCATATTTTTTCAAATTCAAGTTTCCTTTTTTAATTTTTACAAATTACTTTAAAAAAAAGGATCCAAAGTTTCTATGTTGCCTTATTTTTATCAAAGAAGATTAGCCATACGCTATATATAGAAAAGAAATGAAAAAAAAAAAACAATAACTAGTATCCTATAAAGATGTATAAAATAATAATATAATTACTCATTGGATTTTCTTGACTATTTTAATGAAAAGTAATTATTATCATGTGAGAATATGATGTTTTGGCTAGAAGGTTTTGATGCTTCCGAAATTTATGCACAAAAAATATTTTTACCTTCTTTTACCAGTATTCCATTATTATTATATATGCTTCATTGAAAGCAGATGCGTTTTTAGAAGATTGACGTGGAAAAAGTTGACGTAGAACAATGACATCATGGCTGTTATTTCATCTCAAAATCGGTGGAGCTCCAAAACTTTGTTTGTCATCTAGAAATGGAAAATGAAAGTTTTTA
>JAOUZG010005735.1:12730155-12743241 GCA_026289955.1 Argiope argentata | reverse complement strand
AAAGGTGTAGAAACCGATAGAGAAATCTCATAATTATTTCAAACCGGTTTAAACGGGTTAATGAGCTAAATTAAGACAAATAATGTCTTAAAATAGTAAGGTTCTCACATAACTTGACATTTGTGATCATAGATTTCATTTTGTTAAATATTTTTTTTAAGTATTGATTAATCGTATGGCTTTTCTTTTCTACCATTTCCTGAGAAAATATTTAATCGATTTTTATGCTTTCATCTGTATTTATCATGGTTTTAATGTCCTTCAGTTCGTCTTAATCAGTTATATTTGTTATCATTTATATATTGCGCAACAATAATTATTTCGGCATGTTCTGTCATGATCAGTTACTGACAGTTATAATGAATCTTTTTTTTAAAATTAATCTTTAATTTCAAGCTAAGAAGTTCGACTAACTTTTAAGAAAAAAAAAAAAAACTCTATTAAAATAATAGACAATACTAAATTTTTTATCTGATAGTATAAAGCGTTTATGAGATTAAAAAAAAGAAATGCAAATAGCTTTTCAAAATTATGAATATAGTGCTTTGAACACTCGTGAAGTTTGTACGGACCGTTTTCTGATTTTTGAATTTCGGAAATGTGTATAGGACTGTACTAAAAATGAGCCGTCATTTTTTATAAGCACTTTGATGTCAGCTAATTCATGCAATCAGATGACAGGAAATATTCTGAAACAGCAAGCTGACTAATAGAAACGCCTTTCTTTATCACGCTTGAAAGTGCTTGCAACAAGACGTTTGCGAGTGAAAAAGTTTGCCTAATCATTTTGATTCGTTTTGAAGTTCGCAAGTATTGAAGGGTATTTGTTAATTTTAAAAATTTATTTATATAATTGCTGTTATCATCAATTATAAAGAATGTCTTGATAATTGAAACATATTGGTTATACGAAACTATTTAGCATAATTGAAATGAAAATTGTATATTTTGCATTGATGATTAATTTAAACTGTTGAATAATTTGTTTTTGACAATACTCAGAAGGTATAAATTATCGTGTTTTATACTTTTTCCTTTATTAGTGGAATTTTTCTGAGAAAATAACCAAAGAAATTTATATTTATTCAAAATAGATTATATTAAGTTTTTGTAAGAAACAAATGATAGATATTAGTCAACAAATATTTTTTAATAGTAATTTATAGTACTGTTTTAATTTCTATTAAGTAGAACAACATAATTAAAAAAAATTTACTCGTATAATTGTTACTTAAATGTTTTGTAAACGAATAAATTATTTAAAAATATTATGTAAAGTGTGACGTAATCTTTAATCATTAATTCAAGTAATGCTTATATCATTTTTGTTATGGCAATGCAGGAAAAATTTTGATAGCAAGACTTTTTTTCCTTAAATAAAAACGGGATTTTTTTGTGATAATATTGTTAGGCTAATAAAATATATTATAACATCGAAATTTCCTTTTGTTTATAATATTGAATTGAACGCTTTTTATGTATTTCACAAACGTTTAAAAGATTCCCATGTATTATTTTAAAAAAAATATGTACTATTTTTAGAATCGATGACAGGTAAAAATGGATGCATTTCATTAAATTTAATTTAGACCTTTCCGTACTAATTCCATGATGAATGGTTTGTAGACTGAAAACTTAAAAAGTCAGCTTCGATTTGAATTTATGATTAGATACTGAGATAAGTCACAGTAGATAATTGGAGAAGGCTAATGCTTATATTAGAAATAATTTACCTCAGATTAAAATTGCAGATTTTCAGAGCTCTATTTGAGATTTTGACAAGAGTGATATGGATTTCTGGTATTTTTTAAAATCTATATTATCACAGTATAGAATGATAAGTTTGAAAGGATAAGAAGATTATAAACTATACACCAGAGCATTATATCATATTCTTCAATATTTTATAAATTGCAAAGACTGGAAAACATTCGATGCATTAAATATTAAAATATTCTTATTCGAAATACTGATATTTATTTCACTTTAGAAATATAAATGTATGCAGTTTACATCAGCAGTAAAAACTGCTTTAAAGAAAATTTTGAATCATATATCTTGTTTTTATATTTTATTTACGATATATTCTTGGAATTCCAAAGAAATCTAGGCTGAAAGATGCATATAGAATATCTTAAATGCCTTATTTTTTTCATTTAATCTTGAGGTAGATTACAAATTATCTTTTTTTAACAACTTAACTTTTTTATTTTCTTTATTGTCTAATAAGATGACTTCTTCTATTTTGGGGATATTTTCTTATTTTGATTCAAATGGAAAACCATACAATACTTGGCTTATCTACGTATTCGAAGTCATTTTAATATTGAATTATGATCATTATGAATGGGTTAATTTTTTACTTAATTACAACTATCAAAATTCGATAAATCGATGCACGTACGGCATACGGGGGAAAACAGTTAAGCGGTCAAGTTCTTAGAAAATCAGGCTCATACAAAATGATATTAAATCTGATCGCTGTTTTTAAAGCATACCAAGAAGTAACCCAAAAGTCATAAATTATATATTAAGGAATAGCAATTCGCATCATGTTAATATGTTGTTCCATTAAGTTTTCTTTTGCATTTTTTAAAAAAAACTGCCTTTTAAAAAACCCCGGTTATTAATTTGCTTTTTAATCTACCCATTTATAATGGAATTATCAAATTGTGCTTCTGCTATAGTTCGAACTAATCTGATTTGCGGTTATTGAAAATTCGATTTAAAAATAATATTCGATCTAAAAATTATCATATTTTGTTCTTAATAAAATTTTCAATAATATTCCATTTTTCTCCCAAAGTAATATGTTAATACTATCAGAGTGGTCCTTTTCATTTTTTAATGCAATTTTAAATACAATATACAGTTGGCGTAGTAGATCAGCCAAAAATTACTAATATACTCTTTCTTTCCAAATCAAATTATTAATTATCTCAAAGTTAATTATACAGACAAATTGCAGTTAAATGCAGTTAACTATGCAAAGGTAATTTATTAGAATAAAACCTTATTTATTAAATGGTTAGATTATGATGAAATGCTTTTAGACTTCAGAGCGAATTTCTAAAACATGAAGTTTCGATTTAAAGTGGGAAAGATAAGGAGGTGTCTTTGTCCTTTTCTTAAGAAATTGCGTTCGGCAGTTATTTTACAGAACAGAATAGTTCTTTTATTTACGTAATATTTTGAAGTCTCTGGAACATATCTTATCTTATGAATGTCCTAGAAGTTTTGTATTTCTAGTAGTATTTTTTCTCAGTGGAGATAATTCTAAGTAATATTGCACAGTAACGGAAATGTCTTGAGATAAAATTTAATGAAAAAAAATGCTGAAGTGTATATCTGTTTGCGCTGAGAAATTTTAATCCCAATATTTTATTTTTTTTTATATTTTTTCTTATCACTGCTTGT
Organism: Argiope argentata; assembly: GCA_026289955.1. Taxonomy (NCBI): domain Eukaryota; kingdom Metazoa; phylum Arthropoda; class Arachnida; order Araneae; family Araneidae; genus Argiope; species Argiope argentata. The sequence goes on along the minus strand of JAOUZG010005735.1, from coordinate 12,739,824 downwards.
TATCTGTGTATTAGAAAAAAATAAAAAGAATTGTGCGATTTTTTTTTTATCAGAGCGTATGTCCCAAAAGTATGTACTGTTTGAACTTATAACTCTGTGCTTTTTACTATTTCGACTTTTGATATTTAAAAACTTCAATCACTAGCTTACGGAAAGTGTTTTGCCCCTGAATAAGACATTAAAGTATCTAGTACATACATTCAATAAATTTAAGATAATGCTTCGTATTAAAGCCCATTAAAAAAAATATAGACAACATAGAAATAATTATAATTCAGAAACTGAGGAATAAAAAAATGGAATATGATTGAAAATTTTATTTAGAACAAAATATGATAATTTTTATATCGAATATTATTGCTGCCATTTTTCCACTCTCATAATTAAAAATTAAGTTAAAATAGAGAGTTTTTATTTTATGGAATAAATTTAATCCAGATAAAAGCAACTGGAATATTTTCTACTTTTATCAAAATTGTGCATTTCTTTAATCATCTTTGCTGCCTTTAAAATGATTTTCGAAAAGCAATTTATTAAATAATATTATGATATGCGTTTTATTTTTTCAACTTTATAAAATTCATAATGTTAATATATAAAAAATGGTTGAAACGTTAACAAAAATCCTCTCTCTATATATCAAAATTTATATTTTTGATCATGATTTTGCATTAATATCTGGTTAGAAAATCGAATCTTGTCACGTTATTCATATTCAATGATTATTTCGATGATTTAATTTATATTGGAATATTTGGATCAGTATTATATGTACGAATTAGATGCAAGAATTTTCAGCAGAGGTTCCTGTAATACATCTACCGTTGTTGATACAAGATGAAGCAAATCGGAGGTACGCTAAAATAATGTAATAAAACACAAAACGTACCAGACTAAATAAATGAAAATAAAGTTATACGATTTTGTTTTCTCCAATTCCCGGTGCTGAATGAATGCCAAATTAATGCAAGTATGAAAATCACTCACAAATTCTTGAAAGAACATTCTCGTCTCTTTAACAACAAATAGCAGTCTCTTGACACAACTTTAGATTTTAAATTATATTTATCTTCATTTGAACCTAATTTATTAAGATTTTACATATTTAATTTGAGTCGTTCGACTCTTAAAATAACCAAAGTTCTTAATATTGTTAATAAAATCTTTGCGGAAAGTACTACTCAAAATCATAAACTAACAGATACAAGAATGAAAAGTAATGGGAAATATTGATCTATAATAAAGAATATTTTGTATTATCCTATTTTGAGTAGTATATCTCAAAAAAAAATTATTTCTTGGCGATTTTTCATTTCTTGGATTCAATCATTCATAGTGTTTTCTATTAAATATCGACACTTCTAAGTCTTTTAACCTTTTTTGGCCATTTGAAAATCTATAGGATCTTATTCTTTATAATATATCTATAGGATTTTATTCCTTAATTTGAACTCACTATCATGGTTTCGTTATGACTTTTTGTAATTTATCATCGTTTTACCTATGGTTATTTTTGTATCATTTTAATTCTATCTTTTTTGCAATTCCTACTATTAGCTCACATTTTCCCTATATATATATATATATATATATATATATATATATATAGTTCACATTTTCAATCGTTTATAAAATACTTGCTATTCATCCAATCAAGTTAAAGTAAATTTTTTTAAACTTGTAGCGAATGACATTTGATGTTAATACAGTTTTTTTTATAAAAAAAAATTAATGAATTAATTTTTTTATTAATTAATTAAAAACTTTCTCGCCAAAAATCTTCGTTTTTGGGCCGCCAAAAAAGTAACGAATTCAGATTTTTTCCGCACAGTATTAAGGATAGGCTTAACGTGTTTTCGTCCGATTATTTTAAACGGTCCTGTTTATTTTCATAATATTTGATACATTTAAAATTAAACATTGTTAATGAAACTATTTTTCCGATTAATTTTGATGTACTTTCGAATTAAAATAATGCAGAAAAAAGAAAATTAGAAATTTCTAATCTGTATTGCGCCCCAACATCTGTAGAAAAAGCAGATGTTGGGGCGTTGTCACAATTGGCTTGAATTGTGACAATTCAACTCTTGTATTGAAAATTCAACTCTTGTATAAATTTTTGGTCAATTATTTGTAGTAATTGCAATTGTCAGGACGGGATAGTTTGGATGGTATGACGTTGGATTCGAATACCTTGGACTGCGAGTTCGAACACCATATAAAGAAAGGAGAATGGAAAATGCCAAGAAATTCGCTTTCTATTGTGCCTCTTAAAGTTGGGAATCTGTCATATATATAGGGTAATCATTCAATTGAAAATAACTAATATAAAAATTTTCTTTCTTAACTTAAGTAGGAATTGATTTTTTTAAAAATGTTTTTTATATTACTTGTTTGTTAAACTTTCTAGTAGAAATAAACTTGTTTGGCGCAGTTTAATCTTCATATTGGTTCTTGTGCCATAAAAACACTAACCAAACCAAATTCTAAATCAATGATGTAAAGCTGCTGTTGAACCTCCCTATTCTTTGAAATTTAATATAAGTGATGAAAATATTTTACAATAATGAGTTCACTTTTATCTAAACCATTTTCGGGTTATAATCGTGCCGATAATCATTAACTTTGATATAGTTAATCACTATCAATGCGAGTATCACCAATTTAATCAAAATCAGCATTTTCGGCATTGATTGGAACGGAAAGGCACGGGATAAATTACTGATTTTTGGCTAGTATGTTATAAGCGATCATATAGCATTAAAATTTAATAAACGCTTAGTGATTCGTTTAGCTGTCTGATAATGACTACATAATCCTCTTTTTTTCTTCTTCTTGCAGATGCTTTCTTTGAAGTTACTATACAATAGTCCCTTATCCTCTCTGGTGAAAGGGTGGCGCAAAAAGCGTCAGAAAGGAGATGCAGTGACACCTGCTTTGGAAGATGCTACCCTAGAGAACGATCCGTTGAGAAAAGAGTACATACAATCAATCCCCGAAGCTCAGTTGTACAGAGGAGTTCTACTACAAGGATACCTAGTACCTCCCAATGTATTGGAAGGATTGGATGACATGGAAATAAGAGATGATGATGTTTTCGTCATCACTTACCCCAAATCAGGTAAATAGTGCTTTGAGTGTCAGATTATTAAAGAAGGGGATGCCAAAATGCAATGCATGATCTATGAGGATATATCAGAAATACAAAAATAAGTCATAATCACGGTAAATCATAATTGAAATGTTTCTTAAATAAACTTGGATATAACAATAAAGAATACTATAAAGTAAGCAATCTTCGGTGAATATAATATGAAAGAAAATTTTTAAACATTCATAAAGGATAATTACATTTTCGCATTCACAACGCAAACAACAACAACAACAACAAGAACTCGTATATTATCAATTACATACACTGAAGTGACAAAAGTCATGGGATAGCAATATGCAAATATACAGATGGCAGTAGTATCGCAGCGAAAAAGTATAAATGCGCAGTTCGTTTTCCAGAGCTTTCATTTGTGTTCAAGTTATTCATGTGAACAGGTTTTTCGTGATTTATGGCGGCACGACGAGAATTAACAGACTTTGAACGTGGAATGTTAGTTGGAGCTAGACGCATGGGTCATTCCATTGCGGATATCGTTTGTGAATTCAACATTCCAAGATCCACAGTATCAAGAGTGTGCCGAGAGTATGAAATTTCAGGCATCCCCTCCCATCATGGACAGCGCAGTGGGCGACCACCTGCACTTAACGACCGAGACCGCCGACGTCTGTGTAGAATGGTCAATGTTAATAGACACGCTACACTTCGTCAAATAACTACAGGAATCAATGTGGGACGTATGAGGGACGTGTCCGATAGGACTGTGCGGCGAAATTTATCTTCCTTGGGCTATGACAGCAGAAGACCGACTCGAGTGTCTTTACTGACAGCACGACATCGCCTGCAGCGACTCTCCTGGGCTCGTGAGCATATAGACTGGTCCCTAGACCAGTGGAAAACCGTGGCGTGGTCAGATGAGTCACGATTTCAGTTGTTACGAGCTGATGGTAAAGTTCGAGTGTGGCGCAGACCCCACAAAGCCATGGACCCAAACTGTCAGCAAGGCACTGTTCAAGCTGGTGGTGGCTGCATAATGGTGTGGGCTGTTTTTACATGGCATGGACTCGGTCCTCTGGGACAACTGAACCGATCATTGACTGGAAATGGTTATGTTCAGCTGCTTGCAGATCACTTGCAGCCATTCATGGACTTCACGTACCTACACAACGATGGGATTTTTATGGATGACAATGCGCCATGTCACCGGGCCAGAACTGTTTGCGATTGGTTTGAAGAACATTCCGGAAAATCCCAGCGCATGATCTGGCCAACTGGATATGAATCCCATCGAGCATTTATGGGACATCATCGAAAGGTCCGTTTGTGCCCAAACTCCTGCCCTATCCACACTTTCACAATTATGGACGTCTATACAGAAAGCATGGCTCAATATTCCTGCAGAGGACTTCCAACGACTTGTGGACTCCATGACACTTCGAGTTGTTGCACTTCGCCGGGCAAAAGGAGGACCGACACGATATTAACAGTCATCCCATGACTTTTGTCACTTCAGTGTATGTTGAAGCCAGTCACTAGCCAGGAACCTCACATATTGTCCAGGATGCCAAAACTTTTTCCAATTCCATACTTTTTTCTACGGCATTGGTGATTTGGAGTTTTATTAACAATATTAAAAAGATATCAGTTAATTGATTTAATCATATTTTATTTCTGGCTAGTCGCCTTAAGTGACTAGCTGTTTAGCTGAGAATATTGGTTGAATTATATTTCAGATAAATCAGTTCGATGTAACTTCATGCCCATGATTGGCCATGATCTGCACGTGTTCCGATTATTGTGGGCATTGACCTTTCATGTGAAGACCTATCCTGAGATCACAGCGCTATTAAAAATGCAAATATTCGGTTTATCTACATTCTAAAATTCGCGACATCGTAAATTAAATTTTTTAAAAAAAAATCTTATAAACTACATAGATAATACATACAGTCAACTTTATTATAATAAAGATAAAAATGCGATTAAAGATCCAATTTACTGCTTTTATCTGAATCTCACGCTTTTGTTTTGACGCCCATGTTTTTTAAAAAAGTATTTTCTTTTTTTAAGTACATTTATGAAAGCGTATCTTCAAATATGATTGTGTCTTTTATTTATTATATTTGCTTTCTTTAAACATTATTTTTTTTAATAACAGCTATGCTATGAATTAAATTATAATTGGTAAGCATTCGTCTCATTTTTTCAATAATTGTCTGTTATTATTCGTATTATTTCGTGTTTATCTGCCTGTTGTTAATATTTTTTTTCGCAAAGCAGATTATTAAAAAATTATTCCAACCTCTTCTGTATTGTTTAGAAAAGGATTCTAAAACCTTCCCGAAATTTTGAGCATGCGTTAGCGGGGTTTTAATTAGATGAAATAGAGGTGAGAGGAAAGATGATAGGAGGAGTTTACACTTAAAAATAAAGTAAACTTGAATCAGTCGAGGAATGAATTAAAATAATACAGTCAGAAACGACAAGATACTCAAATACAAGTTTAAAAAAATTGATGAATGAAATATCTAATAAGGCGAAAATAAATGTCAAAGAATGACGAGGAATTCTGGAAATGCACTCACCCTTCCGCTTCACACCCCTTAGTGAGATAGAATCGTCAAAAAGTGGTCGTCTAGGGTTACTGATACGAGTAGTAGTTGATGAGATAGGTGTTTTTGAACACAAATTTAGAGGTGTAAATTTTTTTTCATTTCATGCATTTTTCAAGTATTTGGTTACGTATTAAGTACGTCGACGTCCTGGTATAAGGGTAGCGCATCTTCTTCGTGATCTGGGCATCCCAGTTCAGACATGGTTGTGTTCTTTCTGTAAGGTGTCTGAATGTGTCCCACTGTAAAAGGGGGCTGTGCAAGCGAATGTGATGCGTGAGTAGCAAAAGTCGTATATTTGGCTCTAGTTGTCGCTACTACAAAAACAAGAAAAGCTGATTAGGCTTAATTCTCTGACTACCTCAGCGAGATTGTCCATGGCAAGTGACATAAGAAACCACAACAACAACGTATTAGTGATGGTCGCAATAATAGCTTCATTACGATATCGGATTAAGATTTTAAAAATTAATACATTGAATGTATTTTTATGAATTTTTCTAAAATTCGGATTGTTTTATGACAGTGGTGGATATATCAGGTAACGAACTACTGGGAATCACGAAAAGATGCGAGCACTAGTTTCGTGGGTAATCAGGAGATAAAGATATTAGTGCGTTTATTTTACTTTTCAGAATCCGGGTGGGTGAGCGTAAAGCAAGGCTTCGGTATGCCCTTTAAGGAAACCTCCTTGCAAAGAAAATAATAAAATCTAGAAGGGAAAAAATATATTCGTGCTGTTAATTATCTTACTTCGTCAATGGGTACTTTCCTTATTGTTAAATCAACCATCTAAGAAAACAAATTTTTAAAATTCAATCTTTAGTGACGAACATGTTTGATAGTTTTTATAACTTAATTCATTTCTATCTTTTATTTGTAACCTAAGACTTCATAATTCATTCTCTAACAAGTCAAATGTTCATCCCATTCTTTTAAGTTCAACAAAATTCAACTAAAAATGAACCCGTTCCAGCTTTATCAAGGTGACTGTTCGACAATGTTTATATAACTTATCGATAATGACGTAATATCCCTCTCCACATAACCCGTGAGCTCCGTTACCTTTTTATCACAAACGGATACAGCGAACTAACACACGAAGCACTTTCGATGCAAAGATTTACTTTCGTGGACATATTTGTTAGCCTATTTCAGAAAAAATATTAAATATAATCGCAGGTTTCTTTGTTTCTAGCGAAATTCTATTTAAGATTTTTGTTGAAATAGTCAACTGCAGCAGATAGGAATTAAAAAAGTCTTTACCAAATCTTGATTAATTTCTTATTGATTTCAATCATGATTACTCTAATCTCACCACCTGATTAAAATCATAATCATAATAGAACATGAAGAAATCGAAGAGAGGAAAGTAGGGCGGAATAGGTAAAAGTAAACCAATTAATTCTGTTCAAGCCTTTTTTAATTAAAACCTGAGAAGAAGAAAAAATGCTTGAACAAAATTAATTGGCTTACTTTTACCTATTCCGCTCTGTTTTCCTCCCTTCGATTTCCTCATGTTCTATTATGATTATGATTTTAGTCAGGTGGTATCTAGTGAGATTAGAGTGATCATGATTGAAATCAATAATAAGAAATTAAGCAATATTTGGCAAATACTTTTTACATAAAGAAGATGAAAAATCTAGGCAATATTTTACGAATACCAGTTGTTGGATCTTCAGATTCGACTCCGGTTAAAAAAGGATTTCTTAAAAATTTATTTTATATAAATTCCACTTTTTTTAGTTAAAAATTTAAATCATTTGCACGAAAAAGTAAGCTACAATTATATGCTTTGCGGTTACTTAAAAGGCATACTTTTAAGATTTAATTTTAAATTAATCTTTAATGGTAAACAAAAGACAATTTTTGGTGACGTAAATGTAACTTACGACATTAGTATTATCACTTGTATTTGTTTGTGGAAGTTAATTTTATTTAAACTTCCTTGAATCATCATTACATACATCAGAATGCACTTTTTAATTTTTTGAAGGGAGTTAAAAATGGTAAAAAGTTGTACCTCCTGTTTGTGAAGATATTACTGTTTACTCCTTATAAACTAGTTTCTTTGCATATGTAATATTTATGCAAAGAAACAGACTTCCTAATGCATTACAGACGATATTTTTCGAGTAAAAAATGAATCGGCTTTGCTGAAGGCAAAAAAGCATTGTCACAGTTTAGCTGAAGATATGAATAATATATTCAATGAAACTGAATGAAAGTCGTTGAATTGAGTTGTTGTAAGTTGTCATAAAATGTGTCTGAATTAGAATTTTCTTACAAACGTTCACAATTTCTTCTATAAACTATTCTATTATTGCAATTTCAACTTTTACGATGAATATCTCTTTATGGAAAACTGGATTTTCTTAATGATATACTTGATGTATATCTTATTTAGTGACAAATCATCATTAAAGATGGCTCAAACTTTTGAGCGCTTTATATGATTAAAAAATTGAATCAATTTGAATAATAGTAACAGTTAGACTTTCTTCTGCATTTTTTTAAAATTAGAAACTTTCTTTTATTAATTTTATTAATTTAGAGATTCTATTAATAACAAAAATAAGCTTTTAAAACTGGGATCTGCCATTTTGAGTTTCAAAGTAATCATATTTTGAGGGTTAATTGTTCTTATTGAATTTATAAGAGATTTTTTTTTATGTTTATGCATATAATTTATTTTTGTCATTTCAAGGCACGACATGGACAGAAGAAATTGTATCCCTGATCTACAAAGGCGGTGACGTGCGCAAAGTAGAAAAAGAGCTTCTAGTCTATCGTGTCCACCATCTGGAGGTAGGGCGTCCCTTTGGCCACCTGAGGTTTCTGCGCAAGCTGAAGTCACCAAGATTGATGGCGACGCACTTACCGCTACCTCTGATTCCCCAACAACTCAGGCAACCAAAGTGCAAGGTAAACGAATTTCGAGATAAATGTCTTCTGTAGCCAATGGTTTTTCTAACTCCTCCGTCATAAATTGTGCATTTTATTGAAATATGTATATACGAAAAGTAATTATTGTAATTGTCAAAAACAAATTTCATCGCCAGACTTTAACGAATCTTCAGGTTTTACATATCCCTGAATCTGAAAAGCACACTTTTGGAATTTTATCTCTAAAATTGAAAGGTACAAGAAGTTTGAGCGTTGAAATGTGATATGTAACCTTAATATTGCATCAACATATTGTATTATCAGATTTGTAGATTTCTATCAAAATGTACCCGAAATCCATAGAAAGCAAGTCTGTTTTTCTATCTGCACATATGAATATTTTTAATAGAAAAGCCCATACAATTATACGGATGAAATTTGCAACACATATTTATGATTAGAATTATAAACTGTAGTTGTAGTCATGTATTAATTTTTGAACCAAATTTTTCTAAGGTAGGAATATGTGTTAATATATATAAAATGTATTCCATATTAATTTTGATTTGAAGCAGATTGCAAAGTCGTGGCTGAAAATCAGAGAGACTTGTTGAATTTTTAATTTCGTTTGATTCCATCTCGCATTATTTACAAGCAGTGCGGACATAAAAACAGAAGGCATAAAAAGAACGAAATCCTTTATCTTGGTCTTATATACCATGATATTCTCATAAATCTGACACGTGTCGAATTTTGACAGGACTCGCACGTGTTTATCTTGACAATAGAATTGCAATGACCCAGAAGAATATGTTTACATCATTAATCGCTATCCTTTCACTCGGCACGTGGAACCATGACACATCATCTTTACAAAACTTCATTTGATAAATTAAATAGAAAAATGGTATTAGGAAATAAGAGAATATTCAGAAGGAAGTTACTATGGACTAAAGTAGGACAAAACTTTGGAAATGAATTGCAATTGAGAGTAAAGTTTAAAATATAAACACACACACACACACACACACACACACACACACACACACACACACA
>JAOUZG010005735.1:12697234-12727127 GCA_026289955.1 Argiope argentata | reverse complement strand
TATATATATATATATATATATATATATATATATATATATAGCATCATTTATATTAATTAGAAGCAGAAATAATGACGTGAGAGGTAATTATAATCTCTGAATAAAAAGGAGGACACTTGGAGTTAAAAAAAAAGTTTCATGAATTTAGGGTATCTACTACTAGTTCCTCAATAACAATTTTTAAACTATAAGAGATAATCATGCATTTTAATTGGCATAATACGTTAAATAATGCAAAAAAATTATATTTCATCATGTTTGAATCAATAAAAATTCTTTTGCAAAAAATCGACATCTTTCTCATTCTTCTATTTCTAGAAGACATTAAATTTTCTTGAAATCTTTAAATTTTACGAAATTTTTTTTGAAGATATTTAAGTAAGAAAGTGAGAAACCCAATTACCTCAAGAAAGAGGAAACTATCTGATTTGAAGATAAATATTTGCTAAAATTTCAGCGGTAAAATCTACTAAATATAAATACCCACGTTGTTGTCTCATAACAGAATCTACACTTTTTGAATTATATTTAATTAGACTTAATTTAGTTAAAATAGATTTTTTTCCTTTGCAGTTGTCTATGGATCTTGGTTCGATCATGTCTTACCTTACTGGGAATTCTGCAAACAGAATCCAAATAACGTATTCTTTCTCACGTACGAGGAACTCAAAATGGTAAGAAAAGGAAACTGTCTGCGTCTATAAAATTGCTATTAATAACAGAGCAGTCGATTCTTCAGTACAGAAAGTTAATTTGAAATTTAAGCTTTCAATATAGTTTTCACTCATTGTTGAATGTCAATTGCTTTTTTTCTAAATGGATAATTCCAGAACTCTAACTTATATTGATATCTGGAATAAATATATTTAAACTTTTATTTCTATTTTTAATTTTTGCTCGTTTTTTTAAAAAAATTCCATTAAAAATTTATTTTTTTTAAGTGCCTTGAAAAGTAATATCCAATTAAGATCACAGCAGAGGGAAAGGGGACAAGAATGTGGATCTAAGTTACAGCAATTAAAATGGCAAGAAAAATAAAAGTGAACTCCAATTTATAATTAGTTCACTGGAGGGACATATAAAGAAGATTTGAACTTTTAATTTGGAGCATCGTAGAATGACAATGCTGTATTCTTTATATATATATATATATATATATATATATATATATATATATATATATATATATATATATATATATATATATATATAATTTTTTAAGATTTATTCTTACTTAATGGTGTAGCGTGGAAGTTTGGGGACGGAGGTACCAGCTCAAGTGTCATCCTCGTCATTTAACTCAAAATTACGAAGTTCCAAAATAGCCCTATTGTTGTTTTAAAACGGGACGTTAATGTAACTTAACTGAACTCAGTTACATAACATACACAAAAAAAGGGGCCTTAAAACATTATTTAATATCACTGCAACATTCATGAGTATAAGTTCAATAATTAAAGGAATGAAAAGCATTACTGTACAGTGTACATTACTTTAAAAAACAAAATTAGAGAAAAAAATTATGGTGCAATAAAAGCGGTGCCAATGAAAATCTAATGTTTTGAATATTATACCGTAAAAAAGATTTAAGTTATAATTAATTATTAAAACTATCGAAGAAATAATTAAAAATGTTCCGATATAATTAAAAATGTTCATTTACGATTGATTTTTTAAATTAAAAGTCTAGTTAAATTTTTAAAAACCTTGTTTCAAAAAGCACCAATTTTTCAAATAGTTATGTGGTAAAATTGGTGGCTGAAATCTTAACAATCCACCTCGTGAAGCATTTGGAGTGATTTCTACCTCATACATATGTTCCACCTTCCGCGACACAATTGATAGATAGTATTATCATGCAAATGAAAAAGAAAAGGTGATATGTCTCTTCGGTTTAATCTGCAAACACATGCTGAAAAGACTGCCGATACTTCGGAGTCCTGATAGAGATGTCAGATACTCAAAAGCAATAAAATTAAAATAAGCTTGATTAAATACTGAATAACTCAGGTATGCGAAAATTTATCACACACATTTACATCTTTTCCCCTTAACCAATTACAAAATAGCTCATGATCAATAATATTTCACTAAAATTATTATATCGTAGCGTAATTATCGTATGTTTGATATCTCTCAGGGTTATTCAATACCTACTATTAGTTCACACTCACCCTATATATATATATCTTGTTCAAATTTTCAATCTTTAATAAAATACTTTTTATTCATTGACTCAAGTTCAAGTAAATTGCGGATAACATTTGATGTTAATAGATTTTTTTTTCAAATATTATTTTATTAATTAAAAACTAACGTTCTCTCCAAAAATCTTCATTTCACCTCCGCCATATTAATAAAACTTCAGTTTGTCATTTTTCCCACGCTAATGAGGTTATTCTTAACATATTTTCGGCCGATTGTACTAAACGATTTAGTTTATTTTCTTAATATTTGATGCATTTAAAATCAAAGATCATTAATTTATCGAATTTTCAGATTCATTGTGAAATACTTTCGAATTAAAATACAACAGAATAATGATATTTAAAAATTTATAATCTGAATTGCGTTACCCCAACTGGCGCAGAAAATTCACGTATTTGTGTTGCCTCAATTGGCGTTGAAAATTCAACGCCAATTGAGTATGTTCTGCTTGTGTCCCGATTTATTTTCAATGGTTGATTTTGCTTTGGCCAGACATAATTTTTAAATAAATTATTTATATTAATTGTAATTATTTAATAAAAAGTAATTAAAATAAATTGTTTCTTTGCTAACACAAGTAGAGATTGACTTAATTTTTTTAAATATTACTTCTCTTATTCTAAGATTTTATAAGAAGTTTTTCTTGAATGTTAGAAGTTAAAATTTTAATGAAAAATCGAAATGTATTACCTTGTAACTATTCTTAGCGTTGGGAATGCTTATTTGATTTGTAATCAATCCTAAATGATTTCAATTGAGAATTGCCCCATTCGCAGGATCTTCGCGGCATGGTTTTGAGGTTGTGCGACTTCTTAGAACGCCCGTTGAGCCCACAGGCCGTGGACGCCATCGTAAGCCACTGCACTTTCGAGAGCATGAAGACAAATAAAATGGTGAACAGGGAAGTGCTGCCCATCTCTGACCTCTTCGACATGAGAAGGTCCAAGTTTATGAGAAAAGGTAAGAGTTGCCATCTTCTTTCCAACATGAAATAGGTATTTCTCCTTTTTCATATACTAAGAGAATTCTAGGTGGGAATATCGATGATTTCAATTCTTGGACCTACTTTGTGTTAGAAAAATTCAGATATAAATTTATATCTTCAAAAGGAACACTATTTTGGTATTTACAGACAACTGGAGACCAGAAAAGGAAAAATAATCCAAAACAAACACAAATAATCCTATTTAAAATTTCTTACAGGGATAATTGGTGACTGGAAAAATTACTTCACCGAAGAGCAGTCGGAAGCCTTTAATAGGTTATGCGAATCTCATATGTCTCAAAGCGACCTTCAGCTCGTCTTTGAACCCGAGGACGCGGACAATCTCTTCAAGTCCTTCGGAAGGATCATCCACAACCATCCAGAAAGAACAGAAACAGAACTGGCACAGGAGGCCACGGAAGACGACGAAGAGTCCGGTCCGACGTACTACGAACCTTGGAACAGCCCACTACAGGCTTTCTTCCAGGTCTATCTACAATCGGACCCTCTTACTCTGTGCGCTAATGATTGACAACAGTATAGTTCCCTAAGAAATTAAAATTTGTATTTACTAAAAGAACTTTTTAGGTGTGGACATAAGCATGTTTCATTTTGTATATTTTCTTCAGTTTTGTGTGTGTGGAAACATCACGATTTTTTTTAGAAAACTTCCTAGAAATGGGAGGTAAAGAATCAAACCCTGTAAAAAAGCAAGGAGCGGTAATGAAATTTATTTACGCAATAAATCAACAAAGTGCAACCAGTAGAAATTTTTAAGAGCAGATAATTTCAGATAGTTAATCACTTTTCGAGGAACGCGGGCGTTCCAGAGGTATTTAGAAAACATCTTTTTAAATGTGCCGAATTTGGGAGATGTTTGTGCCAAAATAGAATTCTTCTGAATAATTTTTGATATGTCAACTTTTAAATATTCTTAAAGGACGTGCGATCATCATGAGATTTGTATTTAACTGCCGTATATTTCATCAATGCAATTTTCTATCAGTGTAAATATGTAAGAAAATTAAAAGTTAACTTCATGATATTTTGGAATATCGTGCTAAAATGGTTTATTAGTGCAATTGCTTCATACTAAACTTCATGGGGCATCAAGTTACTGAATTCTGATGAATAAAAATTTCAAGTGGATGAAAAAAAAAAAGGCCAGTCTACTTAAGAAATAGGATAGATTCAGATGCCTTTTTTAAAAAAGAGAAGTGATTAAGAAACTTTTCTTTTTCAGCTTCCCTTTCCTTGATTCAAAACGAAAAAGAATTTAAAATTTGGCTTATTAGACAATGAAGAAATTTAAAAAGAACTGGGATGATTATCATAATTTTATCTGTAAAGAATCCATGATTTTGGTTTTATGTTAATTAAAAATTATCTGTACATTTCAAGAGAAAATTCATTGATATGGTTTTAAAAAAGTTGCCGTGGTTGTTTTCAGGAATCAATTAAATGGAAATATAAATGCACAAATGGTTTTTACTAATTTCATTTAAGTTACTTGGTTGCAAGATTATTTTATTAACATTTAAAATGTTTTTGAAATTTATGTAGATTGAATGATGATTGCATATCAAAGAATGCTGAAATATTATTTATATAAAATTATTAAATTAATTTTATAAATATCTTTGTTTTTTTACAAAAAGAGTTGAAATACTATGCAATTAAATAATTGATTAACAGTTCATATATTTGTAGGATAAAAAAAAATCATTCTTTCAAAGTTAATTTGTTATTTCTGTGATAAACAACAGCAATTTTTTCCCATCAATTATTTTCATATTTGTAGTTAGGGTATCAAATTTTTTTTATTGCTATTTACATTAAAAAAAATGTGATATGTTTTAAAAACAGTATACCATTTGTTCAATTACTCTAGGCATCTAAAGTGAATAATTCAAAGAAAATGAAGAATCAGCTAGTATTTTTTAATGCTTAAAAAAACTAAGAGATAACTAGCTAAGAAACTAAAATATAACCCTTATTTTTTTAAAAATCAAATCATGAATATATATAATTTTGATATTTTAAATGTAAATGCAATGTACATATATCATTATTTTATCACTGATTATGACATAAATTCATTTTATTATGTATATATTTATAAAAATATTGTACCTACATTATTCACTTAATCAATGTATATATTAGAATCAATAAATTTTTTTGTATAAAAATAAGTGTTGTTCTATTATTACAAAATTACTTCATTTTACATTAATGAATTACTTTTGGCAACTGGCTGTCACTTTCCTGGAAAGTACAATAATAAATTGTGTGAAACTGAAATCCTCCAAGGACATCTTCCGTATCTCTGCATATGGGATTACTGCATGAACCACTATAATATACCACAGAGCTTATTTTAAATTTCTAAGTAACTTGGATATTCAAATTCCCACAAACACTAAGGATGGATAAGAATAATTTCATGTGATTATATTCCACCTACCTCTACTAATAACTCCCATTGGTGATGGGAAGCAGAACAAATTCATGAATTAGTAGTTACAGGATAAAAAATAGGTCAGTGGGTGTAATAATGGCTTGGGAATGAATTAAGAAGGGTGGGATGTGCCTCTAATGAAAAAGGGGGTGATGGTCTTGAGAGTTTCACGATCAATTTTCAAAAATTGTTTATAACGGTGGTCATTTACTTTCTTGGTTATTAGACAAAGCAGGAATATCGTCTTTTCGATTTCATTTATACTCTAGTTAACAGAGCAATACAGAACCTTGATCATTTGAATTACATGGATAATGGAAAATTTGGTTTAATAGACTTGAAATCCAAATTATGACTTTTTTCAATTAGGAATTCTTTTAGAAAGAATAGTAAAATAGGCCCATAAGTAAAATAAGTATTAATATTGTAAAAAAATTCATTGTTAATTATTGCATTTCTAATAAGAGATTTGTAAAAGTAATTGATTCTTGCAAGTACTTTAGCTCCTTCAGAATGATTCATAAAAGGTGTTCTCATAAATTACTCTCTTGTTGAACTTCTCACAAATTTTCAATATCTTTTCTTTTATTAAATAGAATTTGCTCACATTACTATTGAAATGCTTAAGAGCAGAAGTGCATTTTTTTCTTTCAATAATTTCTGAGTTGCAAATGATCACTTTCATTTAAGGACTTTTTACATCTTTTTTTAAAAAAAGTTCAAATAGCAATTTTGACATGCTCTTTTCTTCAGAAATATATATATATATATATATATATATATATATATAAAAAATAAATGAAAACAATCTGGTTTGGTTCACAGGAATTTAGAAAGTAAAAGGATAAAAGTTGTAAAAAAATATTGAAATTAAAGCATTAAAAAATATGTCTTTTTTTATTCATTTTGTACAGTCAAAAGAAATAAATTTCAAAGAATATACACACAATATACAAATAATCACATAGCTTTATGGAAATACATAGATTTTTCATATCAAAAAAGAAAATTAAAGTTTTGTAAAATATTTTCAGCAAAATACTTTCGAGACAAATAAATTCTAATCAGTAATACTTTTAATTTATGAAAAAACTTTCATAAAAAAGGGCAACTCTAAGTTACCTACTAGTTTCAAAACTTTCTAAAAAGAAATTTCAGTCAAAAATATGAGTTCAAATTTACAGATTGTCAAAAGAAAATATCTTTAAAAAAAAAAAAAAAACTGGGTAATATTTTTATTTTTAAAAATCCAGAAGAATTTTTATGGTTAATATCATGAATCTTCATCACAAATTACTGCCAGTAAATATTAATTCCATTTGCCTATTCCATCAATATTGTGAACCACTAAAAACAAGGAAAATTCAGAATTCTATTCAATAGTTCCACCAGAAAATGAGTAGTAGTATAGTAACAAATAATGGTAATGGTTGAATAAATGTTTTTAGTTCATGGAATTTAAATAAATTTTACAATGCAATATAAATACATACAACATGTATAAATAATGAAATCATAACTAAAATTACTATGTTGACTGCCATGCTGAATTTTTAACAATATAATTTGTATGGGTTCATCAATCACTTGTGACCCTCCCCCCATGGCAGTCAAGGTGTTAATGTACAAACCTTTGAAGTTGATAATTATAGGTTTATTTACAAAAGAAAGTTAAAATTTTTATTTTAATTGGGTCAGACCAAAGATAATTGCTTAAACATCGAAGTATCAAAAAATTCATTACAAATACTATATTAATACTGTTTTTTTACTTTAAGAAAAAAATTCAAGATCTTTATGAAAAAAAGCTTACTATAGAAAAAAATGTATTTAACTAGTTTGACCAGCGATTTGTTTCGCTACATAATAAACCATTAGAAACAAGACTAGTCATTTTGTTTCAAAATTACATAGAAAAAGCAAAATTTGAATTAAAATTTCATGCTAGTATTTATTAGTAAGTATTAATATCCCACTAACATGAGGATATTTTAGTATCACGAATTTATTCAATCAAACTTCAGAAACAAAAGGAAATTTTGATGAAATTAATTTCAATATCAAGATATTTTGCTTTTAAAATTAATGCTAAGCTCTATGTACTTTATGAAAAGTTTATAAATAGTATATATATATTTCTTGCCATTTATTATATTTAAAAAAATATTCGTAGTTGGCTTAAAAAAAGAATGATAAAGCTATTGATGCTTCCATTATTTCTAGCTAATACATAAAATTAAAAATAAATTTGCATATTTTTAAATATTTATGCTATATTATTAGCAAAAAATTCTGTATAATGAAACGTTATAAGATGTGTATAATTACTTTTCCTCATTTACTGTATCTAAAAAAGAAGAAAAAGGAGTGGATTGGTAGGGGGTCTGGGGTCGACCAATTACTTCTCCTTCAGATAAATCTAAAACGGAACAGCCAAAATTCTTTTGCAATTGAGAGCTTTCCCCTAGATCTTGACTATCCACAACATTTCCATGCATGCCTCCTGACTCACGCTGTGGTATATTAAAGGCAGAGATTGGTGCAGAGGAAGCTTGCCGGAATGCTAATCTCTGTCTGAGGAAGCCATATGGCACTTCTCCTTCTGAAAGTGAAGTACTAGAATTTTTGACTTCTCCTTCGGATAAAGAGGAGCTGGAGGCTCGGCACTGACTTCGTCTTTCATGCGAAGTGACTGAAAGAGATTCTGGACTGGTCAAGGAATGGTCTCTTTGTGTTGAAGTGGTTGCATTTTGAGAGTATCTAGGAGGATCTGAATAAGCATCTGGAAGAGTTAAAAGATAAAAATAATACCTTAATAACTGGCTATATGTTAAAATTATTCAGAATAGTATTATTAGCAGCAAAGAATTTCGTGAAGGAAACAAAGAACCTTAAAAAAAAACCCATGACAATGTTCATAGACTACAATTCTAACAGATTGTGGCATGCATGAAACAAAAAAACATTTAAAACACTCTGTAGGGCTCACCACTGAACTTAGAGTAAGAAAATACAGCAGAAGATATTTTTAGGTTAGTTAGTCTTCATTAAAAAAGTATTTTTAAATTTTAATTAATAATGAATTAAGACTTTAATATTTTTACTCATTAACTTCAGAGAACATTAATGCACAATTCTACTGTACTTATATGAGAATAATTTCTTTAAGAATCAAAGCCATAAATACAAAACTTACCACTGCTGCTATCATATGAAGGAGATTGAGCTAAATTCGACTGTTGAAGATATTTTGGTGGAACTTCTCCTTCACTTAAAGAATAATCCTTCTCCTAGGAGAGATAGACAGAAAGGGGGGGGAATCAGTACAATTTAGGCGATATACATTTTACTTGTTAACTATGATAGAGTTTCTTTGGAATATTAAAAGTAAAAGACATTTTCCACAAAAATTGCAATTTTAAAATGTAGTAAACAATTTTTTGTCAGTATATAAATAATCAATTCCATAGATAACTGCTAATTACTGAATGATAAAGAAATATACTTTATTTCAAAAACTAGGCCACTCCTTCCATCAACGATCAGAGAATGCTCAGCTCAATTTATCAGAGCAGAGAATGCAGTTTTTAACAATCTATATTAATAAAAATGGTTCTTGAAATGCGTTGCTAAGCGCAAAACTAGAGAACGGCTCTACCAATTCGGCTAATTTTTATTTTAATAATTTCGTTAAGACACGAGGATGGTTCTTATGAAGAGAAAAAATTAAAAAACTGCGAGGAAAATAGTTAAAACGACACTTTTCTTACTTTCCCGCCAAAAATCTTCATTTCTATCCCCCACCCAACTGAGTAAGATAGCAGGAAGTAATAAATTATGATTTGTTTAGAAAGAAATACGCGAAGTCAGTTGGTTTTCATTCATAGATAACGGGATGTTTAAAAAAGAAACAAAATAGCTGCTTTTATTATTAGTCTGTATGAATATTTAATCTTTGCCTGCTCAAAATAAAGTCTGGGCAGGGAAGAAAAAAAAAAAGAATAAAGTGAAAATAGGGTTCGTAGAAACAAAATTAGTGAAGGAAAAAAAAAAGGATAGAAAAAAGAAAGAAAAGAAAAGAAGGATGTGTGTGTTTCAATATTATTTCCTCTGTGCACAGCATTTTCCAAGCTGTTTTTAAGCTTTTGCATCTCTTGAAAACCAATTGTGTCTTTATTTGTTTAGTGTGTTTGCATTTATGAAAATTTGAATCTCATTATTCTATAAAAACAGAATTTTAGACCTTTCCCTCCACCATTTAAGTAAAATATCAATTCCGGGACAATCATTGCTCGGATAGAAAGAGAAAGATAAGTTGTACAATGAACAGAACATCTGAAGAAAATTATAATAAATAATACTATAAATGAATTATTTGATTATCAAAATTTGTTTGGTTTAAAAATATTTTGGTGAAAAACCTGTTATGAGACACAGCTACATAAAATATTAGCGAGCAAATTTTAGCGACCATTAATACTGGCGAACCGACTGGTCGCCAAAGGCGGCTAGTATATTATAAAAATAGTCAAAAGTAAAAAGCAATTCCATGAATTCTTACAAAGAAACATAAAAGAAGAATCATAACATTTTTTAATATGAAAAAGCTTTTAATTTTGTATATTCTTCAAAAATAGATGGATTAAGGTAAACAGTTTTTAAAGATTTGATTTAGAAATGATGCTAAATGTGTTCAAACTATAAGATTTAATAATAAAACTTAAAATCAAAATTTATAGACTTAAGCAACATATTCATAATTTAGCAATAATAGGAAGTTAAAAAAGTAGAAACATTACTGTCTGTGCTTACTTTTAAAATATTTGATGTAATTTATAATGTTGATAAACATTTAATTAAATTTAATAAAACAAAAGGTATAGTTTAAATTTATTACAATAAAGTAGTTTATATCAGTAGAAATTAATTGATCCTGATTTAATATTATCAAAGCTAATCAATAAGGTGTGTTAGGATTACAGTAGTACTTAATTCGTATTTTAATAAATGAATAATTAGAGAGATTTTTACACATAAATTCCATTAAATATAACCATTTAAAAATTAATATTGTAAATAAAAAAGTTTAAAAAAGTAGCTCTAAGAAGAATAGAGACTTTTAAAAAATGCCCTTAAATAGATTAAAAACAGTAAGAATTTGATTTTGTTATAAATAGTTCAATAAAATTCAATCTATAAAAAAGTTATTTCTAGAAAATTAATTTACAACAGATATTTAAAATACTATATCTGCTCATAAACTTTTTTCAAAGAATATAGTACTGTATAGCAGGTAATTTAAAACTGTATTACAGAAAAAATTCCATTCCGTTTTGAAGATACATTTCTTTCCAATAACATTTTGTAATTAGTAAAATGTTTGATTATAATTTGGTAAAACAAGTATTTTATTTTAAGAGAGTCAATTATTAAATTACTTAAAAAAATCAAAGGAAAAAATATTTTTAGAGAACTCACTTTGTCACTAGCTTCACATGTATTATTCAAACTTTGAATTGCAGTTTTGTCTGAAAATAAAAATAAAAACTTGATAAATATGTAAAGAAGATGAATAATAGATTTTCATTTTATTGCATTATGATATTAAAATGAAATTAAAACTTATGCTGAATAAATACAAGTAAATTAAAAATTCAAAAAATAAACTCATTCATTTTATTACAATCAAATTATTTATTGCAACACATTTGAGATGCCTAGAAAGTATCTTTACACTAAAAAAAAAACAATTACAAATAAAGTAACAAAGATATAACTTTTGTTTGTTTTATTCAACAAATAAAGCATTTTTTTAAAAACAAGATAAACATCGAACAATATCTGGTTATAAAATCTGCTCTAGTTATTTCAATATGTCTTCATGAAGGAAACTGAATTAATTGTGCATTGATTTATCAAACTTTAATCTGTGACATATTATAAAATAGGCTTGCAGAGATACAACAATAACGATGGAACAATTTTGGAAAGTATATAATCAAAATCCATTTTCAAGAAGCTTAATTTTTTTAATTACATGGCAGATTTAGGATGATGATTTTCCAATATTTTACAACATTATCTTAACAAATTTGAACTATCTCTATAGTAGTTTACTGTCGTAATTAAAAACATAAGTAATAACTTGAGAATTTATGGTCCAGTACCAAAAAAGGTTGCATAATAAAAATAACTAAAAAGCAAAAAGTTGTCCTTTCCTTGATAAATGTGTTACAATTCAACATATTGTGGCTTTTCACAATAGGAATTTTCAAGTTAGCCTTGATTACATTCTAGATTAATTTTAATGGGAACATTATAAAAAATGCATTTTTCTATTCTATTCTGCATAAATTCATTTAATAAAATAACATGCTTAATATTTAAATCAATATAATTACAAAAAAACAAACAAACATGCATTTAGTGTAAATTATAAGAAAGTCATTGTTCACTTGAACAAATTTTATTTACTTAGATAAAAAAAATACATGAATTAATCTAGCAATAATATGTTTACTATTTATAAATTTGGTATTTTATTTACCCATTTGATTAAATATATTTTTATAAATTTTAACAACAAATTCATAAATAATTTTGGTTTATTTCTATTTTCTAATATATCATTTTATAGATTTGAAATGTTAGAAAACAGTAAAGAATATTTTAATACTCCTTTTTTATAATGGAAATCCTGAGTTACAATAAATTAGATCATATGATAAGATGAAATCTCTTAATGATTCAAGAAGATGGTTAAAACCCTCTTACTGCTTTAAGGTGGTGATAAGATTAATGGCACACCTGTTGAAATGCTCTTAGAATAGACAAAGAGAAAAAAAAACCCTTTAAAGTTTCCTTTATTGCATACAAAAAGTCGCAAGCACTTATCTCAATTTTTGTTGTTTTTTTAAAGATTTTTAAAAAAATGTTTAGGGATTTGTATAAAGACTTCTACTTAAATAAGGCACACATATAATTTTTAACTGAATAAATAAATACCTGCATGTGATAAAAGTCTCAAATTCCAAGGCAGAAACACTTCTCCTTCTGAAAGCATGTCATCGAGAAAAATACTATCACTTACAGGTGTGCTTGATACAGAAGTATTTGCAGAATTCTCAGAAGGCATAAGGAAATCCATTGTCTGTACATATGAATTTCTAAGAATTGAGACGGGTTGTTCCCACTGTACAGAAGAATCAACTTTATCTTGAACAGGAACTGGAAAGATCATTTCTGACTCTGGTATTACTTGAACCGAGGCATGCCTAACTTCTTTTTCTTCAACTTGCTGAGGTAAAAGAGCCTCATACTGATTAGAAGCATCAACCAAAGCAATTTCAGAAGTGGCTGTGCTTTTGGTAGAGGTAGAAACAGGATTGAATTGAATAGATACTTCTCTAGTTCTTATTGGTGGTGCACTATGGCTGAAAAAAGTTAATTATTTTGGTAACATTTAAATTAAAAAGAATTTATGAACTTGTATTAAGTGCAGATTAAAAGTACATAAAATCAATTATGCACATAATATTATGTGCATAACATTATAAGGATTCTTTTGTAAATTTTAATTGATATAATGTTTTGATTTGAAAATTATTTTGAATAAATAAATATTACAAATAAAAACATCATTACTTTGAAAGAATCCTTTCTGTACTAAGTGAAAGTTCACCAGTTTCTCTACAAAATCGATTGTAAATAAAATTCAGCACAGATTCCAGTTTTGTAGGTATTTCTGAACTAGCTGCAGCATCAGCTAAAAAGAAAGCAAAATTTACAGTTATTCAGTTGCAATATGCTTTATACAATATTTTTAATCTACTGTAAGAAAATCTAATTAAAAAAGTTAAGCCTATGTATGATCTACATTGCAGTAGATTTTATATAATTTTTTTTACTATAAATCTAACCAAATAAATGCCAAATCCAATCTTTTGATGTATATAAACCTTTATTATTTGAGATAGTTTTAAACATTTCTTTTTTATTATAAATTATTATATTTTGTTAAACTAAATTGAATTCAGGGACACAACAGTCCATATTTGCTAAAGCCTACAGTACCTATATCTGTTTTCTTGACTGAAGCTTCAGCGGTGTAAGACATATATCTCGGTTATTTCCCAAAAAGACTTAGTTTATTGACCCACTGAAAAAGCTCAGTTGACTTTGCCTAACCCAAGAACAGTACA
This sequence comes from Argiope argentata, assembly GCA_026289955.1. Lineage (NCBI taxonomy): Eukaryota > Metazoa > Arthropoda > Arachnida > Araneae > Araneidae > Argiope > Argiope argentata. The sequence goes on along the minus strand of JAOUZG010005735.1, from coordinate 12,713,272 downwards.
TGTGCATTAGGAATCTGAAGCAATACCACTATGCTACTAGGCTTCTTTGCGGATGTGGCGAATGCCAACCCTCTAAAGTACAATGAAAGTTTTCTGCTCGAGGGAGCCTCCTTCTTGATCAAGGCATACTCAGTGCCAGGTAAGTATAAGTATATAAAACTAATATACATTAGATAAGTATATAAAACCAGATAAGGTTTTTGCTTCAAATTAAAGTAAATATACTCTAAAAAAATGTACCATCAGAAGTTCAAAATTTAGATAAGAAATATCTTTATGAATAAGAACCTTGCAAAATAAATTAAAGGCAGAAGAGAAAAAGTAAATATTGAACCTGAATGACAAAACATTATATATATATATATATATATATATATAATTTTAAAATGACAGGAATTTAAATGAACAGGAATTTAAACAACAACAACTAAGCACAAAATTACTATTTTATAAAGTATAAGTTATATAAAATTAAAAAAAAATTATTTTAATGGAATTTAATTATATTCATTTTTAGAATCCTAAAGAAATTTCTTCACATTGTTTTGCACATACTATTAGTTCCATGACATTCTGGAATTTCGCTGTTTTTCAAAGCTGCAGGATTTGATGTTATTTCAAAGTCATTTTCTGTAGAGCTGTCATTTACATCTGATGTCTTATCTATTTTTGTGGTGCTCAAAGTTTCATTTTCAATTATGTAGGAGGCTTGTACTGCTTTTGAGGTATGAATTATGACTGGATTTATTTCATCATGTTTGAAATTCACTTGAACATCTCTGTGTACCTGAAAGAAATTAATTTTTTTACATTTCGATTTTAAAAGTGCACATAACTTGAGTGAAAGAGGCAAAACCAGAACACAAAAAGGAAAATATAAATGTTTTTAAAAAGATTAAAATTATTAAAACCTTCTAAAAGAAATTTCATTCTAGCATTTGATTTTTAAATAAATAAATGAACAAATTAGATATACTGGAGAGAAAAAATACTTTTTCAATTACAGATACATTTTTTGGCTCATCCATGTTTTGGCAAAATTTCCAAGGAGAATTTTGCTGCATTTCCAATACAACTTCATGAATCAAATTCTTTACATCTATCTCAGTAGATGCTGTTTCATGTTGATCACAATCTGTTAATTAGGAAGAAAAATAGGCAAATTAAATACTATCATAGTACTATATTATATATATATATACTAGCTGCCCCGACAGACTTCGTACTGTCTCAAGTTATTGGGCTTTCGTAGCCTGATTACGTACGTACGTGTTTCACAGCACTTAGAAAATAAAAAGAATCGTTGATTCCATAAATCCTTTCAAGAATAAAATAAACACATTAAGAGCTCTTAATGCCGCATTAATGTATAAAAAAGAATTTTTATCCCTAAGAACAACAACAATAAAATAATTTTTTTTATCAGAACACAATCAATATAAACATGAAAAAATGAAACATCAAAGAAAAATGAACAAAATGATAAGTTTTATCAGCTTTCATAAATGCAATGGCAACACGTTATTAAAAGTTTATTTTTTTTAAAAAAACTAATTTTCGCCTACGGATTTATATTGACGTCAAAACCCTCCTCCCAAAAACAAATCATGTTCTGACATGATAAAAATTAAAATAAGTCTTGTTACCTTAAAAGTTGGCATGAAATTGTCACGAAATATATTTGTTGCCCCAAAGGAAGTCATTTGGAAACAGTTATTATATTTTTGTATGTTTGTAAGGAAGTGTATGGAATTCGTACCAATTCCTGAAACCAATGAGTACAATGGCTCTGGTGGCCGAACCAATGGCACTAATTTCCCATTGCCATTTGCGCAACACAGTCCATTTGCTTCATTCTTGTATTTCAATGCCTTACAATGTGAGCAAACTAAGTTCATAGATCCAATAGCAACGCATTGGTAGGAACTGTAGTCAATTGAAACATCGTAGCTGATTGCCGTTCGTGAAATATTGAAAGTAACTTGAACACGACTCATTGCACGTGATTCTAATATTATAATCCTTTCAATTTCATTTCGTTCTTCAAGTTGCTGTGCAGTCCAAGTAGATTGAAAATTAGCTTGGTTTGTAGCATTTCTAGTTCTACGGCCCAAATTGCTACGCTCGCGTCTTATAGGTGGCATGGGTCTAAATGTAAACACACTAAACAAATAAAGTTACACAACGCTAACAACAGTTGGTTTTCAAGACATGCGAAAATTTAAAAACAGCTTGGAGAATGCCGCGCTCAGAGGAAATAATAGTGACACGCACACCCTTTTCTTTTTTTCTCTTCCTTTTTTTCTACAAGTCCTTTTTTTTCTTTCTATATATTTTTTTTCTTTATAACTTTTCTTCCTACAAACCCTTTTTTCCTTTTCTTTTTTTCTTCGCTGCCTAGACTTTATTTTGAACAGGAATAGATAAAATATCCATACAGACTAAACACCAAAAAAAATTAATAAAAAAGAATCGTTTAATATATAAATCCTTTTAAAAATAACATTAACACATTAAGAGCTCTTAATGTCGCATTTATAAAAAAAAAGAATTATTATTTTTAAGAACAACAAAAAAACTTTATATCAGAACACAATCAATAGCAATATTAAAAAATCCCCTCCTTTTTTTTCTATCCTTTTTTTCTTCACTACTTTTCGTTCCACAAACCCTTTTTGTCCTCTGTTGATCTTTTTTCTTTTCTTTATTTATTACTTTATTATGACTTTATTTTGAGCAGGTATAGATTAAGTATTCATACCGACTAATAATGAAAGCAACTATTTTCTTTCTTTTTTAAACATCCCGTTATCTATGATTGAAAACCAACTGACTTCGCGTATTTCTTTCTAAACAAATCATAATTTATTACTTCCTGCTATCTCACTCAGTTGGTGTGGGGGAAGGAAATGAAGGTTTTTGGCGGGAAAGTGAGAAAAGTGTCGTTTTAACTATTTTCCACGCAGTTTTTTTTAATTTTTTCTCTCCATAAGAACCATCCTCGTGTCTTAACGTAAATATTAAAATAAAAATTAGCCGAATCGGTCGAGCCGTTCTCTAGTTTTGCGCTTAGCAACACATTTCGAGCTGCATTTTTATTATATATATATATATATATATATATATATACAATAAAAAAGCTATATAGCATAATCCATAATTAATTTTTAAATTGAAGCAGAAGTGAATTGTAGTTGAAATTACAGAGAAAATATATATTGACTATTATTTTTGGTTTTATTCCATCTTGATAAACTTGCTGTGCAGCACAACATCAAGAGAATGTTTACAAGGCATAAAAAGATAGATTTCTGACAGGAATTGCGATATATTTGACCTTGACAAGAGAAACAGGATTATTTTAAAAGAATCTATTTATATGATTCGTTGAAGGAATACTCTAAAAGACTATTTACACCAGTGATTTATTATCCATCCACTCCACATGGGGAACTCAATCTCGCATTATATTTATAATACTTTATTTGATTTGTTAATGGACCAGGAAATAACATTTTAGAAGTTACTATGAGCTAAATTAAGACAAAATTTCGAGAATTAATGGCAATTGAAATTCCTTTTCACTAGATTCTATACATAAAATAGTTATAAAAATGTTAAATTAGAAATAAGAAACATAGAATAAGATAATATTTTAATTAATGCTATTTAAAATGCACATTGAATAAACATACAAATTAAAAATTAATATAACATTATTAATCAATGTAAATTCCCTGTACAATAAAATAAAAATTAAATTTAGTTATATTCGTATGCAGTTATTATGGAATGTAACTTAAATCAAGGATATACCTGGTTCAAATATCACTTAATAGAGCTTGATTTGAACCAATTTAAAGCAAATTAACAATTTGAAAATCATCCCGAATTTCATCCTTTTATTTTGCAGTGTTTATGCACTAAATTAATTTTAAAAAATTTTTTTCAGGTTAAAGTAGGCCTAAAATTTTAAATTTCATCATCAACACATCAATTTTTTTTATACACAAAAATATTGGCCATTACAAATGTAATAAAGAACGGAAATTTTTAAAAAAATATTTTAGCATATATTAATGCGTATAAAAAATTATTGTGCAATATATTAAAACTGTGCAAATATATGAAGAATGTAGCAATAAAAGACGAAAATGCAGAATATGAGGACACTGGTACTAAACATTAAGAGAATTTTCACTTTTGGTACACTATCTTCAGAATTACACACCAAAATTTAATGAAATTACTAACTCATACAGGAGGGTAATAAAAACACAGCTACAATATATATGGAAAAGTATGTATAACTCATCTGCACAGAAAAATCTAAAATCAATATTGCAAAGTTAGAAAAAATAAATTATAAAAATGAAGACAACACAAAACTTTCTTACAATTTTGCAGTTTTCAAATCCTGACTTTCAAAACATTATTAATTCCTGCAGCATTCAATAATTCCTCTCTAGAAATGCTAATTAATGTCTATCAGAATTAAAAATTCTTCAGCCATATGAGCTTTATTATTGAGTGAAATTGTTTCTCTATTAATTGTAATGCTTGATAATATTAATATAAGGATATTAGCTACGTGAAGTAGTCACTTAAGTTTGAAAATCTTATAACAATAATATAAATATGAGATACTTTTGAGAAAGGGACGTAAATTCCCTTTTATTTTCTCTTAAGCATGATGAAATGGAAAATTTAAAGCCTCATTCCCAATATGAATATGTATTGCATAACTTTAACATGAATCTAATTCTTGTTCCTTTATATTTTTTGTTTGATATAAAAACTTTTGTTTTAGACTCTCATTTAGAACACTGCCATGATAATCCTGCACAAACAACAAAACTGTATAGATTCATAATTAGACCAGCTTTTAATTTACCAAATTCCATGAAAATATGCCACTTCAAGAGAGAATTGATTAAAGATTAAAAAAAAATTTGATTTTTTAAGGATACATAATTGTTGATTTAGTTTGAATAGATACATAAAACTAATATAATTATTTATAAAGTAGGTATGAAAAAGCGAGTTAAAATTTACTTGTTTGAGTGCAGCTAGATTTCATGAAAATATTTGGGGAAACCATAGTTGTAACATCTCTGGAAAAAAATATTTTATTTAAAAAACTAGTTTAAGTTTATAAGCATAAAGAGTTTGAAACTAACATAACTAATAGCTTTCTGCATAAACAATTATTGCCTAAAAGATAATTTTCAACAATAAGTAATTTTAAAAAATAAGAGTAAGATAAATAACAGATTTTTGGTAAATAAGCAGATAATTATTGTTACATCACAATATTATCTCTCTTCTTTAAAATGAAGTAAAATATTTGAACTTTTTACCCTTTTTAAAAGTTATTTGACAAATCCTTTAAACAATACTAAAAAAAGAACATCAAGGCAGAAGAAAGAAAAGGAATGTGATAATACACCCAAATGGCTTCAAGTTAGCATTTCATAAAAATTCAGCTAAGATAGCAATTATTTTAAATACATGATTTTCATGTGATAATTGACATCATATAATTAACCCTTTATCAGTTAGAGGCGATATTTTCACCACCATGATTTTTATAATTTTTTTTACCGAAATTCCATTCAACATCCATATTTTTTAATTCAGGCAACATTTATGATTGTAAATTGACAGTTTGACATTAAAAAGTTTGACAGTTGACATTAATACTTTTTTGTGGGAATTCAGAGAACGTAAAAAAGTGAAATTTTTTCTTCTACGAGTTTGAAACAGGGTTTATTTAAAAGATCTTCGAATTTTATAAGGTAATTTCTTTTTTTTACGGTTTATGTGATCTTATTCTTAGGAAAAATGTTAATATTTTCAAGTCTGCTGCAAGTAATAATTTCATAAACAATAAAATTAGATTTATGTAAAAAACAAAATATTTGATTTTTGTAATAAATAAAAAATCTTGATTTTGGTAATAAATAAAAAAAACTTGATAGTTGCAAAGATTTTTATTTGAAATATTACCAATAACAGTAAAAGAATAGGCTGGTCGCGTGAAAAGATTTATATATATAACGCAATAGAGAACATCTGACTGGTAGAGGGAATATTTTTCCCACCATAGAAATATAAATATATATGTATATATTTATATGTAGATATCTTTTTACTTCTATTACATACCCCTAACCACTATCAATTTTATTTTTCCACTGCCCACTCCTTATGACCATTAAAGGGTTAAAAAAGTTCAGCATTAAAAAAAGTTGCCAAAAATCAAGAGAAAAGAGGAATTTTATGCAAACTCAGAAGTTACATTTAAATTCAACTAATTAAAAAATTAATAGTCATTTTTATCACAAAATATAGAAAAAGTATTATTTATATCAAAATTATCCTATTTCCAACTGATGGGAACAAAAATAATCCTCCTCATAGCGGAAAAAGTAATCATTTTTCCCCTTCTCAATATTGCTTTAAAAAAGTCATTATTCTGTAAATAATATTTTGATTTAATCATAATTATGATGTATAGCATTAAATTTTTTTTCAAATTTAACTTTACAATAGATAAAAAATATACTCATGCAAGTTATCATTACCAAAAAATTTAATCAACTTTTATAAACAATATAAATTTGAGACCTATTCCAACATTTTTAAAAATGTAACAAGTTACCAGTCAATTTAGATGAATATATTATTCTTGAAAATGCCAACTGTGGAAAAGAAATATAAAATAATTAATGTATTTGCAAAAGAACTAACATAAACTTTTTCATCATGTTTATATCCTGAACTGCTTTGCTGAATTGTCTTCTTTTATCATTTTTCTTCCATGATGCAACAAATAAACAAAGATGCTTTAAATGAATGTATTCAATGTCTGGAGAAATTAAAATGTTTAGTTTGCACTTCCCTAGAAAGTGAAATACCTTTTAAGAATGCTTTTTTTTTTCAAAATGGAGCACTTTTAAGCATTTTTAAAGATGCAATGTATCCCGATTTTTGTTCAAAATTCATAAAGCAAGAGATGTTTATTCAATATCATTATGTAAAAAAAATGATTAGTAATTACGATTAATTAAAAAATTTAGTAAAAAAATCTTGTAATTTTCATTACAAGCTTTTTGATATTTAAGTTCAAAAATTATGAAAATAAAATTGTTCTTAATTAAATATAAATTAAACAACCAAATTAAAAAGCTACCTATAAGATACTCAAAAAGCCTACTTTGCTAAAGAATCAGCATTGCCAATAAAAGAGTCAAGTTCACAGTCATTCTCGGGTGAGGATAAATTTTGTTCCTGTAATAATAATAACAGAAATTACAAATAATTTATTGGTTTTTAGTTTTCAAAGTTGATGTTTTAGAGAAAAGCAGCAACAACACATATCAACAATACTCAAAAATTAAAATTGACATAAGCTTTTTAAATTACATTTATTAGCCAATTTTGTTTAAAGAGATACATATATTCAAAAACATATAAATCTATATCATAATAATATTTGCAATATAATAAATATTTTATAATAAAATACTTTCTAATATAGTATTTGCAGTTAATATATATCACATATTGATTACAGATGTTATATTAGAAAAGAAAATTGAAAAAAAGTACAAAAAAAATTGGCATTTAGAAAACTTTAAAAATAATTTTTAATAAAATACTTATAATGTCTGCAATTTGAATCAAAATGTAAATTTTGATTGCCATTTTTATTGAAGGGTGCAACAATGAAACTTTTTCAGGTGGATAGGCAAAATTGAGCAATGAAACTTTTCAGGTAGATATGTCCATTATACCATGTTGATATAAATTTATATTTAGTTCTATATATAAGTTGATTTTAGTAGATTAAGCTTGTATCAATGTATCAAGGAAAATTTCAAAATTATTTAACACTTTCAAGACTCCATGATTTACATGTTTCAATCAAAGTTAAATATTGATTCTAATTACCAAACTTATTAATTATTTTGTTTTATTGGACTTTAAAATTTAAAGAATGTAATGAAGTATAATAATTTTTTGCTACTAAAAAGTAAATGGTCAAATATCTAACATTTATTTATTTACTTTGGAAAAAGATGTATGATAGTGAAAGCAAGTGATAAATTATTTAGCTTTAATTTAAGCTTTAATTTTTTTACAATTTAAAGTTCACATTTCAAGATTTTTAGTCAGTCAATAAAAATAGCTCAGTTTCTACACAAGCAAAATTAGCTGGACTACATTCCTAGGTACTAAATAAATTCTATTTTATCCTATTGTAAAGAATATTGTCATTTAAAGTATAAAAATGTAGCCATCTTTTTTATTTTCATTTTTTAATAAAATGTCCTAATCAATTAATATGCAAATTTTATTTCATAATAACTAAAATTTAGAATCATAGGGAAATTAAACAGTTAGATTTTTAGTATCAAAAGAATAAATTCCCTGCATTATTATTATTTTAAAAAACTATCAATCATTTTTAGGCACAGAAGAAATATAAAAAGTTTACATTCTGATCTGCCATGAACTTTTTATCTGCTGAAAGTTTAATGAATTCCTGAGGAAATTCAAGCTGGAACTCCTGCAAAACTTCTTTGATAGTTTCTTTTAGAAGATCCTTGTCAGGCTGTGGTTGCAATGATCCATCATTCTGAGCTATTAGTATAGGAGATATTTGATTATAATAATTACTACAACAATTACTTATACAATAAACATAGATAAGCATTTACAGTCATTTTCTTTTCCTGTAGGTATCTTTTAAAATTAAATTCGTAATTTAAAATTTATTTCTGTGGTATAATAGAAGCCAAATCACACACACAAATTGAATAAAGAAAGGCAGAACTCACAGCTCTGAGTGAAGACAGACTTTTTAAGATGAGATATAGATGGTTGGTCTTTTCTAAAAATAAAAAAAAAAAAAAAAAAAAAAAAAAAAAAAAAAACCCCTCAAGAAAAGTTTTTAATATAGTTTTTATTCAGGTATATATAAGAAATCACTTTTTTTCCACTTACTTGTTTTTAGATGGTGAAATTTTATTTGCTTGCACTGAACTTAAGTTGATACTTGATATTCGATTGCGAACTTCTTCAGAAACAGGAGGTAAAATTGTCGTCTTTACACAGTCTCCAGAAGCATAATTTCTCTATAATATAAAAAAGGGTTAGTAAAATTATTTTTAAATTATGGGAAAAGTACAAAATCAATAAGATTTTACTTGTCTATGCATCAGAAATTATTTTATAAAACATTTCCAAAATTCAACAATTCCTGAATTTTTAAAATACTAAGAGAAATGCTTATAAAACTCTAGAATTTTAACAATTGTCGCAATTAAATAATAATTTGGTTGACTTAATTTGTTTGTTTAATATACAAATTTCATATTCACAAAATCTAGCAATTTTGTATTTTTCTGTAGGTATTACAGAATTTTTTAAATAGTTTCAGCAAGTTAGCTCCGTTACTTAAAAAATCACCAATATCACAAAAAATGCTTATCAAGTGATAGCAACCTTTTTAAAAAACAACTATTTTACCCAAAAGTCTCTTAAGGATTTCTTATTTTAAGGCTTTATATAAAATTTGTTGCATTTCAAATATATTAAATAATTTGCAAGTGATATAAATTCCTTGTAGTTTTGTCAAAAGAAAATTATATAAATTGTAAAAGCAAGATTCAGCAGATAAAATTATAATCTCTTACACATTTCTATATCACCCAAAAATGCATATTAAGTAAAATGTGCAAATAAAAGAGGAAATTGATTTGTTGCATTCAAACCCATTCTTGTCTCACTACAGCTCTGCTGCCTGTGAGTAGAAAGGTTTGCTTTTTTACCGAATCAGTCAGTTGTGTGTGCAGTGAGCTGTTGTGAATTACTCATGAATCAGTTCCCAATTATATTTATTTTGCTTGCCAATTTATTTCCTTCATTATTTTTAAATTTTTCTTATTCCCTCTCCTTTTCCATAGCATTTTCAGAATAAATAAACTAATAAAAGCATTGAAATCTCAAAATGAAAAGAGAAAAAAAAAGTAAATAAAAAAAGCAACATAAAAAAATTATTTCTGGAATTGCTGCATCTCTACTGTCTTAACAGATGAAGAACCACTGAGTTTTCAATAACGTTTTAAAGATTTTTCCGTAAATATTTCAGCAATAAAATTATTTTATTTTACATCAGACGCTAATAATTTCCTTTAAAGAGTTCAACAGCATAACTTTTTAATTAGCAAATGAATGATAAAAAAAACTTTTTTGGTATTAGATTAATACCAATCAAATCTAATCTTAAAAAGTTGAACAATAAATATGAAACTAATGTACACATTTATTGACATCTTAAATTTTGCCATTATGCATTTTTCCATTTTGAAATGCAAGTTAAAAATTTTTTAAAGCTTATATTCAATAATATTACAAAATATTATTTCTTAAAAATGTTTACATTCTGGCAATTAATATATTCCTAATTTAATATTAATTGATGCATGATTTCATAACAATTATTAAAAAAATCATAGTAAGAGAAAATTATAAATCTGCTTATATGATAGAAGTTGTTTTATAATTCATAATTCTTGGTTTATTTCATACATCATATCAAACCAAAAAAAGGTAATAACAGATATTTCACATGTAAGAAGACTAATTCAATATAATTATTATTACCTCTCTAATTTCTTCAATTCTAACATTTTCTATATTGCAAGGCCTTTTATCTGTAATACTGATGCTAGGTAAAACCTAAAAGAAAATATTTGGGAACATGAATATCTACTATTACAAAACTCCATACACAGATAATAATAGAATTGAAAGATATGTTAAAAATGCATTTGTATTGTAAAAAAAAAAAAAAAAAAACTTAAGAACAAAGATTTTTTTTTAAATATTTAAAAGAAAACAAAATATTTAAAATAGAACGATTTAGAAAGTAGAAAAATATTTAGATATCCATGGAGAGTTTTAAAATTAAGAGCCAAATACTTTCTTACTTGTATCGAAAGTTTTTTAGGGGTATTGTCAGATACAACATGATAAGCAACATTATTAGGAACATTCATAGAGCTTGTGTGAGGAACAATGTCTTGCTTTAAGCTAATAATTTCTTTTTTATGACATGGAGGAGCTAAAGGAACAGCTGAAAAGAAATAAAGTAATGAATAAATAAAATGAAATAAAAAGATATTGGATATTTCTTTTTAGTGGTACATAATTTCAATCAGCTAAAATGGATATTCTGTTAAAATCTTTAATTAATTCTTAAATATCTTAATACAAGATCTTTGTATGCTTTTTTATTTTTATACCGTTTATAAAATTTCGAAATAAACAGAATTAAAAACATTTAAATGAGGAAAAATAGCTACTATATTTGGAGATAATGTTAAAAAGTATTCACAAATTTATACAATTATCTATTAAGAGATTTTATTCATAAGTGCAAGTGGAACTCTATCACAATTTTTTACTGATCATATTCATACTAAAGCAATCTAAAATCTAATCTGTCTTATCTTTAAAAAAACTATAAAATCGTATCCTTTAGTTAACAACAATTGTGGAAATTAAAATCAATTTCGTTATGAAATGAAATGAAACAAAATAAAAAGTAAGACTGAATTTAAAATTATAAAACATTTAAAACGCATTGATTAAAATTTGTATACCACAAGCTAAGTACTTGTCTTTTACATCATATGGCTGGAAGTTCCTTTGTGTCTTTGATGAAAGAAATGAAGAATGGAAATGATTAAGAAAATGAATGGATGAGTACTGGCAATTTGGCTGTGCATCTGAAATGAGATAAAATAAACTTTAGTTTTAGGATACAAGCTACTATAGGTGGTTACTAATGTGCACAGTGTAGAGTTAATTACTTCGTATTATCATCTGAGCCCTTTTTGAAAACAATATATAAGAAAAAGAGATTGATTAAATAGATATAATGTCTATAGAAAAAAGACATTCTGTAGGACCACAATCTTGACAACAAACAGTCATTAAAATATTATCTTGCCCCACATGCTGCACAAAATCAATAAATTCTTAATGATTATTCGATTAATAGTAAGAAAAATGACGATATTATTTGATTAATAGTTTGAAATTATTTGAATAATAGTAAGAAAAATTAATAGAACGGACTAATCAATCAATACAAGCCTTTGAGCCATGCAAAGAACAATTATGTTCAGCAACTATTGTGGAACATCCTTCAACAACAGCAAAAGTTTGCCTGATGGTAGATACCTTTAGATAAAGTTTTGCGATCTGTTGCTCAGTAATATGTTAATAGACAGTGGCAACCACCAGGATTCTTTTCCTTTCGTTTAACATAAGCTCAAGAGGATTACTCAACATATGATAGAGAGATCTTAGCAGCATACTTTTCCATCAAACATTTCCATTATTCATTAGAAAGTCGTGAATTCACACCTTTCACAGATCACAAGCCACTCACTTTTAAATTTCATTAAAAATTAGAAAAAGCATCCCCTCGTCAACAAAGGCACCTTGAATATATTGGACAATTCACTAAAAATATCCAACACATTTCTGGTAAAGACAATGTAATCCTCGATGCCCTGTCAAGAATGGATGAAATTCCTATTCCCACCAAAATTGATTACGAAGCCATATCCTAATCTCAAGAGACGAATACGGAATTAAAAGAAATTCTCCAAATTCTTCCTTGAAGTTACAAAAATTACCAGTTGTCGGATCAAAAACTTTTATTTCATGTGACACTTCTGGAAATTCTCCACGACCATTTATAGCACTAGATTTCAGGAAATCAGCATTTCACAGTGTTCATAGTTCCTCACATCCGGGGATCAAATCTACAATCAAACTTTTGACAGCAAAATTCGTTTGGCCATCAATAATAATAATAAAACGTCAGGTATTGGATTAATGCTGGCCACTACATCAACAATATAAAACCACCAGCCAACGATTCAGTGAAATAAAGTTAGATATCATTGGACCATTACCATCTTCAAAATGTTTTCGTTCTTGCTTAACCATCATCGATCGATACTCCCGTTGGATAGAAGCTATGCCGATTTCTGACATCAGAGTCGATACAGTTGCTGATGCACTACTTAAAATCTTGAATTTCATACTTTGGATCGACTATGATCATTACAAACGATCAAGGAGCTTCAATTTGAATACCAGCTATTTCTTGAATTATCCAAGCTTATCGGATTTAAGAGAAATCGATAAACAGCGTACCATCCTCAAGTCAATGCATTGAACACTGGCACCGAAAATTCAAGTCTGCCATAATGAGTCGTGCAAATCCAAGGTGGACACAATCACTTCCGATCATTCTCCTTATACTAGGCACAACTTGGCACTCGGATTTCAATTCCACATCAGCTGAATTCTTTATAGTGTAGGGATTGAAGGTCGCGGTACGAACCTGCGACGTTTGGACCAATAGCCGAGTAATATACCGATCAAGCAAAAAGAACCCTTCAGCTCGAAGGATATTTGGCTTATAAGGATGACGCTACAGTACTCCCCTACCAGTGAGTCGGACGAGAGACGAACGATTTTGAAAGCGCCAAGTGTATGGCGAGCATGCGAGTTCGTTGGTGTGTCGAGTTAGCAACGGCTTTGGTGCGTCGAGTAAGAGACGGCTTTGTTGGATGGTAGATGGCGCCACGACTGTTGCAGAAGGTTGCGTTGTCAAGGTCACCAATGTAGGGATTGAAGGTCGCGGTACGAACCTGCGACGTTTGGACCAGTAGCCAAGTAATATACCGATCAAGCAAAAGGGACTCTTCAGCTCGAAGGATATTATCTGACTTATAAGGCTGACGCTACAATAGTAAAAACATCAGACTACCATGTGACTTCTTTGAAAATACAAGATATGAGCTTTAGTCCGGTTTTTTCAAAATTCTAAAAGAACACTTAAATAAACTAAGCCCTGTCTTTTTTACAAACCATTCAAAGCAAAAACCATTCAATTTTCGAGACCTGAAAACTTGTTCAGACATTTTCGTAAGAATCAACAGCAATCGTTATATTCTTCAATCACCCTACCAAGGGCCATATCAGGTGCTATACAGAACTGACAAAAATTTTACCATCAAAATGAAGGATAAAGAGATCAAGGTGTCAATCGATAGAGTAAAACCCTGCTCTTTGGATAACTCTGACAATAACGACACATCAGTTTATCAGGCCAATAGAGATTTAATCTCGGACTATCCCAAACGAACATCTGAAAAAAAACTGCATCAACTGAATTTAAATCCAAATTTGAACAGGACTTATGTCTTCGGCTACCAAATCGAAATGTTTCAAAAGTTGTCAAGAAAGTTAAGTTTACACTGAGTCCTTTTCCACGCTCAACCAGAACTGGATGTGTAATTCAATGCCCTGCTTGTTACCTTTAAAGTCTTTATAAACCTCACTTGGCAGGGGAGTGATGTGGTGCCAAAATCCTGACAACAGTCATTAAAATATTATTTTACACCACATGCATCATCAGAAAATTAAGATTAAATAAACTTGTATTCCCAAAAGTTTTCTTGCCACATATTAAAATAACTTTGCATATATATTTTTCCGAATTAGCAACTGGAAATTTTTTGTTAAGAAAATATGTGTTTTTTTTTCTCTTTCTTTTTGGAATAAAGCAGTTTTGTTATGAAAAAGGTTGATCTCTATCTCTCACATATGGATTGCAAAACATCTGTATTCTACAATTCTACACTTCAGTTATCAAAGAACTAGAAATTTTGGTCAAATATTTTGAGCAGCAGTGGTCCTCAAATTGATAAACAGTAGATAAATAATTATGGTAAAAGAACAACCCGAGATCCAGAAATCTAATACCAATACAATTGACATAATGATAATGACTAAACAATGAACATTAAAATTCACACAGAAAATTGAATTGCATTTTAGAAAAAAGAAAATTGGCCTTGTTTGAATTAAATGAGTAACATTCCATTAAAATGTGTGCTACCATTCAAACGAAGTGATTACAAATTCAATAAAGAAGGGTTTTTATTGAGCAATGGGGATTAATATTGGTGATTATAAACAGTATAATAAAAGCATATGGATAGTGTTCAAGGTTTGATACAATTACGGATATCAAATCTGTGAACTTTCATAGAAGATAAATACAAATTGATGACAAATCTTTTACTTTTTTTTCAGATTAAGGTTTGTGAAGCTGATATATTGTTATGCTTTTATTTAAAAATGAACTATTTTCTGCAGGAAACAAGCATATTTAAAGAGAAAAGTGAAATTAAGATAGAATAAAGTAATCTTACTAAGATATAATATGCAGAAAATAATTTGTCTTTTATTTTACTTATTATGAAAGATTTCTAAGTCTTACAGAATATTTATTAAAAGGTTGATACAAAATATCTTATTAAAATTACTTATTCATAAATTGTAAACTTCACACAATATTTTTAAAACTAAACATATAATTGACTAATAAAAATTATAAATAAAGCTACTGCATAAGTAAAAAATAAATCTTACTTTTTTTAAACCTCTTTTTAGTGAAAATATGAGATCTTATACATAATGCTGTTCACATCAAATTATTTCTAAAATGAATTATAAGTTAATTTCTTTTATATTTTAATTAAATTTAAAAGTTTTAATGACTAAATTTATAATGAAGACATTGAAAAAGCCACACATTTTCCCTTTTGCATTTTAAAAATGCAAAAAACCAATATAAATATTAAAAAAAATCTTAAAATAAAATGAAATAATAAAAGTTTATAAGGATCAATTCATACTTTTGCATACATTGCCAGAGTTTGTGTTTGAGGAATCTGTATTTGAAGCTGTTTGAACTTTAGACAGGCTTGGTTGTTGTCTATTACTTTTCATTGAAGCTGATCTTGCCTGAAATGAAAATACATAAAATTACGTGAATGAATGATAGAAACAGCTTGCTGGATGCATATATATAACATGTATATATATATATATATACATGTTATATATATGCATCCAGCAATATATATATATATC
>JAOUZG010005735.1:12664128-12696834 GCA_026289955.1 Argiope argentata | reverse complement strand
TTTTTTAAAAAAAGAAATCCAATAAACAGTAAGTCAAAAATTCACTATGTGTGCTAAAACATTATAAATAGGGATAAAATAGGTTTCATTTTGTATTTAATTTTTTTTTAATGAATTAAATAATTTTTACCTTCAAAGCTGTAGAAGATGGACCACTAGCATGCTTTGAAATTTTCTTGAAATCACTATTTTGGTGAACAGTTTTTACATTAGTTTCTTTCTGATTATTTATATCTTTTTGAATAGCTTCCTAAAATAATATATATAAATGTTTTTATTTTACATGGATAGAAAAAAACAGTTTTACTTAAACTGTTTTAATATATGCATAAAAAATGAAATACATATCAATTATATGTATGCTTTTATTTTCATTAGGACTTCAAATAAAAATTGGATAATAATACATTTATGATAAAAGAAAGTTTGCAGAAGAAATAGTTAAAAATATTATTCAAAAATATTTTTTTATAAATATTTCTAAATATTTTGATCTAAATCTAATACATTGTTTAATTTACAAATTAATCGTAAAATATATTGTTTTTCTTCCAAAGTCAAATTCCAACAAAAGTTTGAGTTTCCCTAGTAAAATAGAAAAGTTTGAAAGAAATGAGCTTCGGGAAGGTGTTGACTCTTAATCTACACATTGACATATTATATATATATATATATATATATATATATATATATATATATCAGATACAAACTTTATACAGATAGTACAGAATACATAATAGAATTTTACAGATAGTACTTTATACAGAACTTCATACAAAAAGTAAAATGTGAATATTTCAAATAATATTTAGCATTAAATTACAAGATACAAACTTTATACAGATAGTACAGAATATAGAATAGAATTTTACAGATAGTACTTTATACAGAACTTCATACAAAAAGTAAAATGTGAATATTTCAAATAATATTTAGCATTAAATTACACTCTAATCTTTAAATGTGAAAGTGATAAAGTTGCAACCTGAATACGTAAATTTCAATTCACCTTCAAATGGCCAGTTATGTAACTATATATCTTTCATATAATCAATTAGATATGAAAAAAAAAAAGGTTTTTTCAATAATACTAGAAAATTATTGATATTGCTAATTGTATTGATTTTTGATGGCTTATGTGAAAGTGCACACCATTTTAATGCTGCTATAATTGTTTAGCACTATTGTTATGGATGTAAAATGTACTTTGCTTGTAGAAGGGAGTATCCTACCTAGAAAAAACTAGATTTAAAAAAACCCAAGAAATATTATGAATAATGCCTTGAAAAATATATAAGCCAAAAATATCCAATCTAAAATTATCAAACTACAAATAAATTTTTAGTGTTTCAGCTGCAAGATGAATTGAATAAATATAAGAACTATAGCTAGTAATGATTATAAATCTTTAAAAATTATATTGAAAAAGAAATTATTTCTTAAAAAATAATGAGATGAAACAATAAAAGTTTGAAATAAGTTATATAGGAAAACATACAGAATTTTTTACTTGTACATATTTTTAATTTTGGCCTAGTTTTATAAAAATAAGTTCAATTCCAAAGTATATAAAATAGTACAGGTTTTTGTAATATGTTTCAATACAAAATAAATAATTTTAGAAATAAAAAATAATTACTAAATTTTCTTTTTCCACTTTAAGAATACTTTCATGCATTAATTTTCTTAAACGTAATACCTCAGTGTTCTCCCTAAAAATAAAAATGAATTCTATTATTAAAATAGGTAAAAAATAGAACTTTTGAAAAGAACATTTTTATTTATTTTGGAGATGTATTGATGACAATTTTACTCCCTACCTGCTCAACAAGCTTAGATTAAAAAATTTTTAATATTTGGTTTAAAAGAAGAAAAGGCAAAAATAATAAATAAATAAATAAATAAATATATTATAAATGCACAGAAAAGCATTTCAAATTTTGAACCAAACAAATGATATTAGATATTAAAGTCTAAAAGAAAATAAAATCTATTTAGGAAAAGTAAAGCCTTTATAAGCTCATAAAAAATATCTATATAAAATATGAAATATTTGTAATCAAAATTCACATTCCTTAACTGCACATGTACTAATTATCTAATTCATTTAAAATTAACAGAAGTGGAATACTTAAATCCTTTTGTAAATTATTAGACAGGACCAAACATGTATGATCAAATCAAATAAATAACAGAAAAGTTATAAGACAGTGCTATGAAAGTATGATGAAAATTTAATTTACTAAACATTTAAAAGATATAAGTCATGCATTCTTAAAAAACAGAAACTTATGCCAATAAAATGTAAAAAAAGGCACAAGTGAAAATAAGATAGTTAATACATACAGATTGATAGAATGATCTGCCTGATCAATCCAATTCACTGCAGTATCAAAATGCATGTTCAAAATTCAATACAATGTCATTTCTTCAAACTTTATATCTCACTTTCAGAAAATTTTCTCCTTTCAAAATAAAGTCATTCATGAATACCTAAAAAATGTAATGATATTTTAAAGCAAACTAGCAGTAAGGAATACATACACTAGGTTGATTTATTAAAAAATATATAAACTCATTTGTTTATTTATATACACACAACATTTAATTACAACAAAATTTCATATACACACAACATTTAATTACAACAAAATTTCATATACACACAACACTTAATTACAACAAAATTAATACTATATTTTAGACTGAAAAGAAAGGGAAAAAACATAAATAAAATTTTATAATAAAGTACATCTTTAAAATGAAATTAGGAGTATAACAACATCTTTTTTTTGAGAGAGAGACAACCTATATTTCATTTAGTTATATAAAACTGTTTTATCCAGAACAATAAATTTCAATTAAAAAAGGAAGTAATGAATTTTAGAAGTAATTTAATACATACATCTCACATAAAATGTTTTGATAAATATATTTTGTATTCATTATTTTTTAAGAAAATGTATTGGTTACAGCACGTTACACAGTTCAAACATGTGTAATGATTTATTGATTAAGATTCAAATATTGATAGCTTATAATCTAGGATTTAAGAAACCTTTAACAATTATATTAAAGAAATATGAACATTGGGATAAAACTGGGTAATAATTCGAATACAAAAGTGGCATTGATGAATAAAAACTGACCACATAACCTTTTCTTTTTTACTAAATTAAATATTATATTTCTTATGCTATAAATATTGGAACTAATAGATTCTTAATTGAAATTATTTAATTGTAAATTTACATTTATGTACGTATATTTCGTCCTCGAAAAATATAACTTTTTATAACACATGCTTTAAGTTAATTATTACAAATTAAGAATTAAAATTTAAAAATTTTCATTTTATATTTTTGGAAGTTAAGAAATGAATTCCTTTTAAGGAAATATTAATGCCTACTTCTTCTTGTGTAAGAAAGATTTAAAAAGAAAGTCATAAAAATAAAGAAAAACTTTGCAAGAAATAACCAAAGAATATTAATAAATCAAACTAGAAAATTTTTAATCAACTATATTTACATTCGTTGAGGGTGAAACAAATACGTCAGTTCTGAAAATTTATCGTAATTCCCGGCAGTCTTTTGTTTTTGTTTACTCTTGCTGACAAATGAAATTTTACTTAGTTCATTTCAGTTTGTTTTAGAGTAGGATTGTAGTAAAAACTCATAATATAAAGCTAATATTTTAAAAATCCCCATTGTATAAAAATAAATAAATAAAGTAAGCAATATATGAATATTTTTTTAATACGTAAATGTCTAACATATCTAAAGTTTCAAAACATTTGAAACTTGCATTAAATTCTTCAGCAGCAAAGTTTTCAGATCTTTTTTGACCAATGATCTGCTGTTATTAAGCTGGTTCGAGCCCATTGCTATATTTATTTAGATAGTAACAGAATTTCCACTCATAATTTTCTGAGTAGGAAACAAATGTTTAAAGAATTTTTTTTCTCAATAAGTATGAAAAAAAGTTTACAAGAAATATGAAAAGAAAATTTTAATGGATTTAAAACATAGTTTCGGTTTATGAGTACTACCAGCGCTAATGATTTCTTGAAATTTCCTCCCATATCCTATACTATCTATCTTTCTTCTTCCACAGAAGTTTTTTTGATATTAAATAAGGTTATGAGTGCATTAGGTGGCATGGGCGAACAATAGCTAAAAAATTTACATCTTTTGCATCTTAAGAAACGCATATCTTTTTTCCATGACTGATTGGAACCTAAATTTGACACAGAACTATAATTGTTATCGCAAAGTAACATACCAATTTGTTTGGAGTTTTCTGGCCCAAGAACCATGGTGTTGACTATACTACGCCAAAGTAACATGCGAAATTTGATATATTTCAGTTATTGTTTTTTTTTTTTTTTTAGTGTTTACATATTTGTGAAAATGCAGATTGGCAAACGGTTAACTCCTTTTTAGATTTGTTTAAAAATTTAAAAGCTGACTTCACTTTTAGGCCTTTCTGTGATGGTGGTTGCAAATTAGGACACTAATCTTAAAATCATCAGCAAAAAACACGTTTGGCATTAAAATTCCGAATACTACTGGGAAAATAGCAATTAGTCTTTTATTAGAAAACTAGATGGCTGCACAATCAATTTTAGATTCTTTTATAGCATTAACAGCCCGATTTTTTTTAAACCACAAATTTGGGAATTTTTTTTTGCCCCTTAAGAAATAAAATTTAAACCCCATTTTACTACAATATCCATACAATTGAAACCATAATTTGATTTTGAAATTAATTTAAGAACGAATGAAACTGGCTGAATCACAAGCGTCCTCATTTGTGGCAAATACTTATTTTTAGCCTTTTAATTAGATAATTTTTATTCTTACTTGAATTAAATTATAAAGTGCTATTATATGTTATATTTAATTGTAATAGTTCTTTTTTTCAGTTATTTATGTTTATAATATTTAGTTTATAATTTCTTTAAAAAATTTATTGTACTATAATTTAATATTTTAAATTACCTAGATCATGCATAAAAGCGTCTATAAGCTAAAATATTAATAATTACTGTTGAGGAGTTTACGTAATCATTTCGAAACATTTTCTTTCGCACGGATGCTGTATTCGTTCGATGTCCTCAAAAAGAGGACATCACCTCCTGCGAACGGAGGCAAGAAATTTTTTAAAAAATGACTGCAGAATCCATGTGTATGCAACCTATTAATCCCATCGAATGTGTTTTTTCATTACATTTCAAAAATTTTAATGACCTTGATCGGAAATGGTTAAATATTGAATCTTTGTACTAAATTTGTGTTAATCTGTGTACCCTTTTTGTTATATAAATATAAAAAAAAAACTGAAATGTGTTTGTAATTTGATTAAGATTTGCTTATAAATTGCCTAAAACTTATTTAATTATAATGGTAAAAACAAAATAAAAAAATGTGTGAGGGAAGTTGGATCTAATATGGTGTTATTTGCCCATAAATTAATAAATCAGTTACTTAAGATACCTAAATATATATTAATTGAAACGCGCACACATAACAATTTTCAATATCTGATAAATAACAAAAATAAATTAAAATAAACAATTTCGGTTACTACAAACTTTTATTCATTTTTTTCTCCCAAGCAATATGATTTATTAGATATATACTTCTATAAGCGTCTGATGCTATAAAATCAATTTGGAAATGTTATAATATGTATATTAAATTTGGAAATACAATATAATTAATTTAGTTCTGATTTTATAAATATATCATTTCAGAAAGGGCGAATACATATCGGAGTTAGAAATGTCTATGATAATGAAAAATTGGCATTCCCTTTATTAATGCTTATATTAAAGAAATTTTCTCCTTAGTGAGAAAATCATTACTTAAAATAAAAAATAAAAAATAATTATAAGTAATTTTTTAATACTCTGCTTTCACCATAAGAAAAATAATAATTATTAATCTATCAAAAAAACAACTATTCATACATTAATTTTGAAAACTTGAAATGAAATCAAGGGGATTGTTAATCAATTCATTAACTGACATTCATTAATCAGATACAAGTAATTAATTTAAAAAATTCAATTATCCTGAAAATTCAACACATAATTTTTTTTAAATGGTAATTAATTTTTTTTTATAAATTCCTATTTAGGTCAATAAAAATTGTCGATAAATAATACGTCAAAATTTAATTGCAGTAACCGAAATAAAAAAGCAAAAAACAAAATGTTTTTATATATCTACTAACAATTAATAAAAATGATTCTGTATATTCTGGTACTCTGCAAGACATATTGTTAAATCAAGAAATACCAAATTTGTCAATGATATACTTTGAATGGTAAGGTTTGACAAGAATTTTTTAAAGATTTAATTATTTCAAAAATAAGCGAACTTTTGATTTTTTTCGCCATAAAAACTAATTAATACAAATATACTTTTGTGACGCTAGCTTCAAAAGCCAGCTAACATCTACGGTATTTGGGTATACTTTTAGTATTGTGGTTTACTCCGCTACTGACCCTAGCGTCGCGGGTTCGTACCGCGACCTTCAACTACCACATTTTTTCACCAAAAATATTAAAGTACGAAAATGAGCTTTCACCATTTTAAGACCCAAAAAAGTTGTCTTTTCAGGGTAATACATTTTTTTCTATTTTTAATAAATGTTTAAAAATGATTATAACTTTTTTTATTTCATTGTTTCATTTCATTGCCGAACATTAATTTATTAGCTTTCATATTTTATAAAACATGATTAGTTTTAATTAGATATTTATTGGATTTGTAGAAGTTTAAAAGTTTTAACTTCCATCTCAAATTAAGGTTCATGTTTTAGCGGAGATGAATAAAAATAAAGGTGTATTACATAATAAATAAAATGTTATAAGAGACAGATATAATGATACAAGAAAATAATATGAATTGCATGCATAAAATTGTCATGTTTGGATTAAACCGTTCAGAGAAAGTTATGAAAAAGATTTAATTGAAATTTCAGCAATAATTAATCCTTGTGAAGCAAATGGCAGCAGGCTGGAATTGATAAAACTCAAGTAATTGGAGACATTTTCATTTCTTTTACGCGCATTCTTCCATGTAAATTACAAGTTGGCATTAATCGCTATTTTATAAATAATTTTGTAAGTTATATATTTCAGTCAGAGAAATTCTTTCGATAGTTTTTCTTTACATTTTCTATTATTTTGTAAATGAACAATAAAATAAGGAAAATTACTAATTGCCTTTGAGGAAAAATACTCATTATTTATTAGTTTGATTTTTATCTATTGACACACAGTTGTATTATTATTTTTTTATCTTTTGACTATAGTAATTTAGCTTAAGTTATAGTATTTTTAATTGAATAATTAAAAATTTACAAACCTCTGATTTCTAATTGAAATATCTGGTCAGAAAGGGGAAAAAAACCACTTGATTCTTGAATGTTTGATTTTTTTTGTCATGAATAGTTTGCATTTAAAAATAGATTATTGAAGGTTACCTGATTTAAAAAGAAAAGAAGAAAAATGTTTATGAAATATAATGTGGAACATATTCCGGTTCTTTAGAATTTTGGCTATAATTATAAACATTATTTTTGAAAATTCTTGAAAATATAATGATGAGACTGAAGAAAAGTAAATTAGTAAAAGTAATTAGTAATAAGGAAGAGGAATGAAAAATTTTGAAAACGTGTTTTTTATGAAAATGTAGTCCAATGATAAAAACAGATTTTTTTCGGAGAAAAATATAATTTAGGACAGTAGAAAAAGGGTTAATTGTTATAAAAATTATAAAAACTGTCAAACATTATTCATTCAACGAACGCACTAACTCTGTTGTAAAATATATTCAGTTTTAAAATTTGATAGGCTTGGAATCATTACCTTATATATTTATAAATTGTTTCGAATTTTCAACAAGAGTTAAGAATTTTAATTTATAGTCTTGGGTATAAAAAAAAGACACTTAAAATGATATCTTCAGAAATTTCTGAATGAATAATTTATTTATTTTTTCAAATAGAAGGAATCGAAAGAAACCTTAAAGTAATGCAAATTACTTTAAAAATACTGTTAAAGATTTGGCAGAATACTATTTAAAAATTTGGTGCTATAATATGAAGCATATTCTTTTTCGTTCATCATTTAGCCAGCATAATCTTTCACCTGAAAATATAAGTTTTATTATGTTAAGTGAGGGTTTGATTATAAAAAATACGAGTTAAATTCAATTTTTATAATTTAAAAGATATTTCCAAAAATAATGATACTTCCAATAAGAATTTGAGCAATATCTGCGATGATGATATGAGTCTGTGATTATTTTAATAAAGGAATTATTTCATGTCCTTTGAAAGGATATCTCATTAGCCCTGAATATTAGCTTGAGCTATTTTATTAGGTTTTTTTTATTTGATCATGTATATTGTAATTCCAAAAATAATTAATAGCAATTAAAAAAGAGTATTTAAATAAATAACAAAATAAATATATAAACTCCCCCAAAATTTAAAATTCAGGAAAATTGGAATGAATAAACATTTTTGATTAAGCTAAGTCAAGTTTTTGTAATGAAAAGATTAATTTCTATTTAACTAATTCTTGTACGTGTGCCTTCCACAGTGCATTGTGTTTGTAAATAATGAGAGACAATATGCTGTTTTGAAGGTGTGCTCGCGTCAATTCTTGTATTGTCGTCGTTTTTTGTGTTTGTTTTCTGCATGAAATGTGATCATTAAAGAAATATTCCCGAAAACATGGACCCTCTCTCTTCCACTGCAGGGATCATAATGATCTTCATTCCATTACATTCTTATGTTAATAAACTATATTTTTCTGAAATGTTACCATTTCTATTAGAACACCTGAAAGATGGCCTAATAGCAGTGGCTATAATTATTATTTATAAAGAAGGACTTTGTTGTTTAAAGGATTTACTACAAATAATAACGCTCCAAATAATGCAATTAATGACCATCGTCCAAGATATTATGATTAACTCCTAAACTACAAATTCCAGGATAACTTTTCAATGGTAATTGAAGGATAATTTTATTGAATTGAAAATAAATCAATAAAACTTTTGTTGAAAGGCAGAAGTCATTGTTGAGAAACACACTTGTGTAATGGAATAAAAATCGAAAGTATTTATTTAAGATCGAATGCAGTCTTACGGAGACCAGGGATCTTCAAAATTACCTTTTGGTAATTTTCATCTTAGTGATTTGAAATTTCACAGGCATTAAGAGTAACACTATAGGGGATGACAAAATTGTAAAGCATTATATTAATTTATTTATGAGTTAAGGGGGGTAATATAATAGTAGCGATAAATAACGTTAATGAAAAATGTTCAATGCGCTCCAAATTAGTTCGAAAGCGCTCCAATTTTTATTATTGCTTACTCTAACCATTTGGGAACAAAAGTTGGGATTAATCTTGAAGTTTGAGGGGGAAATATCAAAATTAACCAATGTAATAACTTAAAACTACTGATTTAAAAAAATGCTTAAATAGTTATAAAGTATTACATTGGTTAATTTTGATATTTCATACTCAAACTTCAAGATTAATCCCCAATTTTGTTCCAAAAGGATTAGAGTAAGTAATAATAAAAATTGGAGCGCTTTCGAACTAATTTGGAACGCCTGGAACATTTTTCATTAACGTTACTTATCGTTACTATTATATTATATTAACCCCCCTTAACTCATAAATAAATTAATATAATGCTTTACAATTTTGTTAGTTATCTTCTATAGTGTTACTCTTAATGCCTGTAAAATTTGGTGAAAATTGCCAAAAAGTCATTTTGAAGGTCTCTGGTCCCTTTAAGCACTCTTTTTCAAAATGATTGCAATATATCTTTCTCTTTACCCATCAAATCAATTTAATAAAATCTATTGTTTTGATGCATGTTACGGTGACAGACTATTAAAATTATTTTAATTGGGATTTTGTATCATGAGTAGAGCAGCAGCACTTAATCCTTTGTCAAATTAATATTATTTTCCCTTTTCTTGTTAAGTGGTAAGTGTTTTCCTTCACTCATTTCATATGCCGATGAAATTTATGAATAAAAGGAATAAAGAGGATAAAAAATTAAAAATAAGACTGTTTAACCCTTTTTTATGATGTATGTTTAAGATGATGGATTATCACAAAAAATATCAAAATTCTAAAAGGTAAGGACAACGGAATTTAGAAAGACATTACTAAGCGAAACAACTTTAAAATGAGAATTTGACAGTTCGTTTTATGTGAAGAATTAAACCTTTAGCCTTTGTTTACCCATTTTATAATTCGGATAAACATTTCTTTGAAGAAGACATATTATTCTTGTAAATGTACTACAAAAAAGGAATATATCAAATTGTTGTTGAATTATTACCATAAATGCATATTATAAGACGACGTTGATGATTATTTTGACACTACGCATGCTTGCTGCACAATTGCTGATTTTGAGTGATTATCATTTTTTCGCTTCCTATCTGTTAGTTTTTTATTTGACAAATTTATTTTATTCGTATTTTGCCTTTATTCGTACAAACTTGGCTGAACACTCATTCTTTCAAAAAATACACTTGATAAACAACCATTTTAATCCATCATCTATTGCTTCGAAAAATTTCTGCTTTATTAGTAGGTCACGAACAAAGATGATTGAAAAGAAGATTTTTGAAGGATATTTCTTGTCATGTAGTACTCTTTCGAAATAACTTTATTCATAATACATGTAACTAATTTTTATCTAATTTGTATGGAGCCAAACAAAAAAAAATTAAAGAGACGCCTTGTAATGTCTTTTTTGTTATTTAATTTAAATGTATCCTCTGTATAAACGTTTATTCTCCAAACTTAATGTAGCTTTTTGTATCATAATGAATTGATTACAGAGGTCAACTTGCCATAATTATTTTTTGTAGCTGTTAGCCTAAACTGTTGCACAATTCCATCCAAATTAAAAGAAAAAGAAAAAGAACAATGGTAATCATACCAATTCACTATTCTTTTTAGGATTTCTTTGCGAGGTGCGTGTTGGGTACTACTAGTTGTCGTCGAGGTCAAAACCTTGGTCTTAATTATATAAGCTCTTATCTTTTCATTTAATAAGCTGCTTCATTATACCAAATGATTTATTTGTCGAATCTTCTTTCTCCCTTAATTAAAATATAGAAATTAATAAGAGTTTTTAAATATTAATTTCTTCAAAAATCGTTTGATTTCGTTTCTGTTATTCGTTTGGGTTTCGTTTATTTATTTTGCTTTCATTATCCTTTGCGAGTCAGAGTTTAACTGAATAATATGTTCGTACTAAACGATTAAGAGTAGATAGGGAGACGGCTGGGTGGGGCTCCGCATTAACTTTCGCTGCATGTGATTCGAAGCGTAAAAAAGTAAACTAGTGCGATCGGACCAGCGTTGGCGATCGGGGTCAGTTAAGCTTGTCCACCGGACAGCCGAGATGGAACATTCACGATGGAGGAAGTGGATTGCATCGACCTTCTCTTTGGAGATTCCCCAATCACAGGTAATATTTATTAATATATTTATTGATATTTGTGATTAAATATTTGAATGTAACAAATGCTCATAACTCTAACGATGATACCTGTTCTGACAATGAGTTAAGTTACCTGAACACCTACAACTTGCCTTTGTTTACATTTAATTTTTTGAACATTTATTCTCTTGTTTACATGGACGTAAATAAATTTAAGGTATTTATACTTACTACCTTTCTTATTTTCAGTTAATTTTAATTTTTAATCAAATTCTAACACTTCAGTATACGAATTAGTGATGAAATTTTATTCAGTAGTTTTTATTGAATGACGCCTTGTTTGTTTATAACAATTTAGTGCTAAGAGTGATCTTTAAGGTATTTGTGGCGTTATTTTTTGCTACAGAGAATTGAATTTTCAAATTTTTCAGCCATTATAAAATAGTCAATATTCAACTGAAGACTATATATTTACTGTTATTAATTTTTTGTGATAAATATTTTAATCGTTATATTTTATGATTGATTACAAACAAAAATATTTTAGGTGATTAATTCATAAAAAAAGGTGCAATGCATAATTTTGTATACAGTTATTCAACACTTCTCGTTTAAAGTAATGTTATTTCACATTTAATTTCATCAATTTTCTGCTCGGAAGATGGTCATGGACAAAAATATTCGTACAATAAAAAAAATTGAGAACAATTTAAGAATCATCATAATTTTTTAATGTTGATGATTTATTAAATTCTGATATTTACATAATATTTTTCTTAAATTAAGTAAATTTAGAAAAATTTAGAAACACAGTTTGTTGCTACAGTTCTTGAATGAAATTATTAATATTATTTTCTATTCTAAATTTAGTCTTGTCAAAACAAAAAAATATTTTTCATTACAAACTGTTCGGTAAAAATGCAAATGTTTTAGAGCATTTTGTGTATGATTAATGTATTTTGTGATTGTGTTATTCATTTATTTTAATTTAATATTTCTTGTTTTTAAGTGAACGTCTGCGCTATTTTTAAATGAACTTTTTTAAAAATGATATTTACTTACATGAAATGCTATTTTTTTCCTAAATGTATATACAACCAACTAACATTGGTGACCAACTTATTCTCCGAAAATATTGGCTATGTTTAATTTTAATTAAATGTCTGATGCACAACTTCATACTTATGCCATTTAATTGAGCATTTTAAACCCTCAAATTGTGACGTACATTAAACAGACAATGACAGTATAATTTTAATAGCTTTACACCCAATTGTTGATTATGTACATGTATATTCCTAATGGATTCAAGTTGACATTATGGTATTATTAAAGAGTTAAGTGTCTTGCTTTTATATTTCACCGTATGTTGCATTTTGTAGTAATATAATTTTACTTTCTGTATTTTCTTGTAAATGTGAAGGTAATAACTATAATCTTTCTTCCTTAGATTTCAACAATGGAAGAAAATAGTTCGATTAAATATTTGATGAAATAATTAAAAAAATTTAATTTTAAGCATAATCTTTAACTAATTTATTGCAAAAAATGAAATTTACAGCTAAGAATTATACGAAAAATATTTTTTAATAATTGACAAAACTAAGAAAAAAAAACGGCACGAGAAATTAATTAATATATTTAAAAAACAATTTAAAAGTTTTAAAATTGGCGTGGTAATGAGTTTTGTATAATTAAATGCCATGTCGAATTTATGACATTGTCAATATTTTATATAATTAAATAATTGTCGTGGAAAAATATCAACATCTTTTTAATTCATTAATATATTAATATTTATTAATATTTTAATTATTTTATTATTATAATTAGTTAAAATATTAATTAATGTAATTAATTAAAAGATTAAAATGCTTCTAGAATCACACTTTTACTCTCAATTTCTGGAATGTAAATGTGCATGTATTATATAATTCAATGATGTATCTTATTAATTACTTATCTAAAGGTTATTTAAAATATTTCGGCATTTTTTTGAAAACATCTTACTTTTTTATGTCATTTATTCGCATTTTTGGATATAAATTCTAAGATTCGTTATAACGATAAAAAATAAAAGGCTACCATATTTGATAGAAATACAAGATAAAAATTATTTAGGTTTCTTGTTTGTGAATTTTTGAAAAGATTCTGAAAAAGTTAAAATTGTTAAGTCACATATAAATAAATCTACCTCATAAGTAGTAAAAAGAATGATATTTTTTTCTCTTTAAAAATGAATTATGAGTAATCTTTAAATGTTATTGATTAAATCAACAGCCTTTACAGATAACTCATGGAAATATTTAGTTTTATTGTACCCTGTAAATTAATTTCGGAAAATACAGAAAATCTGGTCTTGCATTTTGGAATTTTTTATGCATTCAAATTATTTACTATTTAACTAATAAAATCATTTTACGATTTATGCATATTGGCATGGAAAATGCTTCTTTGGTAATTTTAGATTTACATTAACCATTATTATTTTGACATGTGTTTTGAAGTTAATGCAATCAGGGTTTTTCCGTTATTCATAGGTAAATGGGAGTCAGAAATTTCCATTCAGCCTGAATAATTCATGATGACTGACGAATAGTATTCTGACCTTTGGAATCTTATTATGTTTCTTATTTTATTGTTTGAAAATTGAACCTTTCATTAAGTTTAAATGGATTTTGAGTCCTGAATATTTATTTGAAGACGAGTCGATCACGTTTTTGAAGCGTTGTATGTCTTTAGACATCGCCCTTGAATTATTGCCCTAAATTTTTTTTTATTCTCTTGGCGCAAGCTCTTTGTCATAAAATGCAATAAGTTTTGTATGAAGGTAAATTTATGCAGAATTCGATAAGGTTGAGTTTGTAATTTAATTCATTTTAAAATTTGAATTCCCAGAAGACAATGTTTATGAATTTTGTAGCATTTTCAAAATCTTGTTTATTGACCTTTAGAATTTTCTGCTCTAAACAGATATAGCTACTTTTAGCGACCATTTGTTTGTCCGTCAAATTAATAGCATTAATTTAGTCATGCCAACTTTTACGATCTATATTTTATCACACCAAATGAAAAGACAATTTAAAACTATATTGTATAATATAAATAAAGCATTCTGAATGATTAGCTATGCATATAAGGTAACAGATTAACTGGTGAAATCGTTCCAATTATTGGTATTGGAGACTGTTTCATGGATCTCCCCCCCCCCCCCCCCCCGATTTTCTTCAAAAGTGAAGAGTAATAGAAATAAGAATATTGAGGACATATCTAAAAGCTACATGTTTTCAAAAATAAAAATAATAATAAACAACAAAAACAAAAAAACAAGAGAAAATCCTTTCTTGTGGTTGGGAGGGGGCACCGTTGTGTTTCTTTTCCCTTTTGAAGATGTACAGCAAAGCCGCATTTTTGAGATTTCTGTGAAAAATGGAGGGTGAGAGGGGTCAATAAACATTAAAGCTATATCTAGACGTTATGAGATTACATGTGAAATAAGAAATGGCAAAAGCGGACAATAATTGGGATAGGAGGACTGATTTTTTAAAATTTTAGATATATAGGTGGTTTTAATTTACACACCGGAGACACATTAAATTAAACATGTCAGTTTAATATGGGATTCATTACATTTCTTTCCGATGAATAAAGAACAGTACATCACATTTGCAGTTAGTTATTTGTTAATATTGCAACTTGACTTGCAATCAGATATCGCGTGAGGATCGATACATCCTGATGGCAAGGTTTTGTCTTCTGGAGCGATGGCACCCGAGTTCTGAACCTAACTTCACCGAAGATTTGTCATGCATGTCGGTCTTGTCTATCCTGAATTTGCTTCGAAGTGGATTCAAAACGATATCTGATGGATGTGGTCCTAACTAATTGATGTTAGGGTCTTGATCTAAGAGTCGCGCGTCTGTCCTGGGTTCGTGTCCTGGTTCGAGCATGGTTGTTCTTTACCCTGTGTTCTATCTGTGAGGTATGTGAAAGGACTTCCCTGCGAAAAAGGGTTGTGCAAATGAGTGTTTGTGTGTCATCTACATATGAACTAGAAGTCAGACTTCTGCCTTTGAGTGTTCAGGAGCCTTTTCCCTCAGTAATGTCTGCACAAATTCGGCTTAAATCATTGACTTTGTCACCGGGCTTATCTATGGCAAGTGCCATAAGTAACAAAAACAGCATTAATGTGATGAATATTGAAGAGGGAATCCAGAAAATATGTCATCCCTCTCGTTTCCAAGCCATTGTTCAAAATTACAAGCTTTGTTACAAACCAAGCCTCGTGCTCTTTTAAAACGGTGTATTATTATATTTGAACTAATTTGGATGTTGCTTGTCTTTCTCTAACGTTAAAATAGCGGAATTAGGGAAAGGCAAAACCAACACTAATGTTCAGACATTTATTACCTTCGGCATTGGAACGCGATAAGTAGAAGAGAGTGACAACACCAGCAAAAATCTTTACCATCTTCTAGTTTTCAAGTATAATGATACAATACGATGGAATTTGAGTTTCGTATCATAATGACAAAAATCTAAAAAGCCATTTGGATGCCTTTTTTTCGACCGATTAGGATTAAAATTATTTACAATTATAGTTAAAATGTTCCAAATTCTGTTTTTTATTGTTTTTTAGATGTGAGTTATCGTTTCGAGACTCATATATGTATTCGGATGTACAGACTGGTAAACTATTAACTATACTAAACTATTGATGAATATGGGCCAAAATTTAACATAGATTTCGATTTTTGACGATAAAATCAAATTCTGTGAATTACCGTTTTTCGTGTTCCAATACACTCGGGTAAACAGACAGACAGATTGACTTACTGTAGTTAAATTTCGTTTAGAATTTTTCGTATATAAAATAATTCGTAGTCACAGGAAGACAAAAATGATTCTTAAAATGTGTTTTTGTAATTCAAAGCTCAACATAAAAAATTGGTCAATCCAGCTCTGTATGAAACTTGATATATCAGTAGTACAAATTTTGAATGTCCACTACGTAAAATATAAGGAAAGTAACTTTCTAACTTTCTGCATAGCTCAAATACTAGACTTGGTGACTCTGTTCAGTAATCCGTTCAGACCAAGTTCCATATTTGCATGAATTGTTTAATTTTTTAATTTTCGAAATAGATAATTATTAATTGCATTGGTTATTTATAAACATCTTTATTAAGATAAAAATTATTCATATTAAATGAATAACCACTTATTCATATGATATTTGAAGGACAGTTTCAGGTAAATTTTCAAATACGAGCAGAATAATAATTTTAAATGCGACTTTAATTGTGATAAATAATTATTGCTACTCTAAAAAAATTTGAATTTTTTATTCGTAAATTTTAGAAATTTATTCCTTTATTAAATAATTTTTAATTATGTATCTGAGCCAGAATTTTAATTATGATGAAAAAATTGGAAACAAAAAAAATATTTTGATGACAATTATCAAATAGTGATCGTTTTGAGTGACAATTATCAAATAGTGATCGATATTTCTTTAGAAAAACAAACTACAAATTTTGGACCATCTGTCTATGCAATCAATAGAGCAACAGATGTACTTTATTCCAGATTTGGTACCAAATGCTTAAGTAACTTTAGAATAAAATCTTATAACTACTTTAATTCAGTTTTCAAAAATTTTTAAGGAGTTTTTAAAGATAATAATACGTTTTATCACTATACTAAGAATTTTATTAATTTTTCTATTATATTACCATTTACTGTTTTACTATTATATTCGTGATTGTTATTAAAAAAATAAATTTTAGTCATTATTCACTTATCACCTGAACCAACAGTTATGTTATAAATAATAACTTATAACTATAAATAATACTTTAATTCAAAAATATTCATAAATTATTTATTTGGTTTGAAATTATTCATTTCATAAAATAAAAAAGTAAATAATCCTGAAGGATCGAATTTGGTTGATTGGCAGCAATCTCTTACTTATATTGATTCGCTGCTGATCAAAATTCTTAAATTACGAATTTATAAACAATGACAAAAAATCTGAAGGTTATTTTTTAAGAATTAACTGATTCTTGCTTTTTAAAATTTTAAAGACTGAAGATCCTATAAGTCTGTATATAATACAGCAAATCACGAACTGTATTTCCCAACACACGCCTTTCTTTTGTCAGAAACGTGGAGATTTATTGAAATCTAGAGGTCAGAGGTTTTGATGATTATGACAGTTTCCTTTTTTTAGCCCCATAAAAGAGAAATCACAAAGAAAAAGTTAGAAAAAGTCTAAAACCTTTATTTTTATTTAGTCTATTTAAAAAAACCTTGCCAAAGCTATGAAAGCGGAACTACATTTGTTGAAATGGAAGAAATACTAAATGTAAGAATTAAATTAAAAAAAATGTTAATACCGGTAATAACCATATCACAAATTGACTATTCCGATCTGCCCTAAGGCCCTCGGGCAAAATTGAAGAAGGTAAAAACAGAGAATACTAAGGACCATCACCAATTATGGTCATTCTAGTTCCGTGGGAAGCATGTTCCGGTATTGATGAGAGGGAGCCAGTACGAACCTTTTTCTATATCAACCATGGTGGCGAGAAGCAACCACCATACCAGAAGCTTCTGATCCTAATTTCTGAGGTAGCTACCCCCTCCCCCCAGTGGGAAAAATATCCTTAA
The DNA here is from genome assembly GCA_026289955.1 of Argiope argentata. NCBI lineage: Eukaryota > Metazoa > Arthropoda > Arachnida > Araneae > Araneidae > Argiope > Argiope argentata. The sequence continues at coordinate 12,678,658 of JAOUZG010005735.1, read as the reverse complement.
TAATAGAATTAGATCCTATAATCAGTTTTTAAACCAATGGGCAAAAGTTAAAGATATATTTTCTTATCATTTTCTTTTCTTTAAAAAAACGATAACAATTTTTTTGATTTTAAGACTTTATGAACAATGAAACATATTTTATTTTCGCTAATACGATTGAAAATATTGTTGCAAATCATGCAAAGAATCTTTTCAAAAGTTTGCCAACATTATAAAATAAATGATACAAAAATTAACTTTGGTATCAAAGAAAAGACATTTTTTTTTCCGATTTCAAATTGTTATAAGAAATAATTTTTTTTGTGTGTGATTGTATCTTTGTTTGTTGGGTCAGAAAAATGACCGAATATTGCTTAAATATTCTGACTCCCATTAGTAGGGATAGTAAAAACGGAATTCTCATGGTAATTAAAAATTTTATGATAAATCTTAATTAGAAGAAATGAAAAGTCTTGAGAATTTAAACCGGAAGGAGTTTTATCTTTGTCGAAGATAAATGAATATTGCATGAAGGTAGTCAACTGGCAGAAATTTGAAATATGGAAGTTTCGGTGCATTTAGGTCACTTTTAAAGCTTTCTCAGATGGCAACAATAAAAGAGTATGATAATATACGACGCAGCATGCCATCTGAAATAGATATTTGAAACCAAGCTGCTGCATTTTAAGTTCTTTTAAATACGTGTACAGTATTTGGAACGATGTTATCTCTGTGAAGTCACCTTCAAGCATCATTATAGAAACCTGCCATGAATAAATACGGTGTGAGGAAGATTTATGGGGCAGTGATGATGCGTCTTGAATTCCGATATAACAATGCAAAGGAATATTTAACTCGCCCATTACTGAAACGTAAGACATATTTGTACTCATTGTAAATATTAGTTTCTTACTGAGGAGGATTTAACATTCTGCTGCCCTAGACGGTATACGCTATAGGTTCTCCTCTTTTAATAAGCCAGCTAGTGTAGTTACATAGTTCAACATATTTTAAATCTAATCAATACATTAATAGAGTATATTATCATTGATCTGATAATATACTGTGAAATTAACAAAATTCATTCATTCATTTTGGAACATATTAAAAGACATGGTATTTTTCCGTTAATCAGGATTCAAGCAAAAAAATCGCCAAAGAAATTTGGCGATTTTTTGCTTGCGGTCGGCTGACGGAAAAGTGCCAAAGGCCTAAATTATGGCATACAACAAAACTAAACGTGATGATGTGGCGCATTTTGAGGCATTTGTGAGAAAGTCGAAGGAAGAATTTCTTTCTGGTTTGCTTCTCAGTATTTATTTGACTCGATTTTTTTTATCCAAAAAAATTTCACGGATTTGTTATAAAAATAAAAAGTCCGTTTATTCAAAAAAAAAAAATCGCCTCAGAAATTACAGCATTTTTCCTCGATTCGAACAATAAACGAATTAACTAAGAAAAAAAAGTCTGTTTTTTATGCAGTTCAGTTGTTATTTAATCAGTTTTTAAGATCTGCAATTGAATTGAATTGCTTTCCAGAAAGAGCACTCTGCATGGAACGCAACAAATGATAGTTTAAAGGAGGAACATCTAGTGAATATGGCGGATATGGCAATACAGTGATTCTAAAGTTTCTTTCATGGATCTGGCAGTATATTTAGACAAGCATTGCTGAGTTAGAAAATAACTTTATCCTATCTTTCACCTTATTCTGAAAATTTCTTCTTCAGTGCTTTGGTCACATCGATCAATTGTTGCTTATATCTTTTACTACTGATGGCTTCACCAAGTACCATTATTAAATCTGAATTTTCATTTCTTATGCTGTTTTACCAAGCTCTTTATCATCTGTTTCGAAATCATTACTTTTAAATCCCCGAAACCAGTATTTGCAGCTACTACTAATGTTGTAGGTTCTGTTTAATGAGGCTTGTTCACCATAAATGTCAAATAGCAATTACTGTGTTTCCGTCGACGTATTCCTTTTGAAAGGAAGTAATGTATTAGATTTTACCACATAAGATATTTATTTATCACATTATTCGTTTTGATTTCTGAGCTAAAAAATATATTTTTTGAACATTATCCAGAGATCACACACTAATATTTGAAAGTTGTCAAATCTTTCAAACAGAGCTTTTTTTGATTTATTTACAGATATTTAGCAATATTAATATAATATATTAAAAATCATATCAATGACATGCACGCACGCATGCACGCACCCACGCACACACGCACGCACGCACGCACACACACACACACACACACATTTCGTTTCCTGTGTTCTATTATCCATTTTAGCGTCCACTCAAAATATTTATATTCGTTTGCATGTAAATATGCTGGTTATGTTAAAAAATGTGATAATGACTGTAATTTTATTTGTTCAGCATTTTGAAGATAACAAAACCTGACTTTCGGTTTAAATAAACAAAATAAAGAAGGTGCTCAAAGTGAATTTTATTAAAGCCGTAAACAGCCAAGAAGAAAAAAAATCTGGCATTCATAATTAATTAAGGATTATCATAAGCTTGTTCGAAAATCTATTTTGTTATCTTTTGAATAAAATTCAAAAAATAATAAATTTGAAACTTTTTTAAATAATTTTTTTAACAAAACACAATTTGACATTTGATTGAAACAACATCGTTCTTGATGATTTTTCAAATTTTAACAATTTTTAATTAAAAAAGTTTTATATATACATTTCCAATTATTTAATTAGATTTAAATTTTCTTTTTCTATTTTCATGATTTTGCAAGAACATATTTTCATTTCAAAATACCTTATTCTATTTATTGCAAATGCCTTTAATTTATATTTACAAATTTATTTATTACCTCATTTCATATATTAAAAACAAACAAATAAATTCTAGACACTGTATTGAATCTAACATGCTAATATAATTCTTATTTTCATCTGCAATAATAAAATTATTTAGTTTTATTCTATTTTTTATTTCATTTCCTGTTTGTTTGCGTTTACATTTGTATATCCAACTCCTTGGATATGTTTATTTATAGAGAGAGAGTAAAAAAGAAGTGAGTTGAAAATAAACATAAATATATTGTCCTAAATTAAATAATTTCAGATTTTTCCTTTTTCGCTAAAACAAGCTTGTTGCAATTTTAACAATTCTTTTACAACATAAATAGCGGCAAAAACGTTCACAAAATCTATTTTGTGCTTATTATGTGTTTTGATGGATTTTGATGGAGCTGAGTGTTTTGTTCTCAATGTCTAAGAATCAGTCAAATTTATCCACTTCTCAATCCTATCTGTTTCCTAAAAATAACGACTATACAAACTCTAAGAATTAGGAACCAGAAGAGGAAGCACGGAAACGATGATAAAAATTAGATAAGAAAAGGAGAAATTGCAAAATGTAAACGTGTTTTGCATTTTCATCTTCGAAAACCTCTCACTTATTGTATTACCACAATTCGTCTTGTCAGAAACTTTATTTTTAAAGCTAAGAAACTAATCATTTAGTCTTTGCAAAATAATTTTTATTTTAAAAGGTTTTATTTTTAAATAAGTTTTTCGATCAAAAATTATTCAAATAAATGAGGTTGAGGGTTTATAAAAATCAAAAGTTGCCAAACTGTCAAAATGAAAGCAGAATTTATTGAAATTACGTTTCACAAATTGCTGACATCTAACATTAAATTAAGCGGATAAAAGCCTCAAGCAAAATAATGAGACAGAGCTGCTACTTACAATTAATTATATATCGGCTTTGTGATTGTGAATTTTTTACATCTAATGAATTGCAATTCTAATTCATTGCGGTTAAATAGCTTAGAAAAAATTTAGGTGAAACTCATTTGAAACTTGTTATTCTGCTGAACGTTATTTATCTGAAGTATGACCCAAAAGAAAAATTTACTTTAAAAGTAAAAAATACAAATAAATAAAATTGAAGAAAGGAATAAAAATTACCCTGGACAAAAGTATTTAGGTAAGAATAAAATGTATAATTTTTATTAAAATAAAAAAAAATTACTGGAGGAGATAAATGATTGATTTTATGTCTTCAAAAATGAGTATCAAATTAAATTTTAATAAAAAAATATTATACTTTACATTTACTTTGCCTTATAAAGCTGATAATTTTTATGAGGCAAATTAAATATAATTCTATAAAGTGTCATTCCAAAACATCTAGCTCGTTTTCTTTTTTTCTTCGAAATTTCCTGCCACAAGATAATCAATTCACTGTGATTAATTATAATACTTTCTATCGAAATTTTTTTCTTTATGAAAGCTTAATTTGCATGAAACGTAACTAACTTTCAAGTCACATAGGAAAGTAAACAAAAAGTACCCTAATCTGAAATCCTTTTTTTTTTACAACTTAAAATCCAACCTTTCTCTTTGTTTGGTAAAATATATATGCAAGTAACGCATAAGATGAAAAATATCACTTTCAAAGTCATTAAATCATTAAAACAACGCGAGCTACAAAGCATGTAAACAAACTAAATAAATCATCTGCAGTTTTGGATCTACTTAAAAAACAAACGATGCGTTTTAATCCGCGCTCGTGATTACCTTTTAGGCAAAATGTGACATAAAAGGGTTATTCACTCCTTTCTTAACATTGCGAAAAGCATTTAAATAGAGGTATAAAGTAAAGTAATATGTCTATTTTTGGTAAAATTTCTTTTCTTAGATATTAGTTACTTAAAATAAATGGAGCTGATTTACGATTTTGAAGAAAAAAAAAGTAGTATAGAAAAAAGAAAAGATACGTTTCTTAATTTTAACGGATTAATTCTATAATTTTTGATTTTAACTGCAAATTAATTATTATTAAAGATTAAAGCAGAAGTTGTTTAATAATATAGGATTTCAAAGCATTTACAGTAAAATTTGTTGTTGAGTTTATTTTGTAATCGAATTAATTCGAGCTCAAGTGATAAGCGTCAAACCCACAACGACAAATTAATTTTGGAATCCAGGAAGGCAATAAAATGCCTTAATACTAGAATATAAGAGTTTATAGTAAGATGATAGATGAAAACAATATGTTACATCTAGCATGGTATTGTGGAGTCACTGGAACCTCCTTAGGAAAAATTTATAATTTGATAAAACACAGATTACTATAGTAAAAGGTGAAGCCTCTAAGCAAATACTAAAATTAATATTCTAGTACATTTAATTATAACGAATGTCATTTTTATTCTGTCAATAGGCTTATTACAAATTTTTAAAAAGAGATTAGAACCAATATAAAATATTAAAGTATGCTCCTATATTTTGCTTGATTCCTCTATTTATTTTATTTTTGAAAGTTTGCTTTTAATTATAGAGTATATACACATATATACATAGAGGTAAAGCCGGGGATTTAAGTATTTTGCTATTCAACTTAAAACACATCATGAGGTTCATAATTATAATCAATTCCACCTCATTTAAACCCATTTTAAACTTAAATAACATGCTTATTATTAATTTTAGACATTAAACATGTATTTGTTTTTACTTATTTATTATATCTAAATGGCATCTGTGTGTGTATCCAATATTGTTTAATCATATGCTATTGTATATTAAATACTGTACAAAGTATAGGACTGAATCAGTCATCTGACAAATTATACTTGATAAAGTGCTAATATTAATATTTTATAATTTACAGTAAAATTTATGTTTTTAGAGTTTGATATTAAAATATTTTTTACCAATACATATATCTGGCAATCAAGTTAATAGTAAATTTAAAAAAGGAATTAGCCTGTAACTCCTCATCAATTAACTACAATCTTGACTTCTTTTTTGACTAGTTGGGAATCCATCGTAGCACATACGGCACATACTTATTATCACCACAGTACACACTTATTAAAAAATATTGTAAAATATACTTATTATAGTACTTTAAAAATTATTTAAAAAATTGAACGAATTAAAATTGGGGCAATTAACTATTTTTATATTTTCAAGTGGCATTCAGTGCAAAAAATAGGTTACGGGATTACTGACAAATCACCATTTCGCTTGATTTTTAAAAAGCCGGGTAAGAATCTGGAAAACTTTTTCTTAATGTCACCTATTAGCTAAAAAGTAATCAGGTGCCAATTATGATAGTTGTAGTCCATTGGGTGGTTCTGAAAAGCGCTTGAATGATTTTTGAATCCTATACGTCATATGACACATTTCACAATTTACAATTGTACCAAGCTTATAATAATTTCTACATTGGAAAAGAAGCAACACTTAAACATAATAAGAAATTAAAGCAACTTAAATGCAATATAATAAGAAACTAAAGCAACTAAAATGCAACATAATAAAGCAAGAAGAACATAATAAAGAAACAACATAATAAAGCAACTAAAATGATTTTTTTTAATCCCGTAAATGACACGACATAGAATGAAATCATTTTCAGCTAATAAAATTAGAAAGCTTACAAGTAATCAGATTTTATTTAATGGGAACTGAAATCTGCTACTTACATCTAAAATCCATTAGTTTTGAAATCATTCAAGACACCATAAAAACCTGAGATACGAATTGAAATACCTTCACTGTATTGAAATTACAGCTATATTTATAATGTATTTTAAACTTTAATAAATGTATGGAATCGTTTCTTCATGTTTTCATTGCTTTGATTTGGGGGGGGGGGGAGAATGCTGCTACATTTTCAATAAAACTCTCTATTTCCTACTTTTTATTCCATTAACAGCGTGTTTTAAACTGTTTTATTTTTATTGCTGGTCTAGTTTTTTGCCTTTAATATGTTTCATTATTCAGGTTTATAATCTAAAATTTAAAATTTCTCAGATTTATTTCAAAATGGGAACCACTTCCATGGTATCAATATTTTGCTAAGTTAATAAATAATTGATAAGCTGGAAATTTTAAATTATTAAATTATTTTTATCATTACGGACCAATAACAGTTCTAAAATTTCAGAACTCTGATACACGAGAGAGTGAGTAAAAATTCGATTACATAACTCAAATCCTTACAAATATATAGCCTGTGAATTAAAAACATTTAGAAAGGTTTATATTTTTCTGTTAATGGTATTACTCTGTAAAAGTAAGATGAATATCAAATTTTAAAGACAGGTTCAAAGTCATAACGATCCAGTGACAAGAGAGAATATAATTAATCTGGGAAAATCCTAGGGACCTATAACATAGAGAATTTACCTGCCTAATAGACCTATGCAGGTAACATATTAATATACAGGCCGATTCGTAATGAAGTTTACAATTTCAATGCACTCGAAATCAAAAACACCAACATGTCATCTATAACAGAATTGTATAGGCTATTTTAAGTTCTGTGAGAGACAGTCACAGATATTCTATGTGTGACCTCTTAGAAGGGACCGTACATTTAGTGTCTGGACACTGCACAGAACAAATTTACCTTCGGGAAATTTCGCATGTGTTGCAATGTGAATTTATGAATCTCTCTTGCTCAAAAGGAACTATGTGTTTGTATACCTTTCCACTGGCATGAAAAGCTACACCATCAATGAAAACTAAGTGATTGGCGAAATCATAATTTTTAAAACGAAAGAAAAATAAACGACACGCCACTGTTTGTCAAAATCATTTAATTTTTTCAACATATGCACTTCGTATGGAATTGTGTTTTTTTTCAGCTTCTTTCTCAAATTTCTCCTGACGACAGACTGATAAATCTGCACATCATATCTCTCCCTTTGCGTTGATTTTTATGGGTTTGGTTGAAAGACGACTTCTTGCAATACAATCAGCCATTCGTGACTTATACATGAGCTCAAACAGTTCGTAATTTTAAATATTACATGCCATTGATAGAATGATTTTCTAATTAGAACTTTAAAAAAAATCGTGATCGAAAATGCCAATTTAATGAAATTCTTCGTTGCTGGGAATAAAATTGCTGACAGTTTGGCTAGAGCTGGGGCTGACGACACCACTACGCCTGCCACTTCTCTTACTTACATGGAGTTTTTTTCTAAACACAAGGCTACCGATAAGGCCAATTGGATGGTCCCACAGGTGTATCCATGGCATCAGTGTAAGCACTCTGGTGGCTCTCTGGTTCTGTGCAGTAGTAAACGAGATCAAACTGCTCTTACCCGCTTTCTTAGTACCCGTCTATTATCAATGACTTTTGTCGGAGGTGCTAAACAGTTTGAACTCTGCACTAAATGTTCTTCTGCACAGGCCTCTCCTGGCCCCATTTTTTCTTGTCTTTGGCTTACCAGGCAGGACCTGGTTCATGATCCCCTTTTGGTACTGGACTTTCTCAGGGTGAATGAGTTCATAGACCTGATCTATCTCTGCTGGTCATGGGGATGAGAAACAACAGCAACATATAAAAAGCCTTCTCGACTAGAAACGCCGCCATTTCGAACGACCAGTCACATGGCATACATGCTGTTTGCCTATGTGACTTCTGTCAAGGGCGAGACACAAACTTTAAGAGTACATCTACCTAAGGATTCGTGAAGGGGGTTCTTGTCTTTGACTGTAACTGTTTTACAGCGCTTGAAAAGTGGATCTTTCTTTATGGATCAATCTATATTTGTGAAATTTTTAGTCACATAATAATGCCAAAATCTTGTTGCTATTTACCCTCATTAGGTTACTGGTCAGAATTTTAGAAGCATGCTTTGAAGTTCGATTAAAGCCGGAAAACCGCAAACGATATTTTAGAAAGTTCTTATTTTTTTCTTTAACTGGGAAAAAAGAGAAAGAAAGAGTGAAAAAAAAGAGAAAGAATTTCTCAATAAACTTTCCAGTTCTTAAAGAGTTACTTTCTTGTTCTAATGAAAATGAAACGAAAAAAGAAAAGAGAAATCGCTCCAGTTTAGAGCAATCTTGTATATTTATGTAAGGAGAACGAATGTCGCCCGGAGCAAGGCGATAGGTACTCTATTCAACACGTGTGTCCGGCGCGTCTCGATCGGAACAATGAAAGCGATGCCACTGCTTCGAAAAGCCGAGTTCCATAAGAAAGCCATATTTGGCCACGCATTTTGTTTAGAGTTCTTGTTTTATTCCTCACCGTTTTAAAATTATAGCTATGATTTTAGTAGACACTATTGAGAATGATTTGAAAGAAATACTGAAGCGGAAATGAAAAAAGGCATAGTAATTGAGGGTTATTATTTCCTCGATATTTCTGAAGAAAAATAAGATTTGATTGGCAGAGTAATCAAGGAGTTATTGTTTGTGACAGTCTGTATTTAAGTAGCCTCATTTTAAATTTTGCCCGAGGAATGGAAATGATTAAATTCAAACTTTTGGTTAAAATAGTTATAAAAAGAAACAAGAGTTGCAAAAAAATGTTTTTTGATTGTTTGATGAAAATTGGACATTCATGAGCATTGAAAGGAAAGAAGGGGAAAAAAATTCTTTTTCATATTACTTCCTTGCTGTTTCTTAAATAACGGAGGAACAGAGATAAATATGTTTGCTAATGATTCAGAAATATGACTTGATATTTTTGTAAAGATCTAAAAATAGCAGATGAACCACAAGTTAAAATTTTAGTTATTTTTTGATTTATAAATGCATAGGGGAAGGATTTTCTTTAAATATTAGAAGATATGTCTGTTTAGATGAGTTATTAACTTGCTTAGATTTGATTGCCATAGATTAATTAATGAAAATCAGAGTAAAATTCCGTAAAAATTAGCAGAATGTTTGCGGAGTAAAATAATAAAATTTCGAGCACACTTTAGAGTAAAAAAATACAATAACTTTGAAACTGAACAATAAAAGACCATAAGCCTCGGAATTAAAAAACAACAACTCTCGAACACTCAAATAAAAAATAATAATTAAAAATAGATAGTAAGCAAACAGTTCTCTACTAACAGAAACAAAAGCATCATAAAATACAACAACAACAACAAAAAAAAGACTGAAAGTGAACAGAAGAAATAACTTCCAAATGTACAGTGAAAGAAGGAAATAACGAGTCAGTGTAATGGAAATTGTAGACGTCAGCTGATTGGTCTTTGCCACAATCATAGAAAAATGTGAAGCTTCCTACTCCATTATTCCTTTTTATTCAAAGTTAATTTTATTCCAAAGCATTAAAAAAGAAACTTGTCTGTGTTACTACCCTCTAAAAACAAAATGAAACTTCATGTAGGATGGGATAATTTTAAACCCCATCTAGTATTTCAAACAGTTCTAAGCAATTATACTGCTAAAGAAAGTTGGCGGAATTCTACATTATTGGCGAATTTTCGCTTGCGCCCTGCTAACGGAAATGTACCGAATTTGGATTCAATAATGATTTTTAGTTTTTCATTATTTTTCTTCAAGAAATAGAAAATGTTTACCATGTAATGATTTTATAAAACTTATCTTGTTTTTGAAAGTAACTAAAATGTCGTATAATGCGACGAAAAAAAAATAAAATGTAGAAAAATTGACTGAAAATTGGTATATCCTGCAAAATACAAAGTGGATGGCTTTATTTAGTAAGTTCGGTTGATTCTTTCCATTTTGTTGCTACTGCTATTATTTTGCATATCATAAACTTTAGGTAAATCTTTCAAACTTTACAGTACAGCATATCGATATCAATAAAAATACATAAACAAATGATTACTTTAAGTTTTATTTTTTTGGAGTAATCTATACATATCTTTTCAAGCATTTTTTAAAAATAATCAATAAATATCTCTTCAAACAACAAAAAATTGCCTAAACGATAAAAATCTCTGTTACTAATAAAAGCGAATGTCTTCCGTCTATCGGTATTTTACAGAGACATGCCTTTTTTAAAAATGTAAAATTATCAAATGCAACAAAAACTTACTTCAGAGTTTGAAAATGGGCACACTAATAACTTTTTTTGTTTTTCAAATATTTATTTAATTAATTTTTGCAATTGATTTTGAAAGTACTAATGTATAACACTCGTTTTTGCATCACCTTAAAATTAAGAATTATTTCAATGATATTAATTTACATGCTGTCCAGTTTTCTTTCCAATTTTAATTTTTAAAAACATGCAATTTTTTTTATTTAAGTGTATGTCAATATAACTGCATTCTTTATATATATATATATATATATATATATATATATATATATATATAGTTTATCAGTATGATTTAATCCATCTAATGTGTTACCGAGTATAAAATAAATTTCATCATTTTATTGGTGTAATAATATTTTATATGGAAAATGAGAAAGTGACTCTGGTACTGATAGAGTGCAATTAAATATCAGATGACTCTGATAGTTGTATAATATGACTTTAAGTCCTTAAACAGAATTTGTGTAAGGTTACAACAATCTAATTGCACTTTTTAATGAGTATAATGATTTAAAATTTAGAAAATACATTGTTGAAGTAACCATAAATATTTAATGAGGCATAAGAGATTCATTTGAAATGAAACTCAATCTCTATTCTTAGCAACAAGCTGGGCTTCAGGTAGCTACTAATAGATAAACAATAAAACTTAATTTTGTGTTTAAATAACTGACAAGGCGGATAAATAATTTTAAAATAAATTTAATATAAAATATTTGTTTGGATTGGAGAAATGTACACGTAAATTAAAACTTAAATACATATTACATACTTTCGTTTGTCTTAAAATAATAATAAGAGCGCAGGATTATTGTTAACATGCATACAGTCATAGTAATAAATGAAAATTACTAAATTTACTTTAAGAAATGAAGAAATACCTCGATCAAAATTATTTTATAATTATTTACGGTTTCCAAATAAATAATTTATTTATTCATTTATCACATTTGGTCATCAGCTGCTTTTTTAGGCATATTATTGGCTGCATTTTATTTCCTTTAAGCCGTTCATATATGTTTCCAAGTCCATGATTCCGTCAAATTTTTCCATTAATGCTCCGTTCTTTTAATTGTTTTCCATTTATTTCCTTTATTTTGAATATGAACCTTTCTAGGGGAGACCTGTTCCATGATAACACCAGTTCATGAATATAATATATAAATAATGGTGAAGAACAAAAAAAATCAAAGGTTTCAAAGGTTTTTGAGAACATCTTTTTATTCCTGAAATTTAGCTTAATTCAATGTCTCCAACTTTTAAAAACTAAGCTTGAGTATCTTCTTTCGCTCTTGAATTTTAACGATATATATACATTTATTTAATTTTCTAATAGATTTTGAAAAAAATTTGAATCTTTCTATGCTTTACATGAAAACGAATTTTAAGTACACGCTTTATTATTTGTCGTTTAGAGGGAGCGAACTCTGCAATTCCGATCAGGAATAAAACATCAGCATGGCTGTTTTATAATGGCCACCTGCTACCGCATATGTATCACATGATAAAAAGCAGCTTTAACAGTTAAAAAAAATGGGGCACTCATTGTAAAACGTTATTCGACCACCATTTAACCGATACAATCTCCGAAATAGACACAATCAACAGGAAGGACAAACGTGGAATAATATGTTTCGAATATTTTATTCGAGTTTTGTCAAACCCACACGAAGTTAATTGCATACGATAACCGGTTCAGTAAGTGCCTGTTCAATGTGTAGGGTAGGAAGGAATACGCAAATATCATAGCATACAGTGTGCCAAGTTTTTCGTTTGTTCCAAGAAAACAGTTTTTAGTTTTGCATGAATGGATGTTTGCGCTTTATGAATCAAAACATACACGATACAAGAAATGGAAGTAATTGAGATTAAAAAACATGAGCTTGATTTTAATTTTTAGGGCCCGAATGGCTTTTTTTATTATGACTTTTGTCTGATACATGTAACATTTTTTAAAAAAATGAAAAATACAACGTTTAAAAATTGTTATATCAACGTAACATCCATGCAACATTTAAAAATTGTCTTCCATATACTTTTTTATTTTGCACATGAATTTTTTCTATGGAGACCAGTTCCATGACATTACACCATGATATACACCAGTTCGTAAATTAAATATGTAAATAATGTTGAAGAATAACATTATTTACATATAATGTCGGTGTTGGTTCTCAAGATTATATTAATTTTCCCTAATGAATGTTTAAAGAAAGTATAAAGCTAAAGACAGCACAAGTAACTATTTTCCCTAAGATCTTGAAAAAATTTATATTAATTCCAAATTTAGATGGTAAATTTATTTGCCAAAGGTGGAAAAGGTAGATTTTTCATTCATAAAACTTTACCAAATATATTAATTTTCATTTTATAGTAAAAACCTTAGTAAAAATACATTCTGTTCAATTTAAAAATATTGCGGACTAACTATTTTATTGTTAAAATTTATTTCGAGATTTTTCTGAGACACATAATTTTATTAAAAATCCTAATTCTCATAATTTTTTTAAAAAAATTTCTAATAATGATATAAGGTTTTATGGGCCACTAAACATAAACAATGGAATTATTATTAGTTATTTAATTTAGAGACATTTCTGGCTATAAATTTTGCGCAAACCTAAATAAATGGTTCAGAACAAATTGCGTTTTCTCTTTCAACAATAGCATAAATATATAGGTTGTCTGCTTAAACAGAAATTTCAGTCATGAGCACAATGTCAATAAATAGTAAAGTAGCTTTATTCTACTCAATGAACCTACTTACAGCATTCACGTAGTGGCAAAATTTGTAGGTGAAATTCTTATTTAAGAGAATATAAGGATGATTATTCACGCAACAGAAATCTGGCTGATCCCGGCCGAGACCAGTTATCGATGAGAAAAACGTTGATAATTAGTTTAATTTGAAGCAATGGGTAGAGTGCATTAACATGAGTGGGGTGCAAAGTTGAATAACTAATTTGTTTTACATTCCACGAAACTTTTCAGTAATTCCATTTGTAATAACTGCTCAGTAAATAGGAATCTATAATCAAATTTATTTACAGGAAAGATTTTTGGGATAATGGAGGGTAGAGTTTTGTGATGTATTCTAGCAAGATTTTCACAAAGAGGATAGGAGTGAATCTACCATGGGGTACTCTTAAATGACAGGATAAAATAGAAGGGTAAAATGTGGAATGGAATGGAATGCCAATATTCCATTGGCGAAGCCTGGATTAATCATGAACGAATGATTTAATAGGTTTGGGGGCAAAATAAATTACAAGATCGTGAACCATCGTAGACTTGGAACAAAAAGGTACTTTTCGCTTACTAATGCTAACAAATAATATAAAAAACAATTTTTTAAAATCAATTAATAACTTAGGTTATCAGGAAATTTATTATTTTGGTTACTTTTTATTAAGTAATTACAATTGTTGTTGTTGTTCTTTTGTTCCACTTAACAACTGAAGTGGGTGATATAGTTGTTGAGGGTATGGATCCCTGAACACCCGAGGGCAGAAGTCGGACTTCTAACTCACAGACGTCACAGAACCTTTTTACGGGGAAAACATTCATTCATTCATAAAAAGATCGTAATTCAGATCTGAAACAGAGAACGATTACCTCTGGCCCAGTTATTATGGCATTATTACTCTGGCCCAGTCTATGGCATTAGTCTCGTCATGGAGGACGTTGTGACCACACACACACACACACACACACACACACACACACACACACACACA
>JAOUZG010005735.1:12604834-12650132 GCA_026289955.1 Argiope argentata | reverse complement strand
ATAACCAGATAGCGTTTTATTATATTAGCTCTTTCGTAATTATGTTTTTTGCAGATAATTATTCTGAAGTTTTAGTATTCTTTTATATTATTCGCATTGCTCTTCGAATAGGAAATTTATATTTATTATGGAACATCTTTGTTGACACGTGCCAGATAAGTGAAAATGTACATGTTCTGATAATATTAGCACTTTCCTAATTGTGTTTTTTAAAGATAATTCTTCTGAAATTCTAGTATACTTTTATATTATTTATGCCTCTCGTCGGATGAGCAATTCAAAGCGTGCGCCAGATAAATGAAAATGTACATGTTCCGATGATATTTAATCTCACTTGCCTCCAGATGGTATGTTTTTACCAAATCCGTTAAATGAATCAACTAGAGGAATGCAAATTATCATGAACATCTTACTTTCTGATAGGGTCTCAAATGGTTCTTGTTGACATGGTTGCAGTGGTAAGACAGCGAATTCTTATTGTTTGAAGGATAAAAGAAAACAATTTAGGATGAATTCTCTTCACTGCATTGTTTTTCTTGCTAAGCATTAGCACGTGGTTACTCCGCAATACAGCCGAAGCAACAGGTCAACAATCTAACCAGTTGACTTATTTTTCCGGAATCCTCTTCACCTAAATTGCTCTCTTAAAATAAAGAAAAGAAAGCAATAAAAGGCACTCGCCTGGTAAAAATTCATTTTCGTGTTTTTAGATTATTCAGATTTTTCCTTTTTTCTTTTATTTTAAAAAAATTAAAGATAATGTTACGTCTTCTGTTTCGTTTATAAGCAACAAATGAAGAATTCAGAACACGACAGCTATCACAAGTCATCTTAGCAATGTCTGTCTAAGTATGCTAAGTTTATGCGTCCAACCCATTCCACCTTTAGCAAGGAATAATAATAATAAAACTTTAAAAGCCAACCTGAAGACTAATTATTCCAGAATCTTCTCTGGTCACGATTTCGTAATCTGGAAATTGAGTGTTCTACTTGAAATCGAGAAAAAAAATCCCTGATAGTTGTATAATTAATTCTGTTTTTCTTTCATCTTAAGCTGTAAGACGATCATAAGAAATGAGACATAAGTAACATGCAAGATAATTTGGCCCATATTTCAATCCTAAAAAATAAAAGAGAGTGATTAAATATTGTCCAATAAATCTAATCAAAACCATTTTTTTCTTTTCTTGAGGTTTTTTTGAACATTATCCTATTTACTATATTGGTTATTGTTCGGTAAATATCAAAATCTGAATCTTTTAATAAACATTTAGCAGACGATTCTTTTTCAGACATTTTTTAACTGCTACTATTTTTATGGTAATTAAAATATTATTAAAAGGTAAAAGCAAACGATTTTTTCTTTGATAAAATAATTTTTATTAATATTATTTCTTTTAATGATCAATTGTAAATTTTCTGGGATCTGGCAATGGTTAACAACATATGATGTCAAGTTGAAAGAATGAACAAGCCAGTGGAACTCTAAAATACTTGGAGTATTATTTTAATTTTAAGAATTTAAGACGCTCTGCAAGCTATAGTGTGAAGCTTAAGAAACCGGGTAGTATGCATAAGATTATTATGATCACAGTGAATGTTAATAATAAAGGTGAGTTTACAGCCAGTTAAAAGACGGCCAATAAGACGACGCTCTTAACCATTCAATTTAATTAGCAAAATGGAATGTTTAAAAAAATTGTAATAAAATCGAAGACACTTTTACATTGTTCCAATATTAATTATTGTTATTATTATATTTTATCTGCTTTGTTATATTTATTTTCAGTTATTTAGTTTTGAATTATAAATATAATGATAGTAGAAATATAATATTTTAGAATGACTAACAACAACAAATTCGAAGTTAATAAAATTGAAGTTAATTCCTGATTGCATAAATACATTGATTTGTAAAGAGTTTAAAGTTTAAATGATCGAGAGATATAAGTTAACAATGAGTTACTTTATGTGTTACTTTTATTGCTATGATTTTTACTTTATAGTAAAGCATAGCCTTATTAGAAGATCCTGCTTCTCAACAGACCGAATCGTTTTTTGAATAGACATTCTCAACATTGATACCTAGTTTCTATTGAATTTAAGTAATTTAAAAATGAAATTTAAAATCAAACTTTGGATTGATTTTATTTTGAATACACAGGATGAAGTAGGTTTCAAAAGTAGCTCAGTTCCATTCATTAAAAACCCACATTAAAAGAATCATAATGTAATTTGATTTTATGACTAATCAGATTTCATTTTGTAAAAATAATAAATCTACCATTAAGTACGGTTTTGTAGTATTTAAGAAGAATCATTTGGAATTAGATTCTTTTAAAGAAAAGAATTTACGACTTAATTCTAAATTTAATTATTTAGTCATGCATTTTTCTTTCTAAAACCTAAGCGATGTGGAGAAAAAAACAGACGATTCAAGCTCACACAAATATATAAAATGAGGAATACGAAAATTTTCTTTATCACCAAAATACGTCAATGATAGATAGTTTAATTTCTGAGTAAATTATTTCTTCTAAATAATATATGGAAATCGTTTGCAATATTAAAAATTTTGAAATCGTTTGATGAATTTCTAGTTTGCTAAAGCTATTCTTATGTGCATTATTCCCTAGAAGCAAATAAAACAAAACTGGATACAGCGGAGCATTATTTCATGATTTAATGGCTATTAATGTTTAAAAATGAAGAAAAAGTTATTATCATGTTAGAACATGATGTTGTTTTTGGGATGAGGTTTTTAGTGTCAACAAAAATCTGTAGGCCAAAAATAAAAATTTTAATCATTAGACAATAAATAAAAATGTTTTTTATTTGCACGAGCATCTCAAAAAATCAGCTTTTAATAATGCGTTACCATTACCTTTACAAAAACTCGGATTAAAAAAATAAGTTAATGAATACAGCAAATAAAACCTAGAAAAATGTCATTTTAAGCACGTGATTATATGAAATGAAATAAATTGGAAATGTGATAATTTTTTAAAACAATAAATGCAATACAAAGTTTTTTTTTGGATCGTTTGCAATACTAATGTTACAAATTCAATGAAACAATTAAAATGAATAAAAATATAATTTAATTTGCAGGAGTACGTGGTGCTTGGCGGCCGTTCAAGCAATTGTGTTCTGACATGATACATTGAAATATGTATAGCAGATTTCATTTTAATCTTTATGTTTTTATTGTTTTAACAAATAAATTTACTGTTACATAGTTCATAGTATAAATTTTTAATTTTTTAGAAAAAGATAAATAAATAATAATAATGTATAAAAAGTTACAAATAATGAACAATTTTTAATCAGTTGAATATAAAATATTTCTATTCATATAAATATTTTTGGCTGCAAAATTGTTCATATTATATATAAAGATATTAATCTGTAAAAATTATTTTATAATCTTTGTGGGTCTTTATTATGCTAACGGAACGATGGAATACTGTTAGATTTATAACAGGATATCATA
The DNA here is from genome assembly GCA_026289955.1 of Argiope argentata. Classification (NCBI taxonomy): domain Eukaryota; kingdom Metazoa; phylum Arthropoda; class Arachnida; order Araneae; family Araneidae; genus Argiope; species Argiope argentata. The sequence goes on along the minus strand of JAOUZG010005735.1, from coordinate 12,646,639 downwards.
CGGGAAGCAGGTGACAGACGAACACCTGCCCCGCTTTTTTGCTGTTGTTGTTTAATCACTATACACAACAACTCATTCTAACTAACGCATGGAAATTCGAGGTTAAAAAGTAACTGAAATTCTGGACGTTTTCGCTATTTTTTAATTTTAATGACAGGTAATATAGCATGCTATTTATCTTTTCCTTATTTATTGAATTTTATATCAGTGATTTATGGAGTTAAGATTTCATCGTCGATATGCAATTAATTTTATAAACTGGTCTTTTTTTTACGACACTGGAAACAGCTTTTCGACTGTGTTGTTTATATTTACTTCAATACTTTTTTATAAACGCAACGTTTGATGAGACGAAATGAAAAATCTCTTTCTTAATAATATGCTGAAGGAATAGTCCATGTTGTAAGTATATTAATAGATTTTTTTCTAGAATATGTAGTTCTATTTTTATCAAAATAATTTAAATAAATGAATTGAGGGGAAAATAAAAGAAGTGACGTTATTTCTTGTTATCTGTGATTTCAATTAACGAATCACTCCTTTTAAATTTATGAATATCAAAAAAGGAGATCTTTTAAGTTTTCAAATTACAAGGCAAGTGTTTAGAAAGAGAGAAACGTGACCTCTTATATCGTGTTTATAAGTAATAATACTTTTATCTAGAAAAACTGAAGAATAAATTACCATAAAAGAAATAAATCAAACACTTGTTTGTAATTAACTTTGGATAATTTTTTTTCAGAAGAATATCCTTTTCAGGTTAATTAAAATTCAAAAATCTTGTTTCGAAAAGCATATTTTGTCAAATATTTCATAGATTTAATTAGCTGATAAAGGTGAAGATTGATGAAATATAAGTTAATGATACTCCGTTATGATGTGCATTTATTTGACTGAACATCAAATAACGAGTTTTCTGTCTTTCAGAAAACAGGTATTTATATGAACGAGTGGAGTAAAGCTCATGATGTTAAAATATTGCAATAATGAAATATTTAAATTCACTCACCATTTCTAAACATGGCTCTAATGAACTTTCTTGTGCTCTATTAAAAATGAATAAACAAACATCTGAAAACAGGTATAATTAATTGATGTCTTGAAATTTGAAAAAAATTCTGATTGCTCTTGAATATCTGGTGTCAGCAGTAATAAAACATTGCTAATATACAATTTTCACTTCTTGGAGGCCATATATATCAATTGTCATAGATGTTAAAATTCCACATGTGGGTTCTGACATTTATGTCGTATCTACTTAATGTCAGATGTTGTTGAGGAAATTACCGCCTTTCAGTTATCGGCGTTTTTTATGACAGCTAAAAATGGCTGACGTTTATTGGCATTTATGCTAATTTATAAATTGCTTAACATTCAATCACTACATAATTTTGATTCCTAAATTTTAATCTTAGAACGGTATAGAATGCTTTTGAAAAAAATTATTTATAATTATTTAGGTCGATTTATTTCCTTACACATAAACATTCACAAATATTTTTATTTTTATTTTATTAAGCCTTTTTTTTTGCCTTATTCATTTTGCTGTTTATTTAAGAGTACTTATTTTTGTTTTCTGTATTTATCTGGCTGAATTCATTATTTATGATGTTCAGCATTTTATTTTTTATCCAAGTCTGTGTGATGTTTGATTTCATTTTTGTTAATGACTCCCTATCTATTTTTGTTAATGACTCACTATTTGAATTGAAACCCGATTTTTGTAACTATTTTTGAATTGAGTGTTTGTGGACGTTATGAATAAAGAAGATCCCTTTGTATGGAAGCAAAAGTTTTAGTATTACTTTGTAAAAGACGATGATCAGGCGCAAATTTATCACAGGAAGGATATAAGAATTCTTTATTAAGGTCGAGCAAGTTTATGCTTTGATTAGTTTCCTATGAATGATGTAACAAAGTCATGAAAATAGTATATGTATATAAATAATATATGCATGTAATAACTTCATTTTTGCCATATTTATTATTTTCTAAAAATTATTCTTATTCTCTCGAATTATTTTCTGCCCACTTAAAATTAAAACTTAAAAACACGTTTACTTCTCACTTGCAATGGTTTCTCATTTACTTTAATGAATTAATAACGATAACTGTAACTGTTTTAAGCTGCTACCAAATTCTTTCGGTTTCAACGTCACTCTCAAAAGTTGAAAGTGCCAATTCTGAACTTTCAAAAGGTGGTGAACTTGCTTTATCGTCCATTTTTTGCATCATATTCTTAGAGACGAAATAGCGTTTCATTTTCCAATTAATGGTCATAAGTTGCGTTCGCTGACAGTAGTATCGAAAAAGCACTTAAATTTTCTTTTTAGTTTCTGAAGTTCAAATTTTCAATTTTTAAATAAAGTTATGGCATTTTATTGACAATTTCAATTTTTTAATGTCTTGAGAGCAAATATTATTTTTATAAAATACATATAAATAGCATTAATCTTAATAAATTATAAAAAAAAGATTTGAGAATTAATTTTTGAATAATATATTGATTAGAACATTTAAAACATTTGAATTTAAGTATTTTAGATACTTATTAAAAATTTTGAATACATTTTGAATTTTGTCTTAAAGTAAGGAAAAGTTCATCTAAATCAATATTCAAATTCTCAGAAAAAAATCTCACAAAAATTGTTTTATTATATAGAAATTCTTCGATAACAATATTGCTATTATTGAGCTGACATTCATGAACATCCTCCTAATAAAGCATATTTAGTAAAATCTGAGTCATTTTGAAAACAGTTTCAAAGTTTTCTTTATTTAATTTTTTTTTCATTTGCTTTCTGAATAAATAAAAACTGTATTTTCAAACTGAAAGTGGGAAAACTATTTTTCAGCAATAATATTTTCGGAATGCATTGTTGAAAGCCTCGAAATTTAAATATGTTTTTGCTTAAATAAAACTGATTGAAATTAAAAAAATATATATTCTCTTAGAAGCACAAAATCACCTTCCATGTTACACCTATGATAAATATGGCTGCTCTAGGTCAAACAGTCTGGCTTGCAGAGCGCTCCCACGCACATAGAAACTCAGACATTCAATATGCCCTATTACATGTTTTATGTGAATATGTCAAATAAATAACAAACAATGACATTTTAAAATTCTTCAGTCAATGAACCCAATATAATATTTAAGGCAATTGCAACTTATTTGTATTCCAAGCGTGTAGCAAACTGATGGAATACTAAGAGGTACTTTATCGAACTCCGTGACCTCTTTAATGCAAAGAGATCACATATTTCATCCTACGCAGGTGGAAAAGTGGTACCGTCAATAGTTTGTGTCTGTCTGCGAACTATTTGTTTCTTAAATGTCAAAATTTTCTTTTAATTTATTCTTAGGTAGCTGTCATGCTTTGTTGAATTAATATTTCCTATTATTCTGAATCTGCCGTTTTCATTTAACGATATCTAATAAGGAGAAAAGGAACCTAACTTTCTCATCCTACAAACGTTGTATGAGTTAGCTATTTGACTGGATTTGAAATACATTTCATGTTTGCATTTGTATTTGTTTTAAGATTCAAGATATATACTAAATTACTCATGCACTAGATAGAGAAATTTAATTGTCCGTATCACCCTGCACTTGAGAACATGATAGCTACCCTAACAGATTAGAAAGAGAAAGCGTTCAATCTTACCATCAAAATTATAAATTTGAGTAAAATTTTAGACCAATCGATTAAAAGGAAAAAAAAATATTTCGCAGAAATGCAAACTTAATTCTATTATCAATAAGTAGAAGTTAAATACATATTCTTTAATGCATTGGAATTAAAGGTAAAAGTCAAAGGAAAAGGTATAGCTGTTAGTTTCGTCCTCTGAAACTCTCTAAGTCTTATTAAAAAAGAATTTGTGTCTATGTTGGTTCTCTACAGGCCAGATCGTTTAACAGCACCCAAGTTTAGTATATACATATGTTGAAGGGCCAAAATGTGCATTTTAGAGGGATTTTTTTAAAATTAATTAATTGAAAAGTAATTTGTAATTTGGAGTTCTTTTGTAATAACAGTCGAAAATATTGCACAAATAGAAATTTTATATCATTTCAAAATTTAAAAAATGTGTTTTAACGATACCAATTTGATAATAGTACAAATTTTTCTTAACTTTTTGAAATTTTAACGAAAAATACTTTTTGTCTTATTTCGAATAATAGTTTACGTTGTTGACAAAGAATTCGAACCATTTTCATTGTTTTTTTTTTCAAATGTTTGATTGTACAACTTTTTTCTATTGCTGAAAGCTAAAAAGTAAAAAGAACTCGGTTCAGTATCCATGTAGAATATATACGTAGAGTGATTGAAAAATAAAGCTACATTACTTCGAAATATAAGACAGATCAACTAGGTATTTTCGTTTTTAATAGCACCATGATGTCATGAGATCGGCTTCCTTTAGAAAAATTGATGAAAATAATGAATGTAAGACAATTAAAATAACTTAGCTTTAATGTTTGACTATTTGACGTGAAATTAAAATTAATCGATTTAACCAAAATCAAATATATGTTACCAAAGAACTACCTGGTTACAAATTGCGATTAATAATAAATATAATTAATTTTATAGAAATAACAAGAATTTACAATAATAATAATAACAATTTATATCTAGCAATTTTTAATATTTAATCTAACGCATTGAAAATCCATTAACTCTTTTTTTATTAAAGATAGAATATTATAAAGAAAAATCAGGGAAGGACGCTGTATTATGTCTACAAGTCGTACCAAGCGCAGTTTTTTAAAATATCAAATTAACGCCGCTTATTCTGCTGATTTCATTTTCTCAGCTTCTGACAGCCACTTGTTGATCGAAATCTTCCACTTTTTGCATTCGGCCTCGTCGCCACCAGGAGTGAGGGTGCTCGAATAGCCTCGAGGTAGAAGGCCACACCTTAGGCCTGCTGTACGCTGACCCGTTTTTCTCGAGAGATCTTTGTCTCGCTTAAATTCACACCCTTTTGTCTGTGCGTCTACGAGAGCAAGTTTCCGTATAGAAATCGAAAATATTTGCAACTTCTGACAGAAGGTGAAACAATTCAATGGATGACAAGATTTTGATGAATAGGACTGCCAATTAAGGGGTAATTAAAACAGGCGTTAATTCGGTCGGATCATGGCAGGTTGGAATGAAGAAAAAACATTTATCACCGTTGAACTGAAAGAATGTCAGTGGAAATAGAGAAAAAGTTGATTATGTAACTTTCAATCAGAGGCTTTGATGAAGGAAATCAAAATGGTTGAAAAGAAACTTTTGAAAAACATCCTTGTGTATTTGTTTCACCTTATTTTGTCATAAATCGCGTTCACATTAAAATGTTCTATTTTATGAGAACTTGATGTGTGCTCGAATTAATGTATTCATGATTTGAATGAATTAATAATGTATCTTAAGCCCATTTCAATCAAATCTATCAAATTAATGCACATTATTAGCTTATTTATTTTTTTATTTTATTATCTTAATAAAACAGAAGTCATAAATTAATATATTTGAGCTTATTTGTCTTTTTTATATTTGCTTACTATATTGAAAAGTAAAAATAATCACAAATTCCTTTTTCGGTTGGTCAGTCATGATTGATTTCTAATCAATACTAATGGAAATAAGGCCTTGATATTTTTTACGTTCTTGTATACAAATTATACAAAGAGAAAATATTGCAATAATCGAAAATTAGAATTCCATGTTTCGAATATTACCAAGACAGAAAAACGCATTTTTTGACTTATGTATGTTTATTTGTAAGCATAATACAAAAATTCTTGCGGAAACGATGAAGTTGGATATAGATATGTCGCTTTTATACTAAATTAATAGATTACTATTCAATTTGGAACGAAAGCCGGAAAAAATTTGAACACAAATCCGAATCAAATTCTGAATCTAATATTGTAAAAAATCATCTGCTGATCTGTAGATCGACTGAGATAACGGAATTTTGTATATGTTCTTGTCAGGAAATTATAATTGTGTAGTAATTTTTGGCTCAGTCGATCGACAAAAAAATGTCCAAATTGTAATCTCAATTTTTTCACTATATTACGAATCACAAAACGTTCGTATACGGGATTAGAAAAATATGATTCAGAGTAAACTTATACAAGCTGTTTCTTAAATAAGTTTTGTTTAATCTTTTGCATTTTTAAATATAGAACAGCAAAGTAAATAAATAAATAAATTGAATAGCCTATTTCTTATTCAGATAAGTAAACTTTTTATTAAATGATATCAATGATAATGATACAAATGATTAGAAATAATAAGAAAGGAATCGATGAGACTTATATTCCATACTGAGTTTGAATATCGTTAAAAAGTTTTAATAGAGAAAATAGGATTAAAAATTTTAATTTGGAAAAAAAATTTCATTTTGCCGCATAAAATGATTTTTTTTTTTGCATTTTTTTTACGAAATAATTTTGCATATAAATGTGTATCATCAAAAGAACCTTCATATGACATTATATATCATATTCACATGATACACAGTTAATTAAATAAAGATTCCTTTGAATTAGCTTTTCTGGAGTTAAAAAAATACCTTATGAATTTTTTCACCTTCAATTTATTAAGGAATTTTTACCCTCGCAATGTTTATTCATTCCAAATAATATCAGTTTTTTTTTGTTTTTTTTTTCAATAATGATGCTGCATCTCTATTTATGAATCCGATTTATACGAACTCTTGTTATATTACAATAATAACATTGGTTATAGTTAAGACGTGAGTATCATTTAAACTTGCTTATAAGTGTGACCATTCGTTATTAGGTCACATGGTCATCCAAATCCGTGAACTTAAAAAAAAGATTTGAATCGCTAAATTTATTTCGAAAAGTTGCATAAATTAAATGGAGTTGCTATTGATATTTCTGACAAGATGTTAAAAAAATCGTCTGCCATTTAAGTGTAATTAACTACAACTTTATATTTCCGTCAAGAATTTTTATGTGTATGTGTTTATATTCTTGTTCGTGTTGTGTTTATCTATTCGTGTTTAATATATTAACTAAGCGTAAAAATAAGTGATAGTGTTTGTGAAAGTTTTAGAAGTGTTTTCGAGTTTTATTATCCAACCTGATGTAAATGACATGAAATTTAAGAAAATAATTGGTTCTGGTAGATTTATTGCCTTATCCGTTTTTGAGTACGTGCTCTTGAAAATTTTAATACTGTGAAAGTCAGAAAAGGGTGTTTTTGAGTGTTTTTAAATATATTTTTATAGTGAAGAATGAAAGAAATTTAATAGGATAGAATGACAGTAAAACTTTGGAAGAAAATGCTTGATGATTGTAATCATATAATAAATTATGTTTTTCACATTAAAGAATGAAACAAACACAAAGGTACGTATATAAGAGAGGTTTTCCGTCACATGTTTTATAATTTAGTTACATGTAAACTATTAATGATAGAAAATAAATATTCCTCTAAGAAAGAAGTAATCACTTCATAAATTGCTATTTGTATTTTGCAACCCTTTAGCTTGCTGGGAAAATTATTTGTATTATTTTCAATTAAATATTTATTGCATAATTTAATGTCTATGATAAACAAAAAAAGTCAGCAAAAATTTGGGACAATTATCAAAGCCGCATTGCTTTAATAGAATTGTATTTAATATCTTCAATGCGCATATGAATCATCCTAATGTAGTCAAATGACATTATAATCCTCTAAAAAATGTATTGTAAGATAATAATTTATTAGAGTTTTTTCGGTGAAAGATAAATTTTTACGGTTTATGATAAAACAATGTAAATAGTTTGAATCTTAGAGAAATGTAAACAATAATAAAAAATTAGACAAAAAAATTTTTAAAAAAATTGTCAACATTTAGATTTTTTTTTTTTTTGGAAAAGTATAATATTAATATCATTGAAACAATCATATTTATATATTTTATTATAATGTCGGTCCTTTTCCTGCTGTTATATTTTCCAAATTTAATGTGGAAAAACTTTAAAATTTTCTTAAAATTTAATTATCTAAAATTATAATTAAAATTTTCAAAAAAATTACCCTCCCCCTCCCTTAATCCAGCAAATTACATTTGTACCAAATTTGATAGCTTTCAGACTTATAGCTTATCCTGAAGAGAACCTCCATACAGAGACACACACATTCTTCTATATTATTAACATACATATTCCGGTTCTAAAATGATCAATTATTACATTTTAGAACAACAATTTCTGGCCAAGACGGATATTAATACCACATGGCACTAAATGCCTCAGCGCTATTGTAAAATTCTAAAGATTTTTAATCTGATTAGAGAAATGGTTTTAATGCAGAAATGATAATAGGGTAGGCATTTACATTCTGGGCACATTTCTTATTCTTTTGTTTCTAAACTGCTCCATTTCGTTGTTGCGAAGAATCGCTGGAGATAAACAACATGGCTGAACTCCGTAAACAATTGTCGGCTTAAAAGAAGAAAATCATTTATAATGAGGGAACATGATTTTCTTTAGCGCAATTAGGCTACTTTAAAGCAAAGCACTTAAGTTCGTGGCTTTAATCTGCTTGTATTTGATTAACTGATTAAAGTTTTAACAAAAGAAGTGCACCTCTTAGTCATGGGAAAGTGGAAGTTAAAATATATTTTTTACAATTGTTAATTTGCATTTGTGTTGAATCTAATCATTATTCATTGATTTTGAAATAATTTGAATTCTAAATGTAAATAGCTTGAAGTAGTCAGGAAATAAAGCTTTAAATTAAATCATCATACTCCTTTTGCTAATTTTTTACTTATTGAGTTAAGGTGTTTAAAGAATACTTGAAAGTTATTCTTTTTTGCTTTACATTTAAATTATGGGCAAGAAAGTTATATTAAGATCTAGGCGGTGAATCTACTGTTAACACCTACCCATACCATTTCTACTTTCCCATAACTAAGGGTGCACTTCTTTTGTTAACTACTACTTAACACACAATGTTAAGTTTTAAAAGAATCACTACAAAGGAATTCTGAATTGAAGTTTTAATATAAAGAATCAATTCTTAAAATAACAGATATAAATTGCTTTTATTAGTCTAATTTCTAAGAAAATTTTGAGAATAAATAAGAATATAATTGACATAACTGAATTTTGAAGAATCATAAGGCATTGTGAAAATTCAACAAGAAATGAAGTATCTCAGCTGGAAATTATGAGGTTAAAATCGTTGAAAAACATGCAGAATTCCTTTAAAGAGAAATATAATTTACAAAAATTTAATAAATAATTGTTTTTCTAAATTTTCATGTGAATTTTTCGTAAATTAAAAACGTTTTTTTATTGCGTACTTCTTAATCAGATCAATACATAATTCAAAAGCGAATAATTCCTTTCTCAGAAATTTGTTCTTTGAGTGATAACATGGATGGTTTCTCTTTTTTGCAATAATATATACATACCTTGGAAATGTTACATGCATAGCGCTATTTCAATGCAAATGGTTCAGATGCTATATTTATGATACTGTTTTGTCTTCCATAGTTTATTTTTAACTAAAAAAATTATTTCTATTTTCGTTCTTTTCATAAATTTAAATATATTTTGAAACATTAGCGATTTATGAACAAAATTGTGTTTTTCAAATAGAAATAGGTTACTTTTTTCATATATTGTGAAATATTAGCGATTTATGAATAAAATTGTGTTTTTCAAATAGAAATCGTTTACTTTTTTAAATTTGAATTTCGGAAAATTTTGTGGAACAATTTAAAAGGAAAGTCTTCTTCTAACTTATTAAACTAGTGAGATTGATCTTCTACAGAATATCGTGTATATTATACAAAATGGCGCATTTTGAGTTCAATTCCATTATACTGTGAAGATAAAGAAATACATTTTTTGAATCATTTCTTCTGTACCCATTGAGTTTAATGATATAAATCAAATTTTGTCGTTAAAATTTTATATCAGATTTTATTTCCTAATTAGCCGTGATTTCGAATCTTCACAAAAGAACAATGAAACAGCAGAAATGAGGAATTCATTCAAACATTTTATACACATCAATGATTTGGAATAAAAAAAGTACGTACTACGAATACTTATCTATTTATCTCCTTATTTTGTTTTTGAATTTTTGTCGTCTTTTATTTAAGAGTAAATAGATTTTTCGCTGAAAGATTAATTTCAAAATTTAACTTACAGAAGGAAAAACAAATATCGATTTTCATTCGCCTTACTCTATTTTGAAATGTTCGTTTTTGCATACCAATAATACCAAAAATGGCTTTTTTGATGTCATTTAAGTTTAAAACGTAGATAATTATCAAAATTTTGATCAATTATTTTGATTGCCATAATTTTTTTTATAATTCTTTCATGGAAATGTAAACAGTGAATTCTGCTATAATTAAAATTATTCTTCATTAATGATATAGCATGCACCTTAATTTACTAGCATCCATATTAACAAAAATGATTTTATTCATATTTCAATATGAAACTAAACTGAAATCTTAGAGGTAAATCAAGTAGTGATAAAAAATAAAAACATGAATGTGTGAATGAATGTAGATTCAAATTAATACAAAATGATAAGGTCTATCTGACGTTTTTATCAAATCTGGTAAATGATGTCTTTTGAAAACTAGCTCACAATCGTACAAATTAAAAAGACTTCTCTAATAATAATAAAAGTTTTCTTCTTTATCTTTCAGATATACGAATGGTATTTATAAATCTGTTTTCATTTATTTCTTAAAACAATTTTCGAAAACTTTTCCTCGATTTTTATCGTCATCAAGCTTCAACCGGCGTGGACAGTTATTCTTCATTACGTGTACAATGGTGACCTTTAATAACGAGGAACCGGTTCCTTGGTAAATAAAACATCAGGTGAAATTTCGTCCTTGTTCTGATCTTTTGAAAATGATAACTCGAAATGAAACTAGGTCACCGGTAACATTTTTCTTTCTCGCTCTTTTTTTAAAGAGCGTTTTTAAAAGCTATGAAAGTGGCTCTTGTCTGCTCATTTTTTAAATTTTTCTTTCACTTTTATGTCAGTTTCCATTCTTTTTCGAACGTGCACAGTTTGAAGGAATTTTTAGAATTGTTAACTGAATTCTATTTGTGTTCTTATAAGGAAGGATATTATGTTCTTTAAGCATATTTAAGGGTATGTTGTATTTCGAAGATATGATTTCCGGGAAGAAAATTTGAAAAGGAAAAGGGCTAAAAAAAGGAAATACAGAGTAATTTATATTTTTAATATTATTTTAAGATAAATAGAAAATTCGATTAAATAGAATAATTAAAAAAATTAATGAATTATTCAGTTTGCAATACAAATTTATCTAATCTATTATCGATCAATGAAATATATTTCTACGATGAATTGAAATTTTTCAAACAAAATGTGAAGAGATTTTTTGATATTTTCTATATATTAAATGGATAAGATATATTCCAAAGATTAAATCTTCAAAAGTCTGCAGTAACTACTGGCTATTTTTTACAAATACTTCAACTACTTTATTTTTGAGATATGCTTTCATGTTCACACGCAATAATTCAATAAAATCAATTGTTTTTATTGAATTATTGCATTTGGAAAAATCCTAATGCAAGACAAATTTTGTTATATAATATTGAGTTAAGAATGGAATATTAAAAGTTATAACACGATTGATTTTTACAAGACATATTTAAATGGATAAGATTTTAAATTGATGCAGTGATATTGGTTTTCGAATCTTTTTATGATCTATCATATATATTGGTTAGATGAATACTGAGTCTGTCGTAATAAAAAAAATGTTTCTTCTTCCAGGGCACAGAAACTTGGAAGAGGGGTGGGGAGAGATAAAATTTCAATTCTATTTAAATGTATTTTGTGATTAGAACTCATTAACTGTTCAAAATTAGAGGTTCGTTGTAGAATAGAATATACTTAGCTTCAGAATGAAAGCTTAATGCAATTAATCTAATAGCTAGTATTACTTATTACTTTTTTCTGATATATTAATTTATAATCTCTAATAACTGTATCGTGCTATAGAAATTTATCGTTTAATTTAGTATCATAAATGTAAAATTGGTAATTTTTCTACCACTTTTGTAAGGCATTGTTTACCATAAAATCTGCCAAACATTTCTTGTTAACAAAAATTTTAAAATGTAAATATCAGGTATAAAACGCATAAAACAGTTATTACACAAGGTTATTAAGGGAAATCAACCATGAAGTCACAAGGATTTGTATTTAGACTAGAGTTTTTTAAAGTTTTCCGATTTCTGATCATTTTGGGGAAACAAGAAAATCTTGCGACCATATGTATTTTAATTTTTTTTTTTTTTACTTCGGCAAAAACACATGTGCAAATATAATTAAAACAGTAAAACATTGATAAGTAGTCAGAAGTCAAATACAATTTTAAGCAATTAATCACACGGTTTTAAAACATTTTAAATTAGTTTTCCCTTAGCAAGTTCGAATAGAATAATCTAAATCAAATCACAATATTTACCCATTAAAGAATAATCTTAAGAAAGGAACAATTTTTAGTCTTCTTAGCCCTGAATATAAAACTATTGTGAACTTATTTCCTTAAAATGGCTCTATTTAGATGTCTCATACCTTATACATTCTGCCGTTTCAATAACTGTATGTCAGTTGTTATCCGACAGGTGGTCACTATTTGGTCCTTTGTAGTACCTTAAAATTTGTAGTCTCGATACCCATCAATTAAAATAGGAAAAGAGATTTAAATTCATTTTTATTGTGAACATGTAAAAAAGAAAAAATAATAATCAATCAGAAGTATTTCTTTTTTTTAGAATTTCTTGTATATTCCTCTTTATGGAGTGTTTGGTTTCAAATTCTTTGTATTCAGAAGAAAATCTATTTTTAGATCTAATTCTTTTGATGAAAAAACGATGCAGACATTCACGTTTAGTCTTATATGTATATCATCGAGAAAGAAATAATACTTGGACAAGCTCAATTATTCAGAATTTGGTATAAATTCGCAACTTACGTATTTTATAAACTCTTATTTAATCTTACAGGCATTATATAGTCATTTGGTTGCATGTTTTGATTTTTATTTATAAGCTTCCCATATATGTTCTAATGGCAACAATGAGTGCTTGGAAATCTTTTTTTAAATGCTTTGCGATAAACATTTGTGGAAAATATCGATAAACTACAAGAAAATGGTTTTAGAATTATATTTAAATAGGAAACCAAGATGACTGTCCAATGGAGGTTTTACCGTTAAAAATACTTTTAAAAATATGTTTGTCATTGTAAAAAATATATAAATAAAAAGGGGCCATTATTTTTATTGCTAAATTATTATAAAATATTTGTGCCATTGGGAAAAAATTGAATTCCTTATGTAATCATTACACACACACACACACACACACACACACACACACACACACGCGCGCGCGCGCGCGCGCTTTTGTAAAAAAATAAAAGTCTTACATTATATGGTTGACTTCGTATATCCTGTTCCGTTTTTAAATCTTCGTATTCATAGACCAACCATCGTAATTTCAACACACTTAATTTGATTATTTATTTTACATACTCGTTTACAAATTTTAAATCATTTTCATATTTGATATGCTTATGCCACTTTTTCTAATCAATAGAAATGCCAGGAAGTAAAGAGTTTTAAGTTAAAGAACTCCGTGAAACATCAGAAATATCAAAAATGTTTTTATTTTAGGGTTCAGGGAGTTCCGCATCGTAGACATTCGCCAAAATTTTGAGGTCGAATTTCTTGACGATTACAGTAATTTCTCATCGAACCAAAGATTGAAAAAAATGGAAAGTTGCTCATCTTCTGTTCTCCAACTTAAAAAGAAAACACCATTCTTTTAACATAATGCAAACTTGTTCAAATTTGTGGATGAGTTTGGAGGATAATAACATAGAGAAATAATAAAATCAGGTCTTTGGTAGTTTACTTTCGTCATGTATAAAACCAGTTCTTCTTTGAAAGGTTTAGACGCATCTGCTATATTTTTGCTTTACATTATTTAAGAACTGGGTTTAAACTATACAAATAGCTGGAACCTAAATGAAATACTTTTTTCTTATGAACCAAAGAATGGAAAAAGAGGTGAAGTAATTAGAAAAAGGCGAAACATTTCTTTCATCGATTGTTTCACTTCATGGCACTACGGTTATTTGACGCATCGCTTGTCAATTACCGAACGCGTGCGAAGATTCTCCGTGAGAATCATTGGCATCACAATTGAGAGGCCAAGTCAGGTCATGTGGATCGAAAAGATTATATTATTTCCATTCATGTTATTGTAAACAAACATGAATTGAAATAAGCGGAAAACAGGAACGGATAGGGTTTAATGATTATTTTTGCTGGGAATCAAAAAAAAAAAAGAAACGAAACATAACGTCAATATTTGTAATAATTTCTAAATTGAAGTCTGTCAAAAATAGAATTCGATTTCATTCTGCAGTTGAACTTTTATGAAATAATAATAACTTGAATTTGAAAAGAACTTTTTTGTCTTAGAGCCATTTTGAGATCTCTTGTGATTTTCTTTTTTTATATATATATAAATGCCATTTTTATCATGTCGGAACATGATGTTGTTTTGGGGATGAGGTTTCTGGCGTCAACAAAAATGTAAGCGAAAAATGAAAATTTTATTATCTGCGCGAGCATCTCAAAAAACCTGCTTTTAATAACGCTTTGCCATTGCATTTACAAAAGCTCTGATTAAAAAAAATTAATTAATGACTACAGCAAATAAAACCTAGGAAAATGTCATTTTCTACACGTGATTATATGAAATGAAATAAATAGGAAATGGGATATCTTTTTTTAAACAATCAATGCGAGACAAAGTTTTTTGGATCGTTTGAAATACTAAAGTGACTCATTCAATGAAACAATTAAAATGAATAAAAATATAATTTAACTCGCACGAGCACGAGGTGCTTGACCGTTCAAGAAATGATGTTCTGACATGATGCATTGAAATATGCATGGCAGATTTCATTTTAATCTTTATTATTAAATGTTAATGTAATTTTAAAATTGTACTAGCCGCGAATAAACTTTCTGAACTATTTTTTTCTGTCAAATAATGATTGTTATCTTTTCATAGAAAATTAATTTTTTGAAATCAGTAATTGAAATACTTTGAAAATTTTCTTGATTATTTTACTCCCTTAATATTATACATATTTATATATTTAAATGATAACGTTTTAAAGTTTTTGTTCCAATAAAGGAAAGTGATTGGAGATTGTATATGATTTTTTACAACTATTTTCGGTATTGCTGCCATAGAGTTTAAAAAATCATGATATTATCTGTCTTATTTATCAAATTTTAAATTTTCATTTTTAGCAATTTTTTTTAATTAAAATTTTTATTTGTATTTAATAACACGTTAACATGAATCTTAAAGGTTCCCAAGAATTCATTATGGGTTTCCATCTTTGCCTGATTCTATGGTAGTGGCTACTGGAAATAAACTCGTTAAGCTCAAACTTTAATAAAACTTCTTTCAGTTTGAAGAATGTGAATTTTCAAAGATTCGAATTCACTGTTCATTTGAGGAATAATTGAAAATATTATTTAAATAATACATAAAACAATGATATTAATTTCCCAACATAACTTTCAGTAAATCTATTAAGGTGTTAACTTTTTTTTAAGATTTTACTAAAATTCCCATATGCATTCAACAGAAGCTTTCTAGTATTTAGATGCTATTTGAACAGTTTATAAAGACAAATAAATGATTATTTCCAGCAATTAGACTTTGATTTTTCTAACAAGAAATTCAAGTATGCTTTGGTTCTACGTTTTCAGCCATGGTGGCAGTTTAAAAGAAGGAGTGAACTAGATTTCTTATTTTGTATGTTACATTTTAATACATTATAATTGCACATTTTTCTTCATCCTTCAATTGTTCTAAAAGTCATAATTAGCGGTATCAACCTAAGTAGCGAAGGACCACTTCATTGTCTTTCTTAATCACCTCTAATCGGTTTTTTTTCAAGGCAAAGAATCGGTAAGTGACTTCACCAATATTGCCTTTTATTTTCTAATCTAATCCTTAAAGAACAATTTGTCTTATTTATAAGAAACAATCGATCAAATTATATCAAATGCGCGGCCATTTTGAGTTTGGATATAATTAATATTCTTTAAATTTCTCAATTTCTGACTGATATAGAAGCCTTGAAAATAGCTATTAATTTTTTTGGATATAAAAAAAGCTGATCATTTGCTATTAGCAATACTTCGCAAATTTCCCTTTTCCCTTATTAATAATTGAATTTATAAGTTTGAAAAGTAAAAGTAAATATGAATCATATCCAGGTATTCTATATAACATAAAATTGATTTTTTAAATGTCATACTAATTAAATATAAATTTCGATGACGTTCATAGCACGATTGTTGAGATATTTTTTTTCTGTAATTTAGGATAGTAAAACTAACTCTAATACATGAAGCCGTGGCAATTTGTTTTTTCTTCTATTTACTCTTTTTTTTAATTAAATTTTTTTTTGAAAAATATTCTATAAAACCAGTAGAATCTATGATAGGTTAGTGATTCAATAATATATTATATAAATTTAAAAAATATATAAAGATATTTATTATGTTTTTATATTATAAATGAAGCAAAAGGATAGGAAAATTTTAACAATTATAATTTTCCCAAGAAAAAAAATATATACTTTATATAAACCTAGTTGGAACTGAATTTCAGTTGTGAAAAGAAGTTTTATTAGTTTTTTAAGTTCAAAAGAATGTTTCCTTTTTATGAATTCATAGTAGATTGTCAATAATGTTTTCCTTTCACTTATAAAAAATTGATTCATAATTTTAATTAAATTTTCCAATAAATTTATGATTTTAAATTTTTTAAATACTTTTTGATTATTTTTTTGCATGCTTCAATATATATTATTAAAACTTTTGATTAGTGAATTGGCATTTTGATTAACAAAAATGGTGTATATAAACTGAAATTTGTGTATTTTTTTATACTTTTTAATAAAATAAGAATGGTTAAATAAGTAACAATAGCGTTTATTTAGATTTATATTAATATGTTCATCAAAAGACTGGAAGACATTCTAAGTAACTATCCCGTTTATTGAGATAAACAAGCAAGTACAGATTACGACAAGAAAAAGATTTTCTAGATAGTAAATGACATCATCACATTACCGCTATAATAATCTTATGATATTTTATACCATATTTAGAAAATTAAATTCATATTTAAATATTCACAACTACTATGCATAACTTCCAAATTCCTTTCTTAAACATTAAACAACCGTTTTTAGTTGCATTTTATAAATGTATCTATTCTAAATTCTAACTTTTCAAAAAGACAAAACAACTTTTTAATTTTTAGAGCATTTAAGGTGCCCATAATCATTTTCTTTTATATCGCTTTGAGAACATATTGTTCTTATTTATTTCCTTTGTTCCTCCGAGTTTCCGATTCTCTCTGGGTTTACAATTCTTGCTGCCTTGACAGGATATCCTGTTGATTTAACAGGTTGATCGCAGCAGATTTATTAAATCGTATTGAGGAAAAATGAAGTTAGATCATAAATATTAAAAAAATCAGCAAATGAACAAAAGAATTCATCTATCATTTTTTTGTCATTTGAAAGCACATATTAATGGCCATTCATAACATAATTCAATCAATAGGACGAAATGTATAAAGAAAGATTAAAATCTGCCAAGATTTCAATCAATGTGAGAAAAACAGCAACATTTCTGTAAATGCACTTTACAGAAATGGAAATATTTTTCCGGAAGGGGAAAAACAATTGGCAGATCAAAAAAAAAGAGGCGAAACGAAACAATACGTTTTTGTGATAATTATGAGTTTGAAGATACGCGGAAATGTCTTGCTTTTTGTTAAGGAAACTGACAGTTGTAAAACATTTTCCTCGTTTGACCGGGTTCAAGCTAAACTATCACTAATGCTGCAACAAGAGAGCTAATTCTTTGGCAAAATATGTGGCTAACACAAAAAATACTATAACTATACTTAACATAAAAAGCTGAGCAAAAACTCGTTTCTGTTTGATTGATGGGGCACGATTTATCCGGGGTTGTGAACTTTTAGTTTCACTAAATGAAGAATAAAAGGTAATATTTGTAATTATATCGGCTGAAATTCTCGTTATTTTGTAATCTAATCTTAAATAAGGCTATCATTATTTATTTGAAGATACTGGTTTCGTACGGTGCAGATGTAAAGTATTGGTATTCATCAAGATGGCTATCTGAAACTGTGTCGCCTTAGTTTTACTTTTATAAACATAAGTGATGCAGACAATTACTAATGACAGCTGTCTCCTCAAAACTTTCTTGCCTGCTTCCTATTAAAAGTATTATACTTTTCATATTATTTCGAAAATTGTGAGCATTGGATAAAGCCGCGGATATTTGGTATTAGTTCTCAAGAAATCGGCGTTGGAGTAAGGTAGAAGGTAGAAATTAAAATACAGAGAAGAAATCCAGACTTCTGCTCGGTATTTCGAAGCAAGCTTACAGCAATTCTGGAAGGTCTGAACTCTATCATGTTGCTACCACAGATTAAAGATATCTGGATCTTTACGGACTGTAGAAGTACTGTCCAGCACTTGGCTGATCGGCATAATGTGAGGGACAATACTAGAACAAAGATACTCAAGAACCTAAAACATCTTTCCCTTTCTCATCGGGAACTCATAGGATCCACTTTCATTGGATTCCGTCTCATGTCAATGGTACTGGAAATGAAAGTGCTGGCAGTTTGGCAAGAGCTGGTGTTGACAAGATCACTACCCCGGCAGCTTCTCTTACTTACATGAAGTTTTTTTTTCTAAACACAAGGCTACGAATAAGGCCCTTTGGATGGTCCCACCGTGCACCCATGTTATCAGAGTAAACTTCCTGGTGGCTCCCTGGTTCGAGGCAGTAGTAGATGATATCAAACTGCTCTTATCCGTTTCCTTAGTGGCCATCTATTATCAATGACTTTTGTCAGAGGTGCTAAACAGTTCAAAATTTGCACTAAATGTTCTTCTGCGCAGGCTTCTCCTGGAAACATTTTATTTTGTCTGGGGCTTACCAGGCAGGACCTGGTTCATGATTTCCTTTTGTAACTGGTCTTTCTCAGGATGAATTAGTTTATGGACCTGATCTAGCTCTGCTGGTCACGGGAATGTGAAACAACAACAGACTTACAACACAACATGAGTGTGTTTGTGCTTCTTTGTGTAATGAAGAAAACAGACAATTCATTTTGGACGCCAATATTTGATACAGACCGACAATATTGGTAACGAAATCAAAAGCCAGAATTCTTTTATCTAAATCCTTGGGTCTTTAAGTAGTCATATTCACATGCATTACAATCTATACTTTTTTTTCTTTTCAACATCGAATGTCCCCCGACCTTTCAATCTGTAGGATTCCCTGTCGGTTGAAAGGATATATGTGGAAATATTTATTAAGAAAAAAATTGTTTACTTATGTACACAGAAAACATTGCTGCTGTTGTGTTACTAATGGCACTTAGCATGGCCAAGCCCGCTGATGCATCAGCGGATTTAAGCCAAAATGAGCGTCTCTTGTTTGAAGTAGCATCAACTAAGGCCATTAGTACGACTTTAGCTATACATTCGTTTGCACAACCGCTTTTTACAGGGGGGGGGCATTCACACTCCACGCAGATTGAACACAGAAAAACAACCATACCCTAATCGGGACTAGAAACCAGGACGCTCAGATCACGAGGATGACGCCTATGCCAGGACGCCGATCTATAAACCATATTATTATGAGGAAAAGGGTACTCGGTGTAGAGCATGAGTAGATGGATTCTATAAAAGTTAATATATCCTGAAGGAGAGCTTGGTTGAGATACGAGACGGAAATTTGTTCAGGGGTAGTGGGTTAGGGAAGATCGTTGCCTTGTAGGAACCGTACAAGATTTCTAATTTTTACCTTGGAAATCTTGTATCTCATTAGATTCTTTCTAGGTCGTGGTTGGGTTTTTTGAAAAGGAACGATATCGTGATAAGGCAGCTAGTGTCATAATGAAGCGGATCGTCTACTTCACCGCAGATACGTTAATCTGATTCTTTATACACGTCATATACACGTCCAATTCATATACACGTCCTCCTGCATCTTACTTGCTAAAACTATTTGCTAACTTATACCTATCTATGTAGTTTTTAATGCGCTGCAATTATCATGCTCACATGCATTTGGACACTGAATGAATTTTATCTACATTTTAATAGATGACTACAAATGAGGTCTGGTTATTATGAATCAAATTTCATCGCCTAATTTAAGACATATTTGAATTATCACGGTCACAGATAAAGAGACTAACGGACAGAAATATATCCAATAATGTGTTTTTAGAATTCAAAGAGGTGTAAGACGTGACGATTCATCAAAACCTTAGGCTAGCCCTTTTTGACAATTAAAATGCTATTTCTTTGCAAATTTCATATATAAAAAGATTAAAACTTAACGATATATATATTATGATGCAAATAATAATAATGATGATGTAGATAACAAGAACTTAAAATGTAATAGAATGTTGATAATAAAAGCGTTATTGTACATATTATTTAGACAGTAAAAACTGAATAATGTATATGATATGATATGTATTATAGAAACTTAATAGTGTAGATAATAGAGACGTAGATAGTAATGTAGCGCAGATATAGTGTGTAATGTAATGTAGATATAATGTAAAAAATAGGGTGTAGATAACAGAGACTTGTGGACAGTAATGTAGTATAGACATAATGTGTAGTGTAAAGTAAATATAATGTAAATAATAGAGTGTCGATAAGAAAAAAGAAGTTATGAAAATACTGTTTATTTAGAGATGTAGATAAGACGATTTCAATAACAAAAATTTCAAGAATACGAGTAATATTATACCGACTTGAAAACTAGTGTTAATTAGAAATTACGCGTTTAGTCGCTAGTGTTTATGTTCACATTACATTTCATTTTATGAAATAACAAATAAGGACAATTTCTTGATGCAGAGTAATAATCATAAACCAATTAACCTACTTCCCTAAAAAATTTTCAACCTTCAACTCGAATTTTTTCCCCATTTAATATTTATTGATCCATGATCTCTAAAATTGGCAGCCTGAATGTTATACAAAATAACATTGAAGTTTTAGAAAAAAAACTATATTTGAAATAAAAAATTAAGATTATAAAATTCTCCTTTTGGTACAGAAAAGAAAAGCAAGATAATCTATGATATCGGAAGATTGTTTTTCTCTGAATTGCCGAAGAATCGATGATGGTTAGGTGGCAAGATCATTAAATTACTCTTCAAATAATCTTTACAAAGGATAAAAAGAATGAAAGGCGATGCATTTTCTTATTATTTGAATGAATGAATTTAATGATATGTATTTCATGATTAACATTTTTAATTATGGTTTATTGGCTTATTTTAAGCATTAAATAAAACCGACAAGAATGCATTGGTATGTAGTTTTGGGTATACTTTTGGCATTAAGGAAAAATCGCTAAGAATGCATTTTTTAATCCTTTCTAATTTTAAATGAAGAGGAGTATTTTTAAGACCTAACAAAAGTCACGGGATTAATTCATCATTAGAGATATTGTTAACGAATTAAAGAGCAAAAGCATAATTTAAAAAAAAACTGCTTTTAAATCGTTCTCTAGAAATTACATAAACTACATCTCTGAGCTTTTAAATAAGAAGTTTATAAGGAGAAAAATACTTCTCAAAAACGTAAATATTAGTAATACAACATACATTCAGGTATTTAAGATCAGAAAAATAAGATTTTATTAAAATGATTGTGGTCGCAAAATTCTTTATTCTAGGAATCTAATTGAAGGAAATCGGAGAACAATTTTCATAAATATACTACGACTGCAATTCCTTTCATTACTTTTTAACGAATAAAGTTTCGATTTTATCATGCAGTTGAAACTATATAAAAGCGTGTACTTTACTCGCTGTTACATTTATTTGTTTTAATATATCATCCATAGATTTCAATTGCATCTATAAAAATTTATTTTAACGATTCTCTTAAACAAATGTAAAAAAGATAGATCAAGAAACCCGTCTATTATATTTATTTTATTTTTATAGTTCTTTTCTTGTCCACTGTGGTTTATTTATGATAACGTCACATTTTCGAAGCACAGCTGATGCTATTTTGGGATGGACTTCATAAATTTCACACGACAACAAGAACGAAACCCCAGCCCACATTTCCTCGTCAAATCAGTGAAAAGACATTTGATCAAGGATATAAGTTTTAATTAACACAAGACTTACATATACAGAGGATATAATAATAGTTATTATTATTTTGATTTTGGTTTCGTTACTTTAAATACTACAGCGATTTTCCTCAGCCACAGTGGTCGGTGTTAGATGATCGAAGTATCGTATTTTGAAAACGTGCCTGAGTTAATAAATAGCAATCCATGCAGGTCTGATAACGTTATATTTGATATCATTTCTTAATTCTTTTATGTTAGTATCAAGTAAGAATTTCGGAGAGTGAAATGATGACTGAGATGTCAATCTTATTATCTAATGACGACTTGAATTTGAAAGATTCGCTCCAAAAGTAGGCCACTCCACTTTTAAAATAGAACACTGGTGTAAAAAAACGAATCAATCCTTTCTATATATTTATCTCTAATTATTACGCTTTTGAAATTTTATTTAGATTCAACTTTCAGTTTATTTTAAAAAATGTTTATTTAAATGTAAGTAAATTAAGTACTGTTAAGTACTTATTTTAAATAGATGTTTAGAATTTAGTGAGGGGAATAGATTTATGAATTTGTTGAATTCCTATTATTATATATATATATATCTTGCTCAAATTTTCAATCGTTAATAAAATACTTTGATTCATCCACTCAAGTTCAAGTAAATGTTTTAAAACTTGTAGTGGATGACATTTGATCTTAATACAGTTTTTTCAAATATTAATTCATTAATATTTAATTAATTTAAAAACTAATTTTCTCGCCTTTATAGTAGTTGCCATTGTTAGGTCGACATTCTCTGGCTGGTAGAGCGTTGAATTTGCATTCATTGTGCTTCGAGTTCGAACCTGGTCGCAAAGTTCTCCATGAACAGTTCTCGAGAACAGCAATTGCAATTATTTAATAAAAAGGAACTAAAATAAAATCTTTCCTAATTTCCTAAATTTTTCCTAATATGCAAAGTAGGAATGGATTTTAAAAAATTGTTTTTTATATTACTTGTTTCGTTTATAGTTCATATTACATTTATGATTTTGTAATATAATCTTTATTTTTTCATTACAAAAATGCTAGATTTCTTTTCTTTTTTCTTTTTAGAACATACTTGAAAGTGCTTTCTTAAAAGTTTCTTTTTTAAAAAACTTTTTCCATATTTGTTTCTTTTATGTTTTTCCTTATCTGTAATTAATGCATAAATTTTTGTAATCAATTCTCTTCTCAAATTAAATTCATTTAATCATATGTAATCACTTAATTGGTAATTAAGTTCTGAAGGTACTAAAATATTGTATTACCATCACGAATACAAACCTGGACAAAACTTCAGAACCTTAGTAGAGTATTGCCAAAACTGCTATTTGCAGCCTTGTTAGAATTTGCACATTCAGGCATTCGAATAGTAGAATATATGTGAATAATAGGTTACAAAATTCAAATTTCAAAAAACCCGAAATTTACAACTACGGAAAAATTTAAATTTTTATTGTAAATTGGTTTAAAAAATAAATTAAAGCTTTCTCATTGATTTTTTTTCAAATTTGATTTTTTTGTTCGAATTTTTTTCTAAGAAATAGTTTCCAAGACGAAATGGTTTCTTTCACATGGAAATTTAACAGGGTAAATGGTCTAAATTGGATGTACGATTAAAAATTAATTATTCTAAATATTATTCTAAATATGAGCTCAGATAAAACTTGTCAAATTTATGAGCTTTGAAAACTTAGCTATATGAGCTTTGAAAACTTGTCAAATTTATGACTTCAAGTACTGTTTATTTAACAAAGCTGACAAATGCAACAGAAAATGGAATAAATTAAATTTAATAGTTAAAAAACAAATGCATAAAATCTCATACATTTGATTAGTTATGATCAGAATTTAATGTTTATTATTCTATTTCAGTGGCAAATGCTTAATATTCTTTCAGTTTATGCTTTGTTTCAATTATTTTTTTAACACAAGATCGTATATCACTATGTCATCATAAAAATATTGCCTTCAAAACAAAAATTAGCCATAAAACAACATAACCGCAAAGATCACGGAACCTTGAGCAAAATAATCTACTTTTCAGCCATTCATATTTATTAGAACAATTGAATTTTAAATAGATTTTTTTCCCAATAAGAATAAAAAAGGAGGCCAGCAGGATTGGTATCTATGGAAAATCCTATACGTGTGTTTGTCACTTTGTTCAAGTTTGGTATGGGCAGTGAATCCCAAAATACATTTTATTTCCTAACTAGAGCTCATAATTTACACTAGAGACGTGATGCCGTAACGGCAAAGTGTGAGTCAATGCGTCATAATTCTAGAGGATAAATAGTTAAATAAAAATAATGTTTTAAAAATAGTTAAGAACAATTTTTTATCTACTCATTTGCTCTTTTTGTATGGTTAAGTGAGTTTGGAATTTCATCTAGAAAAAATGGTGGCTCTAGTGGGTGGGATGTTATTAAGAAGGTCATAAATAAACCAGTTGAAGAGTTTTAGTTTAGCTCTATTATGTAATGAAGAGGACCATGTATGCATAATCGTGTATACTTGGGGCTTTTGATAAACTATATAATCTAGATCTAAAATGGGAGACTTCATGGTCATAAAAAAAATTTAATCTATCTTGTTTATATCGTTTTCGAATTATCACATTTATATACTTATGATGAATATTTTATAAGCTAGATAACATCCCTCGGATTGACGTGCACTTTTGGACCAACAGATATGTTATTTGGTTTGGTATACCCTTCAGATTGAGAGTTCGAACCTTGGGCAATCAGCATCCTCTATAATGGTGACCCGGATGTAATCAGCGACCTAGAAACATCAACCTTCGTACAGCTGTTGTGGCGTCATCTATCAAAAAGTTGCGAGGCACATTAAATAGAGCTGAATAAGTTTTTATTTAGTGGCTATGTTACTCATCTACAAATCTTATCGATGTGTGTTTGGTCATATCGGTCCATACAGTTCAATCGCTATGATGAACCGCAGCCTTGAATAAGCAACTTCGAACAGTTCTTTTGGCGTCCTCTACCGACAGCAAAAGTCGACCGGCGCATTAGAAACAAAAGTAAACATCATCACCAACTAACATACACGCTCGCATACGCATAGTGCAATTGTATCATTCGTCTAGCCACCGACTCACTGGTGGGAGAGTATGCGGTAGATACTTTATAAGCCGTATAACATCCCTCGGACTGAAGTGCACATTTGGCCCAACGGATATGTTACTCTGCTACAACCCCTCAGATTGTGAGTTCGGGCATAGGTTAACAGCATCTGCTATATACTCAAGAAAATAAAGATACACATGATCCTCAAGTTGGCTGAAATAACACAAAATTAGATGAAGACATAAAAGTGTAGTCATAAAAGCGAAAATCGAACTCAATCCATCTAGTTTTTGCACTTTTGTATTAACATATTCACATGCTTAAGAAAGGACTAACCACTTTTTTCTTAGAAAGATTTTGTTCAAAATTTGATATATATATATATATATATATATATATATATATATACACTAGTATTCCCGCACCCGGCATTGCTCGGGTAATGGAATTAGCGGAGGATAACAGTGCTCCGTGCACTTAGTTACGAAAATCCCCTATAATAATTACTCATCACCTATAATTTTCTAATTTTGGGAGGGTCCCTGGGCCTTCGGACTCCTTATATATATACCCTTGTCCTTAAATTGTTTTTAACGATCCTTTTAAAGTATTGATTTTCTTTATAAACGCAAGTCATCCACATTTTATTGTTATACCTATGTTTAAGCAAGAACTTCTTTGTATACAGAATTTTCGTGGTTTTTTTCTGGTGCTAAAATTATTAAGCTGCTAGATGAACTGACTCTGGAGAAAGCTACATAAAATTGGCCGTGTGAAAAAC
Organism: Argiope argentata; assembly: GCA_026289955.1. Taxonomy (NCBI): domain Eukaryota; kingdom Metazoa; phylum Arthropoda; class Arachnida; order Araneae; family Araneidae; genus Argiope; species Argiope argentata. The sequence continues at coordinate 12,620,422 of JAOUZG010005735.1, read as the reverse complement.
AGTCTCCTCTTAAATCGATTCCTGCTACTTTTAATTTCTGTCCTTGTGACTTATTGACGGTTATTGCAAAGCAAACTTTTACAGGAAACTGCACTCTTCTAAATTCAAAAGGATAGTCCGACGGAATTAGTGGACTGCGGGGTATTAAAACCAACACTCCTCGAGCACATCCAGTAATTATCCTAGCTTCGATTACATACTTATTAAGTCTAGTCATTCGTAGTCTGGTGCCATCGCATAACTTTGGTGGACCACGACTACGAAGGTCGTGGGTGGACAAAGGTTTCGTAGTAGTATTACTGGTGTCCCAACTTTCAGGTGAAGTATGTGAGGTGGAAAACCTGGAATGAATTCATACGACGCGTAATTTTTGGTGGATTGTTTTCAAAATTGATCAGGGTGTGCCAAAGCAATGCCAAATTATACAAAATTAATTTAGTCTCTTTTTTTATTTATCAATGGATTAGATTTATAATGTTGAAGAGGAAAACCCAATAAACGTCAAAAAAAATTAATGCGCAATTTTCTATCAAATTTTTACAATCTTTACAATCTTTTCCTTTACGATTTGGAAAAATTTATCGAATTTTATGTTAAAAAAATTGATTAAATTATCTTGAAAAGTTTCGGCGTAATTAATTATGAAAGCGAAATTTCGCTTCTTCGTTAAAAAATTCGCCAAAAATTCAGTTTTAAAAATTCGATTTTTTAAATTGTATTGCAGAATTGTTTTGCATTGTATTGTCTTTCAGGAAACATATTTTCTGTATTTTTACAGCTAAGCGTCTATTTTACTGGGCCGTTCAAGAAATAGACCCGTCAAAATTGACCTTTTTTTTTTAAAAAAATCGATATTTAATTTTTGCGTCGATGTTTCATAAAAAAAAAATTATACCTCCGTGTTCTACGATAGAAAGTCCATCCAATTCCACTGTGATATTGAGTAAAAGTTGAACGGACGCGTAACGATGGCAATTTAAAAAAACGCGGTTTTACGGGACGAAACGGGACGTATAAGCGATCGCTTCTCCGGAAGGCCGTGTTTCATTCGGAAAGTAGCATTACAGGTTTAAATTTAACAGAAATTAAGGGGGTTTAATTAATTTCTCCCGAACTAATTGATATTTCGAAAAATAAACTATCCTATCTTTTAAGTTGGATCAAACTGCAAGTGGTGTGTAAATTATTTTAAAATCGGTTTAGCAGTTTAGGAGTCCATCGCGGACAAACAACGTGACACGTAATTTATAGATATTAAGATATATATAGTTGTTACTTAGGGTACTTGCCATGGACAAGTCTCGCTGATACATCAGCAGATTTTAAACCGGAGATATGCGTCTCTTGTTTTACAAGTAACGTCATCTAGGGCAAAGAGTACGATTTAGCTACACACGAACGTCACAAACCTTTTTTCATTCATGCATATTCATTCATTCATTTGTGATCGGAATTTAGACCTGGAACAGAGAACGATCACCTCAGACCCAGTATCCCCAGTGGTGTTACTCTCGACATGGAAGACTTCGCAGCCACTACAGATTTAACGAGCGCCAGCAGCCACACACTCGAGATTTCGTGTTCACAGCTAGAAAGATGTGAATATAAATGCATTTTTGTTTTATATAAGAAGATCTAAAATATGATAAGAACTCATTTCACTAATGTATCGCATTTTTGAATTGTATTCATGTGTTTGAGGATGATTCTTCATGTTCGAATTTCGTTAAAATTGTATTAGAAATCTACAAATTTGTTATTAAAGACCTCTCATCCAAATTAAATTATTCGTCAAAATTTTTAAAGAAATAAGACAAAAGGAAAATTTTCAGTTCAATCATATAAGATAATCAAAAATTATAATGAACTAGTAATGTAAAATTTGATACGGGAGTTTATTATCAAAATTATAAATTTTCACCAAGTTTGGACCAAATGTATCAAGGGGTTCACAGCCTGTCCGTCCATATAGTTATGTGCATGTAATATGATGGAACAAAAATACAATTTCAAAGGAAAAGAAAATTTAACTTGCAGCTTTATCACGAGTTATAAATTTGAATTAAATTTTGGATCCAAATGTTTCAATGCTTTATATTATATGAATCCAATTATGATTCCAAATGATAATAAAGGGAATTTTAAAAGCGCAGAGCGTTTTATTCACTACACTAAGCACAGAACTCTCATATCGTATGAGTATACGGGAACATTGAAGGGAAAAAAACCATTTCACTGCTTATTTCCGATATTATTAGATATATTACTTTTAAACAAAATAATCTTGGAATGAGTAAGAGTATAATATTTATAACGCCAGAAATTTTTGGCAAGTGATATAACATACCGGTCTGGCTAAAATTTTATGGGCGGAAAAAATGCAGTTTCAAGCGAATGGAGGCCAAGGTCACCATTCCTCTTCTTCGAAAACTTTCTCTTCTTGTCATGCAAGGACGCGTCGCCCTCCAAAGAAGATGGCATGTTACGCGGGATTCGGTCTACTTACCGGAGCATGCAGCCGAGCCATTTTATGATTATTTCTCAATAGATCACTCCCCATGTTTGTTTTTCCTTTCGAGATCAATATACAAGGGAATGTCATAAGTTGTTTTCATACATTCGATTATTTTATAACACGGTTGTTTTTCCGTATATATGGAAATCGTGTAAAACAAAACTAACGCAGTCAGCTCAATCACTATAAACAGTACGAAGGAAAAATTAAAAATTCCTGTTTAGTGGTAGATGTTGAATTCTATTGCCTTTTTACATAAATCTATGTTGCCGTAATGTTGTATAAGAAAACAATCTCAAGTTTTGCACTATGCCCTAAATGAATAGTATTGTTAGAATTATTGGTGTAAAAGTTATAAAAACAGGCAAATTGGTGATAGATATTGCTCTGTATAGAAACTGCATAATCCGAAAGCGATTTGAAGTAGATATTGTAAATAGTAAAAGTTATAAAAATAGTCATATTAGTGATAGATATCGCTCTGTATAGAAACTGCATAATCCGAATGCGATTTGAAGTAGATATTGCTGTAAGTAGTAAAAGTTATAAAAATAGGCAAATTGGTGATAGATATGCTCTTTATAGGAATTGTATAATTCAAATGCGATTTGAAGTAGCTGTTGTTGTAAATAGTAAAAGTTATTAAAATAGTCAAATTGGTGATAGATATTGCTCTGTATAGGAATTGCATAATTCGAATGCATTTTGCAGTGATATTGTTGTAATTAGATAGCAAAATACTTGTATTGTACACATTTCGTATAATTAAGCAGTTATGTTTGTGAAGGCAGCTGTAAATTTTGGCAATATGAAGTTATAGAGCAAAATTGTGTCGCAACTATCTTCCCTTTCCGCTGAGGATGAATGGGTAGCGCAGAACTCACAACGGCAAGGTTTGCAGCAGAGTAGCATAAAGTGACGCTCGTGTCAGATGGATGTTATCTTGCTTATGAGGTTTCAATTACATACTCTCTCACCAGTGAGTCGCTGGTCAGACGAACGACACATTTGCATCAAGCGTGTGACGATTGTATGTGAGTTGTTATGGATGTTGGCTTTTGTTTCTAATGCGTCTGACAACTATTGCTAAATTCTGTCATTATCTTTTTTTCAATTTTTTTCGATTTATTTTTTAATGTAGTTTTGAACTTTCATATTTGAATAATTTAAAGTTTGAACTTGAATATAATCACTGTATTGTACGAAAATGACTTCTAATACATTAAAACTAATTTCCCCCATAAATTATTTATAATTACTCACAATACTCATTAACTCATTACAATTAATCATAAAAGATTCGTAAAAATTTATTATCTAAGATAAAGTTAAGCTCCCAAGATGAACCACAATAAGTAATTTATCGTTAATTAATTCTAAAACAGTGATTAGAATTAAAAGGATTTTTTGTGAAAACGCTAGAAGATTTTTTTAAACCAACCATTTTGTTACCTAATTTCTGTTAGAAAATTTGCAGATTTTTATGCACTTTACTTTAACCGAATTTAATTCATGTAAATAAAGATAAGGATTTACAGTCTATTTCTTTTTTTTCCTCCCATGTTCTGGATATTTCAAGTTTTGTTTACTGGCGGTTCCAGATATTATCACACAGTTCAATATTTACAAAACTTAACTGGTCATAAATCGATTAATTCAATGAAATTTTGATCCAACACCCGTGGCACCTCCTGGTAATGAAAAAGAAAGCTATATATATTTTAATATTTACATTAATGATTATAAATAAAATCTGAAAGTAGGAAAAAGCCTTTCACTAGATAAATAAGTGCTTATAACAGTTGCTTTTATTAAATCTGTTTAACGTGTTATCAAGCATAATATACAATTATTCTTCTAGATTAATAAGCAATTTATATAGTTCCGATTTTATTAATATAAAACCAGATATTCCTTTCTCAAGTTTGAACTAGTTCGTGAGAAAACTTCGAAGATTAAACCTTTCGATTCAAGGTTTTACAAGAGTGAAATGGATAAAAGGGGCGTGTTTGATTACTTTTGAGTCAAAATTAGTAAGATATTCACAAAACGTGATTAAGCATTTTTAAAAGTGGAGCATAGAGCTGTTGAACTCGAGAATGCTGCAAGAAAAATCAAACTAATTTAAATTGCACTACAATTAGCGAAAGTTAAGAAATGAATTTCACGAACAAAATTGAAGATATATATTTAAGGATACAACTTGTGAATTTTAAACTTGAAAATAAAAATAAAAGTTTTTTTAAAAAAAATATTATAAATAATAATTTTCTTGTGTTATGTGAGAACAAGCAGAGATAATAAACATGTTTTTATTCTGACATGGCTGCCTAATATTATCACGGTATAGGCAATATCCCAAAATGATATTATATTATAGTAATTTTTATCTTTATTAATATAGTTATTTGGTATCAATACAAATTATTTCATTCTGAAATGATATTGAATAAGGCCGAGTTTACAATCGGCCAGTTATACGACGGCAAGCAGGCAGCGCATGTGCAGAGAAGCTGAAAAATGTTGTTCGGTAGATGGCATGTAATTGTCGTGACAGGACAACTATAACTGCCACTGTATTGTTTCTTAGTGCAAATGCGCATGTAGAAATTGGCGGGGTTTTTGGCTGGAAAAAATTGATTACTTAGATTAATTCCGACATCTTTCGTTCTTTATTATTTCTGATGCGAAGCTGCTGTTTTTTTTCTTTCCATTTTATTTGCCATTTATTTTCTACGGTTCTCCAAATGTAAGAATGTTAAACTTTTTTTATTTATTTTACTACTTTTCTTTGTGTAAATATTCATAATTAAAATACAATACTCAATGAAAAAGAAAAATTCAAGGACGCCAAAACGGCAATTTATAGCCAAGCATGGAATGCCTGAATTTATCTTAATGAAACCGGGGCAAACATAAATCAGGCTCTTTTTGCGCATGCGCTATCTACTTGCAATCTTATAACTGGTCGAGTGCAAACCCGGCATTGGTTTCTATAACGAATATTTCTTGCTTTATATTGCATTTAAACGTCTCGAGGAAAATAATTTCTTTTGTGAATTTGTTCAGTGTCGTCAGATATCACGACTGATTTCGTTTTTGCTTCGGTAAGCTTCAATTGAAACAGATGTGTTATTAAGTTTTCAATTCATTTCACATTAATAACGGTTAAGGATCTTTCTGATAATAACGATAGGGAAATACCCTTCACCGCGACTTAAGCTAAAATAAATTAGTTGCTACTCGTTGGCCTTCATAATAATGCTGTCATTTATCTTTTTTTATTTATAAACGCAGACCGTTTTCCGACTGACGTGATTGCTTAAGATTTATTTTGTTTTGAAACAATATATAAGAATCCATAAAGACGTTCTTTTAAAATTGTAAATTGATTATTGAGTCAATATATGTTGCTACTTACTGTTTTAATATCTATTATAAAAATAATGAGTTTTGGATTAAAAATTAGGAATGTTTTCCCCTTTACCTTTTATATACTTCTACATATGAGAAAGTGAAGAGAAATATGAATAGCATTTATAATATATAGTTAAATGATAATGTTTCTGCATTTAGCAGGTAACCATAATAATCTTATGATAAATTATAGCACCTAAACATTATCATTTAAAGTTTTAAAACGGTATCGTCTAGATATTCAGCAAAAGTATCAACTCTTATTTTTTTAATGATGAATGGATTTTTTTTCAGAGATAGTTTTGATAATTATTACATTTTAGAATATTTTAACGCCATCTTAAAAATCCTAAAAATATTTAATCAAGGATGTTGATTTGATTGCTGTACATCCTTTTTAAATTTTTTAAACTACGCCTATGATATATTGTATATGAATAATTGAATTTCGTAATTTTCCTTAAGCGTAGTGATAAACAAGACGTCCACTCTAATATTGGCTTAATTTCTAAATCATTACAGGTATACCAATTTTCAACTGGAAAAAGGCTCTAAATGATGTAAATTATAATATATGTAATTAGAATAAATAAATATGCTCTGTAAAAAGTATAATTTTAGAACTTTTTTACAAATGCTCTTTATTATCAGTTAGAATAGCCGTTTGATAAAGTGCCATACACTGATTTGCGAATCTTACAACTGTCGAAAACAGGAATATTCAGTTTCATAACTCTGTTGATTTTAATCTCAAAATCAACAGAATCAACAACATTTTTGTTCAAAATCTAAGTAAGTCACGTATTTAGTTTTTATTAAATATGTCTTATATTAATAGAGGATTATATAAATATTCAGAAATTATTTTTTGTCATAAGTGCACTTACTGATTCTAATAACACAAAAATAATTCTTTATGCCATTCTATTTACAGTTGGAGAAATACACTTATCTGTAACGATTTATAAATTAGCTATTGGGTTGCGATAAAAGTGGTCACATGATATTTAATATCTTTTTGAGCATGAATATGAAGTTACTATTTAAAAAAAAAATAATTTATTCCTTTTTTCCCTTTTATTATCAAGGCAAAGAACCAAATGATTTACCATTTAATAAAATGCATTTATTTATTCCATACACATTTATTATTATTCAGTAAAATCGAAGCACAAAATTCTCTCTATCTCACAGACTGCATTCTTTATTTATCGTTTTCATACACACGGATAAACTGCATATAGAAATGATTTTAAAATAATTTTATTTATTTTTAATTATAAATGCTATAAGAATAATAATTTCTCTATAAAAATATCGAATATATTTTTAACGATTAAAATATATTTCTCATAATTTCTTGTTAACACTACTACTTTACTTTCCATAGGTATTTCGAATATTGGGAAATAACAGCAATAGACAATTAAAGATGTATAGTTCAAGATTGCTTTCACCTCTTTAAAAAAACAATATTATTTAACAGTTAACATAAGCTAAATAAATTCACGTCTAAATAATTTTTTCTGCTTTTAGCTTATTTTCATTAAAAAGTTCTCAGGAAGCCCTTTCTCTATCGTAAATTTTTTTATCTATAGTGTGGGAATAAAAAAGAAAAATAAAAGCAGTAGATTCAGCTTTTAGGAGAGTAGAGTAATGGATTGATAATAGTTCGATCAAACTGAAAACCCAGCAGTTACTTGATATCCTTCAGGAAACCAAATAACGGTCGGGTCAGTCAAGTATAACTAATGAGCAATGTTATTTCTACAAAAGAAAATAAAAGCAGCAAACTCTGAGAATATTCAATTTGGAGTGTTTATTGTTATACTTTTTTTTATCCTTGAGGGTTTGTGTTGTTGAGTTTATTTATATTTAATAGCATTTTTAAAAATTGTTATTTTTAGATAAATATTAAAATGTTACGAAACAATAAATGTACATATTTTACAAAATTAATATTTGTAAATATTACAAAACGGGAAATAATGACTTTTTTAAATAAAAATTCTGAATATCAGAGCAGAAATTATAAAGGTTCGAAACATTGGTAAAAATATTCTATGTAAATGAAATTTTCATCATATTTATAATATGATTTATATTTAATTATTGTTACAGAATTGAATTTCCTTACTTTCTTTTTGACTACTTTTTTAAAGGAATTACTTTCAGCATCTTACACATTTTAGACTTTTGATGTGATATCTAGTCTCTTTAATTCGTTTATTTTTTAGAAAAATTGATGAAAGATTTTAGAATTTTGGTATCAATTTTTTTAAAAAATAATGTTGTTTCTTCATATATCTTTTCAGATATTCCATTTTCAATATTCAATATATTTTATAGTTCAAAATGAGGATTTTTAAGGAACTTGTGATCATATATATGTATATTCTATTTGAAGCCATTCTTGAATATATATATATATTCAAAAATAGCAGCAAATAGGATGGCAATATATATAATAATACATTCTAATACATTACAATAAAGTTTTACAAATGTTTAAAAAGTTACACCAACAAAACAATTAAAACTCTTTTGATTATCTGTATTCTTTAGTAGCTTCAATTGGCAAATATATACATAAAACTAGAGTTTTACAATTTTTCAAAAAAAAAAATCGGTTTCAAAAATATTTGAAGAATTTGAATAATGTATGAAAAGGAGTATTACATTCTATTGAGAGTTATAAAAATTTCAACAAGGTGTCTTTAAGTGAATATAAAATTTTTTTTTCAAGCATTGTGTATAGAAAGGGTGGTTTGATTTCTATCAGAAACTGTAATGTGAAATCCATTTAAAAGATTGATTTTAATGAATAAAATATAATGAGATTACAACATATTTACTTTATTAGTCACTGAATATAAAAATTAATCACCCCGAATAGAAGAATTGAAACTCAGAGGCACAGTTTATAGGAAGAAACAATTCTTTCCATTCTTCTATAACTTAAAAACAAAGAAACTCTACTTTACAGATCGAGGTGCTATATTATATTTCCAAAATATGTGTCCTTTTAATCCCATGCTGATATTTTTCCTTAAGAAGTCTAAAGAGTATTCTAAAAATTTTACCAACAATCATCTTCTTTTCAATAATTATTTGTCAATGTGGGTCAATCCGATTCTGCCAGACCCCGAAACACCAAAAAGATCACCACCGTTGCAATAAACACCTACTGATCTAATAATCAAATATGCTGCGAATGAAATATTACCATAATCGAGTACTAAAATTATGAAAGTTTGCCATAAAATTCACCCGAGCAGTTTGAAAACGAAGCCCACACTCGATTTTCGCCCGTTTATTTTCCTGGATACCATTAAGCTTTCCACGCGATGATTCCATTTAATAAAGATCGTGTCTCAATCGAAGCAAGTCGTGTCCTCCCTTTGAGAGGTTGAGTTGTGAAGCCTGGTAATTAATATTTTGTTTATTATTATTAAAGACGAAAGCAGGTTGCTATTCAGATCACGTCATGCTTGGTTCGAAACTTTGACCCACGCACTTATGGAATGAATGTCCTTTGTCATTAAAAAGATATTTTGAATGACCAATAACGGCGTGAGTCAGCCAAACCTTTAACTGACCCGTCTGACCTATTCTAAATAACGAAAGTGTGCATTTGTATTTGTATCAGAAACAAGTACAAGTATGAGTTACATTAAGTAATAAAAGTTAAAATAGGAGATAATGACTTTGAATCCTGAATATTATATTTAATTTACAGTGTAATGATTTTTTTCAATCCAAGCAAAGGATATTATTTTTTAAAGATGCAAATGAAAGTTCTCGATGAGCTATTATAATGAGAATTATTAAATCCATTTTTTGTAAGATAAAAAAAATGAATTTTTTTTTTTCAAATTTTCAAAAAAATTATCTTCGCATAACTTTTTTTACTATTTGTTGTTTAAACAGTTTCGTACATTTATATTTAAAAAATATTGAGCTATATTTTAAAATTATGGAATGATTTTTTTGATATTTTTAATAATAAGCAGAAGTTTAAAAAAGCAATAAATATATATTTCATTACTTAAAAGATATATTATTACTCTCAATATAAGTGTTGCCATAGGTATAAAAATATTTTTGTGCAAAATGTCTGAATGAAACTATGTATTATATAAAAATATTTTCAGTGTGAATTCAGTTCAGTGAAAAACGAATCAGTGACATAATGAAGTGGTTACTACCACATTAAAGTTAATAAATAACATTATATTTAAAAAAAAACTATGAACAAAATTTTCTTTTCAAATTTATTACTTTAAATCCTATTAATACAAAATTCTTTTTTATTTGACAATCGATTTTTTAATAATCAATTTCTCTATTTTATTATTGTATTTAACACATTCTGTAAGAAATTATCGACGTAATTGAGGCAAAATAAAAATTTCAATTAATTTTATTAAAAAATAAAATTATATTTTTAAAGTAAATTGTATATATATCATTTAATTAATATTATTTTTCTTCTCTGGTCTCAAAACACATTTATAATAAAAAAATCATATTTTAATCACTTAGAATTATATGCGCAATTTTAGAAAGTTTGCAATTTACAAATTACAGATGTTCATTTTCTCTATTTTTCTATTTCAGGACAGAAATATGTTGAGGCATATTCTAGGGCATTGGAAAGCTCATAGGAGGAAACCCTCTCTTCTCCCAGAAGATATAGAAAGTCCACACCATTCTGATGATCCATCCAAAGTGAATCCTATCTTTGAAGACAGCGAAGGATCAATTGCCTCATCCAGGAGACATGACACAGATTCACCTACAGGGGACAGACATTCAACAACTGGCATCGATCTCGACCTAGTTGATGTTTCCGTTCCAGCAGATACAACAGATTCTAATGTCATAGAAGAAAATCCTGATGATGTCATAAATCAAATTAACCTTGCCCTCGACAACAGTCTTTTGAATGAAAAGGACAGCTCAGACGAGCAAGAAAACATTACACCAGAACCAAAGCGAAAAGACACAAACAATCTAAGTTCCGCAGTTACAGAAACAACAGAAAAAAGCATGGCCCCAGAGAGATCTGAACCCGAAGAAAATAAACCAAGAATGTCTAGGTTGCATCAGATTGTTAAATCTCATCCAGAATTGAAAAAAGAACTGACTTCGGACATTAAAATACTACAGGACCTTCCTCCGTACAGTAATAAAGCATCTGTTCCAGACTCCAGTAAAATCTCTGAAACAGCAAAGACTCAAGAGCAGAAATCAACTGCCGATATTAGTGCCAAAATAGAAAAATCATCAGAACAAACGGTCACCCCTTCTACTTCAACTGGGATGATCAATAATAGCTTTAAGACTACTGCTTCAACATCTGAATTTGATACGAAAACAAGAACTCCTTCAACTTCAGCATCTGCATCAGATGCAAAAGGAAGTACACCTTCATCTTCAACGAGGAATGTGAATCAATCTGGTGTCCCAAATAAGGATTCAAATGCACTTTCTGAAGTTGTTGCGGATTCGAACAAAACCGTTCTGTCTAATGATGCGCCAGTTTCAGATACAAAAGAGAAATCGAAAGTCAAGAAACGAGCAATAGATGAACTTATTAAAAAATTTCAGGGTTCTAACCCTGAAGATTCAACTTCTATTCAAAAAGTGCCGTCCTTTTTACATTCTCAAAACAAAAAGGATATACCTGAATCGTCAAAAGAAAAGAAAGAATCTCAGTCTTCGGCTGTAAATAAAGAACAAGAAAAAGAATCGCTTGCAAAAATATTTAATTTCCCACCACCACCTCCAGTAGAACCTAAAAGAAATAATCCTCAGACGACGGAAATCTCTTCTAAAGAGACGAAAATTGCATCATCGGAAGTAGTATCAAAAGTTAACAGTAATTTTATCCTGAAAGAAGCAAAGACAAGAGCTGATTCTAGTTTGTCTAGGAACAAAACTGTCTCATCTAGTGATACTGTTGGCAATGCATCAACAAGTAAACCAGTTGGGAGTGAAAATATGAAAGACACAGAAACTGGAGTAAAAAAAGTGACCCAAGTTGCAACCGCAAAAACAGCAAGCTCCACGCAACCAAAGATCACTTCTCCTGAACCCACTATAAGAAAGGAAAAAGATTCAGTTCGGGATTCTAGTGCGCCCAGCCTAAAAGAAAAAATTTCAGCTCCGTCTAAAATTGATGGTAAATTAACTGGTAGTAGATCAGCTAAAGAAACGAAATCTGACGAGATTACACCTATTCCAACAGACAAACAGTCTTCTTCTAACACCCAAGCCACATCAGTTAGCGAAACAAAGACACAAAATGTGCAAAAGGCGAAAGACAATCTGACCAAATCTAGTCGAACTCCAGAAACAAAACTTAAAGCAAGTTCTTCCAAAAATTCTCCTGATAAGGCAAAAGAAGATGATGTTCCTAAATCTCATTCTGAAGACAGTGGAATCACACGCGGCGATCAGATATCCTCAGAAGTTTCTCCAGATGGTCCAAAAGTAGAACCTGTGAAGGAAAAGGAGGTGGAAACTTCTCCAGCGAAACGAAACTCGAGGGAAAGAAGAACCATGCAAAGCCGAAATAAAAACTGCAAACGATGCAAGAGGCATTCTTATGACGGTGAGGTTCCTTTAAAAAGAAGCTTATGTGACGAATATTACGATGTCTTGACTGGACTCCATCGAAGTCATAAAAACAAATATTCAGATAGCTGGACATCAGATTTGTCCAGAGATGAAAGAGATTTGATTCGTCGACTTCGAAACAAAAGAGACACTTTTCGATCGAACGGTCCGACAGGAAAGGCAAGACATTCCAGGCGAAGTAGAAATCTAGAAAGCGGATATTTCCATCGACACCATCCCATAAGACGTTCTGTTTCTGATGAGAGCACCTTAAATGGTTCTTCCATGTGTTCTTGTGATGACTGTTGGCTGTTTCTTGTGAAAGACTATGCTTATGGAAGGGCCTCTCTCAGAGGCATAACCCCCGATAGAGTAAGTGATATAAAAACCATTACTGCTCCAAAATAAATTTATCAGTCCTTAATATTATTTTAATTGCTTTAAAAATATTGATATAATAAATGCACAAGACCATCGGGTTCTTACGTATTATACCGTCTTCGTCAACGATAGCCAATGGTTTAGTGACTTTTTGGCGAAGGATTTAAATTTGGCAATAAAGATCAACGGATAACACCATTGCTGGATTGTCATAATTGGCGGTTTAGCCAATTATGACATGTCTTCGATGTCTTCAAATTTGGCGATAAAGTTAGACAGTATAATACGTAAGTACCGACCATCGGAACAAAATATGTAAAATTATCTTGAACAAAATTTTTTAAAAGATATTTTAGTTAAAAATCTATGAAGGAACTATAAATGAGAATTTCTTCTGAGTGAAACTGTCGTATGAAATCGAAAAGACTATGTTATTCCTAATTTATGGCACATACAAATCATGGTATATGGAAGAGAGATAGAGAATAATGATGCAAATAATATTCACATAAGAAATTCAGGTATATTTCTTTAATTATAAATACAGCGTAACTCAGTTCACAGACAAGATATTTTGTTTTAAATTCAAATTTAGTGAAGATATTTTAATGAAAATTTCCATTGCAGCACATTTATATAATCATATGAGGTACATTTATATTATAGTTGCCGTATCACCCAAATATAAAAGAATAGCAAAAGCTCTTTTCACAGTAGAATTCAACCCCAGTATAGCACGCTTATGTTTAGTTTATATCTCTATATTTTCTCTTGTTTATCGTGTGATTCACTTGTGATTCTCACCCGAACTATTTGATTAAGTATTCTCTCTTTTAATACATTTTAATAGTAGAGAAGAGAATATCTAATTAAATAAAAAAAAGATAGTAAAGAATTAAATATCTTATTAGGTAGTGATCCAAAGTGAAGAAATGATCAATTACAATAAACGTGTTAAAACTATCATTCATTGTCCAGGAATGTAAGGCGCAAGTGAAGCAAATAAAGGAAAGAATCATCTAATGATGGCGTCATTGACAAGTTAAATATGTACAAGAACTGTTCAGAATGGTGCCCATCGATATCTTGCTTAAAATCATTATTGTATTGGGATTATTGTAAACTGCCAAAAATGCCAGGTATTTCACACGCATCTGGAACAGCTGTTGATATTCGAGTAGTAAGATCCTCAGCTGACTCAACTGGAATCTCATAAACAAAACTCTTCCGGTGTTCCCGGAGAAAGCAATCGTTATTCGATTAATCGGGCGGTCAGGATAGCCAAGGGAAAGGTTACACCATACACTCCAATCGCAATAAACGATTATTTCATATAAATAGAGCACTGTTGATACCCTTAGCGCTGATTTCCTTAATATATCTTCACTTGTATAAAAGTTAGAAATCTAAATGTCTTGCTTCAGTTGAACTGAGACCCTCTCTATATATGTGATTAATGGAATGGGAAACGATATAAATATTATTCGTATCTTTATTCGCTATATCCCTATTCAAACTTGCAAAAATATTCAAGCTTGTACCATGAAACGCCCCGGATATTTAGTCAACTTTTATTACGCATTTAGAAGAAAATTCTATTTTATATCTATTAAAACTATTTTTTACGCATTCAATCAGAAAAAAAAAGTTTCATTGTAAAATCATTTTAACCACCAAATGATATTATATTAGAGGAAATTGCTTTTCCAAAGGTGTCGATATTTTTTGTTATGTGGCTAAAAAAATATAAAAAACAGCAAAGTTAGTGCTGATGTTCATAAAAGTTCTCTTTCACTTTAAACAAAAGCCTGTAATTTTCTTTAACATCCAGTATAATTAAAAATTCAGATTTTGGCTCAAATTTTGACTTTTCAAAAAGTAGACAATAACATTAGTATTATTATATTCAAATTGAATATAAAATTAATCTAATTATTACAAATAATTCGAATTAATATTTCGAAAGATGATTTATTAATTTAATCATTATTCTTCGGCCATTTTAAATAATTTGAGAAGAAAATTATATGATGATGATCTCGTGTTCGCTTTACAACGGAAAGGGGGGGTATAGTAGTTTCTGAGGGTGAGAACCTTTGAGCAACCGAGGGCAGAAGTCTGACTTTTATCTCATATGAAGACGCACACGCACATTCGCTTGCACAGACCCTTTATACAGGGGTTATATTCCTACAACTCATATATAGAACAAATTAGAACAACCATGCCTTAACCGGGACTCGAACACGAAGCACTCGATCACGAGAAAAGCGCGCTTCCTCTGTGCCAAGACGCCGGCAGAAAATTGTATATTCAGAACAAATTTAAATTCATCTTCTTTGATATTTACAGCTAGTTTAAAATTCTTGTTTCTTTATAAAGGAAAAAGCTAATGATTTTTTTTTTTGCAGGTTGTCTGTACTTGTCGACCTGGAAGGCAAGAAATTTTGGGAAGGAGAGTGAAATTCCGTTCGGATACTATACCGGAAGCCAGCCCATCTGAAAGAACGGCCACCTCTCCCCCTATACCGGAAGAGCCCAGCAAGAAAGAGGACGCCACAGACACCAGCAACTTGTCCACTGTATCCCAGGACAGCGCCCTCAGAAACGGGAAATTACCAGACAAAGCGACAAAGAAAGGAAAGAATGTG
>JAOUZG010005735.1:12581160-12599834 GCA_026289955.1 Argiope argentata | reverse complement strand
TCTATGTTTTAAACTGGCAATTTACATTTTTTGTCAGCACAGCTTTCTTTATAGTGTCGCCATCTGTGATGATATTCCTAAATTCTTTCTTTAAATTACTATAATTAAAAAAATTAAATTAAAGAGAAAGAGAAAATACCGAAAAAATTAATACCTATCTCTAATTTATCAGAATATCATAAAGAATGAATAGAAAATACTGCTAATGAGTATATATTCCATTTATTGAATAATTCTTGAAGTATATTGGACAGCTTGTGGCGCCATCTTAAAGTCTCTTCACGAAGTTTTTTATGTATTAAGTTCAAAATTATTAGTAAATTTATTATCATTAAATGTGTTAATAATAACAGTATTTGATGGTAACTTTTAACACTTTTTTCATAATCTTTATCATTTTTTGTCAAAGAATTAAGAAATATAATTTTTGTACCAAATACACTTATTAAAGGTTATCAAATCACTCTTAATATACATAAGCTAATATGTATAAAAATGAATTTTTGAAAATATTTTTACCCAAATCTACAGTTTTTATCTGATTTCAATGATATATGGCCCATATACTGTTCAAGACAAAAAGAAGGTCAACTTTTCAAAATCCAAATTTTAATCAAAATGTGCATTAATTAAAAATTAAGTGAATGTTTCTGCAATATCAACTATATTTTTTGAAAACATAATCTTTAAAAATGATTTTTATGCTTTTACAAATATTTAATAAACTACTTTTCTGATGACCAATTTCTTTTCAGTACGATTTTTCTGATTTTTAATAATTTTTTAAATTTTATTTCATATGCAATCGGTAAGTTATTATGATGAAGTTCAAACTCATTTCAATGCTCCATCAAAGCATAAAAATGCATGCTTTTGCAAGAATTGAAATTAGTAAAAAATGCTTATTTTGGTTAATAATCAGAAGTATAGAATCGTCACTTCAGGTTTTATTTCCTTATATGAACAGTTTTTAACGCAAACATTAGTTTGCATTAATTTTTGTTACTTTTCAACTCATGTTTTTCAATCTATAAAATAAAGGAAATAATTTTTAAAATGCATTAATTATTACTAAATTAGCAACCAAATAAGCCAATATTTTGAACTAATTCTTTAGATGCTAAAGATGGTTAATTTAGGATGACAAATATTTTTTTTTAAAAAAAAGAAATAGATATTCAAAAAGCGCTAAGTAACACAATGTAACGCAGATATTACAATGCTATCAAAATACGAAAAATGATTTTGATAACATTAAACGATAAAAGATTTAAGGTATCCGACTAGGTTTGAAAGAAATGATGGAAATGATGAAAGAAATGATGAAAGTGAATGACTGTGACTGTTTCTTAAGAACAAATGGTCAGGGAGTGTATTGGCTGACGAGGTAACGAAATCGGCTACCTGTCTTTGAAATGACTTTGTCCATTTTAACAACATCAGGAGGTATTTGAAAACCATTCTAAATTTGAATTGGCAATCAGAATGCATAGTAAAGATGAGCACAATTTTTATTCTATCAAATATTCCATCGAATTTTAGCCCAGTTTACCTAGCAGAAAATTCGATGCAATTATTACTCGCTTAAGAATTGGCCATACTAGACTTACGCATAAACATCTGTTATTCGGGAAGCCTGACCCTCTATGACAATATGCCAATGCTTTTTAACAGTTCGGAACATTCTTATAGAATATCCATGTTTTAATTCTCAATGAATTCGATATTTTCATTAACCCTCACTTTGTTTAGAAATACATCGTGTCTCGTCCTCAACTTTTTACCCTTTTACAAATGATTGGTTTCTTTTACCTTATATAAGTATTGCTCATTTCCGTTTAAAGTTTCAAATCTATGTAACAGTTTATTTTTTTTTTCTAAACTAGGATAGAATAATTGTGACATTGAACAGAGGTTTTGATTAGCCTTTTAAAATGTAACCATTCGCCTTATCATGAATCATGGGTTTCCATTTATCTCAAGATTGGCGCTGCATACTAAGAAATGGTTTTAGCTCCAGTAAACTTTATCAAACTCAAACTCAAAAGCAGAACAAACTTCCTTATTTCTTGATTCAGTATTAAACTACCATTGCTCAGGAAAATTGAGATATTTGAAAACATTATAATAATCAGACTAAAAGCTAAATTTTTCTTTTTGCATTATTATCTTGTTGCAATTATGATTCTTTAAAATCTTTTCAAAACCTGTAAAAATATATTCTCATATACATTTTCCCTATTTTTATAACAAAATGTTAAATCGAAATTTCATTCATTTTTTATTAATATATCAGCTTTGTAATAAAACTGAAATAATTTTTCTCTGATCATAAATACAATTATTAGTAATCTAATCAATTTTAACTAATTCTTATATTTTTCATACACACATTTAATTCTGCTAATACGATTAACTCTAACCCTCTTGCCACATTTACTACTATTTAATAAGATTATTTTGAATATTATCATGTTCCTACTAAAAACAAAATACTTTTCTGTCGAGAATCCCTGGCAATTACTAATTGATTAAAATGTTATAATGTTACTAAAAATTTGGTATAAAATTAGTTAAGAATTGTCCATGCATATCATATCCATAGGGTGAATGAAGTGCGACTGCCAGTCTGTATTTAATACAACTCAGCCTTGATTGCAAAACATATTCTTGAGGAGTGCTTAGATTTTAATGTTTTTAGCACTGAATTAATACTACCAAGAAATTTTCTGGTTTCAACTAAGCTTTGATTGTAAAATTTATTTTTAGAGAATGCTTGTACTTTAATGATTTTAATACAGAATGCAGTGCCATTACCATTTTGTCTGTCGTATAACTCAATAATAATAAGTAAATAAGTGCTTAGGTATTTATAGTTTTTAACACTGAATGCAGAACCTACCATTTTGTTTGTTGTACCCGACTGTAAATCACTTTCTGAAGGAGTCCTTGGATTTTAATGATTTTTAGAACTGAATACAGTATCACTATATTTTTTTCTGTCATACAACTCAGCCCTGATAATAAAAAATATGATGAAACAGTACTTAGAACACTAGCCACTTTGGAAGGGCTCATAAGAACTTGCTAAAAAATATTAAATGATTCCTTCAAATATGAAAGTGTTAATTTTTTTGCTAATGTTGGACTCGCTCTGTTTATGATTTGAATCATTTTACTTCAGCAATCTAAGAATTATCTATAAAACTATCTACCAAATTTAATTAAAGAATTATTTTAACTAAAACGGTAAATGTTTGATAATTAAAATGCCCAGTCTTTTGTTTATACAGTGCAATGTCTATGAAATTTGTTCGTAATTGACATTTCTGCTATTAAAATAAATTAGTCAATTAATTATAATAAAGAGAAGTCCATAAACTATCTCATTTGATCTATAAATTAATAATTAATCATGTCATAAAACCTTTGTTCATTGAATAGCAAAGTAAACTATTGCATTATATCTAAATAAATTGCATGTTAGCTATTAATTTGTACTGTCAGATAAGAATATCCTTTTTTTGCAATTACCTACAAGGAATTTACACATTAAAAAATGACAGAAACACTGAATTAGGATACAAAGTTTATTCAAGAGTAAAATATAATAGGCAATGTGCAAAAGATGTATCAAAAACATCGTACAGATCCACCGAAATGTGCATAAAGTAAAGGAAATCAACACTGAATTTCTTACATTACAAACGTCCTGTAGCTAGCAATCGTGGTCTCTGCAACAGGACTGGTCATACAAAGAAATCTAAAACCTGTTCGCGTCTATTCTTAAATAACTGATAACAGCAGTATACGCTTAAAAACAGTCGTATGCATAGTGTATAACTAAATTCTAACCAAAGCTCTGTACAAGCTGCATATCTTAAATGTAAATTTGTAACGCATGATTACATGTTTTTTAGAGCATCGACATTGAATTTTCTTTCATATTTACAGAAAGAAACAAAGCAATTAATTCCACTTAGCTCTACATAGCTTCAGTTTCTTAATTTACTTAACATACGATAAAGTTGCGATGTTTTTCGATAAAAAAATTGCAATTAAAACTGAATAATATGCATATTTATAAGTGAGTAAATATATTTTTTGACATATTTTGAGTAATTATCGTAAATTTTATTATGGAAGGAATATATTGCAAAAATATAATTATATGCTTCAAATATATTGCAAAAATTTAGGTCATGAATTGAATGAATATTCTTAAATGGTTTGTATTTGAAGAAGGAAATTTTAATTTTTGTTAAGCAAAATTATTATATTTCAATTAAAAATCACGATGGACTTAATTCTGGATACTTATTAACCTTATCTTTTGAAGAAATATTTATATGAAATTTTGGAGAAGCGGAGAGAAGGTTTAAATATTAGATTTATATTTTTGACTAAAAGCAAACTTTATTTTAAAATGTTTCTCTATATTCTATTAATATCTAAGATTTCAGAAATGCTAGCATTCCATGAGATTTTATTTTCTATTTTCTATAAAAATGATATTTTTTTAAGAATTAAATTAATTTATTAGAGGGACAACAGATTTCTTTCATTGCTTTATCGTTCATGTTAGCATATTTTTCGTCTTGAATACTTTTATAGCAGTAGAAATAAACAAGCCAGTTTTTATTGAACTTTAGTATTCACTTATTAATGTTTTTTTTAATTTAACAAAATTATGAATTTATTAATTTTGAATTTATTAATACATCATTTATTAATATTTCTCAAATAACAACTTTAAACTCACTTATAATTCATAATCACCTAAATGCAATTAATATTCAAAAATTCATTGTTAATAGTAATTAATATGGAACAATATGATACACAATTTCAATAGTCTTAAACAATAGTTTTTTATGATAGAACTTAATCATTGCTATCATAAAAGCCTTTGTAGAGGTTATGCACTATTATTTTTTTATCAAATAACAACATAAATAATTCAGATACCAATGAAAAGAATACAGTTTGTTTACACAAAATTGATATAAATATATTTGTACTGAAAGTTTTGGTCGAGTGAGCCAAAATTTATCAAGAAGTTAAGAGTTAACGGAATACAGTTTGTTCCCCAATATTTGTGCAAATAATTCTTGTCTAAGAGCTATTATCCAAATGACAGAAATATTAATGTCAAAATAAGAAAAAAAAGATTTTAAACCTTAAATAAACAATGGTATCAATTCATGCTCAATTGATTAAAGTAAATTTATCTAAAACGAATGGAAAATGAATCTACCGCTCATTCAGGATAAGCCGTTATCATAAAGTTTATTTTACATTCAGCCAGCTACAAACCATCTAGTAATGCACTCATACGCAGAAACTATACAGTAACACAATACAGTACAGCATGGGCAATCTTTCTTCTGTGTATGAGGGATATTATTAGAATCTTATAACTGACTGTGTATAAACATAACTTTCTGGTAAGAACTAGTTTTTAAATATAATTTTTGAGTCTGTATTTCGTCGGAATTCTGATTCTAGTTCTTATATGAGAATATGAATTGTTTTTTTATCCATCAGTTGTTGTTTTCAATTATTAGTTCTTGAACAATGGAAATTTAATTTAATACTTTTCTGTTTATATTGGAATTCTTAAATTTCTTTAGAATTATTCAGTTTAATCTAATCTTAGGATTTATTATTAATCTTAGGATAATTAATTAAGATTTAGTATCTTAGCATTTTATATTTAATTAAACATAAGCCTTATTTGTTAGAACATTTTTTTTTATTTCTTACGAGTCAATTTATACGTATGTATGTTTGGGTACTCGTTGTTAATTTTAGTGATTGGAACCACAGATTCAATTTTTTATGGCATGCCCAATGTTGGTTATCCCATAATTACGACATTGCATGAATTGATCCATTATTTACTTTAAGAAAAAGTTTTAAATATCCATCAGATCTTAAGGCAAATATTTCATCAAAATGAGCACAAATTCTTTTTGAGTTGGATGATGGATTATAAATTTGATTATTACAGCATTTTATTTTCTGTTACTGAAGAACGACACAAACAAAAATTTTGGCTACATCTCTCCCTATTTTCAACAAAATCCTGGCTAAAGTTTCTAAACATACTGTAATATAATATCAATACCATTATATTAACTTGTTCGTATTATATGAGCTACAATCTCAAACAAATAAAACTCTTCATGTCCATATCATCTGTTTGCAATACCCAAGGATATGAGAAGAGATTGCCGTCAAGGAATACATTTTGGCAAAGCAGATAATGTATCAGACAAAGGACATTATTGCATAAAAAATAACATTTCTTATTGTTAGGTGCGTTAGAAAAGAGTGAGCAATTGATAGAAAAAGAAACGCACTAACTACATAGCGCACGTCGCCATTTTTACAAGTTAAGTACCATATTTACCTGAGTTTAACCATTAATGTTCTAGAAACAGTCTACCATGAGATAAATTAAAAGCTATTTTTCCAAATCCTGCAAAGAATAGTGATTAATTTATTTTAAAATTTAACCATAGGGACATTTTCAAATCTTATCCAGTGTTCCAAAGTTTCAAATTGTTTGTAACTTGTAATTTATTTTGTTTCATTATATTTTTTTCTTTATGTTCTCCATTTTAATTCGTTTTCATAAATTCAGTTTACCCAAATTATTCCAATTAAAAGTCCGTTGTACAGACACAAATTCTGTAAGAAATGCAATAAAATAATTGTCATAAAATTAGATTTCTTCTATTCTTAAAGATAATTTTTTCTTTTATACAAAATTAGTTCCATAAAGTTCGTTTGCAAAATTCATTTTTTGTCTAAATTATTTTTATGACAAATAGGTCATGTAATTTCTTTGAAATCTGTACAGATTTTAGAATATATGATCATTTTAATCAAATCGAAAGACGAAGTATAATTCTACCATTAAGGATAAAATAATGTAAGAAATGAAATTCCACTTTTTTATTTTATAATTATTGGTTCGGATAGAAATTATTGAAATTTAAATTCAAAATGAAATTTTGAAACGCATTAAGGCCTACAAATATAACTAATTGAGAAATTAATCCAAACCAAAATAATTTTTGTCTTCTGCATTTGGTAACAATAGTGCATTTACAGAATTGAAATATTTCTAAACATTTAACTGATGCAATTTTTTTATTTGGATACTATTAATTTTCATAAGTAATCGATATTTTTAAAATCAAGTCTTTTTTCGCAACTTTTTGTAAAATAATTTAGTTGCAAAAAAAAAATGTTAGAAAATTTTACAATAATTTAGTTTATTATCTAACTTATTTTTAAAGTTAAAATTACAAAAAAAAAAAAGAATTATTTTAAATTTTTAAATGTTCACGAATATCGGTATCTATTTCAATCACCACTTATTTTTGAAGCACCTTCCATTTTTTTAATACAAAATTAATTTTAAGGAATTAGATCCGAGGGCTTGTTTTTTAAATAAAAGATAATTAAAATTTTAGATGATATTTTTCTTTAGTTGTTTTAATATAGGTTCCATATACCATACATGTACCCTAACATGAAAAAATGGAAGCTGATTTATATTCCTACTAATATCTATTGTATTTTTTTTTCTAAGTTGCTAATTCTAATAGTTATCATAGGACATAAAAAGTGATATTCATCTCTATATTTCTTTTTCTTTAAAAGGTTGTCACCGAATTAATGGTTACACTCACGTAAATATAGTATAAATGCATAAATATATACATTAGAAGTTATACTACATTCTTAATATCATGTAAATTTCGCTTTTTCTACGCTATAGTGATGCACAATGCATAGATCATAAAAGGAATAAGTTCTAGTGTAAATGCGTGCTGTTAATATATTTTAAAAATAAACATCTTATTGTAGAGTGAAGGCAGATCTGCTCCTTCTTTAGGCCTTGCTGCAATCTAGTAGATCAACTCTCTCGCATCGTTCCAGAGAACAGAGAAAGATTGAAAAAATTGGAATTTTAGTAAAAGATTAGCTATGTACAAAGAGAACATGAGCTTATATATATATATAAGATAAATATTTACAGTCTTGTACAATCATAGCTAGCACGCGTGAGGAGTATAAGAATAAAGAATTAAGAATCTTCGTAGCATCGTTTTATCTTTGCCAATGAGTTCCTTGTAGATAATTTTCGCCGATTGTGACCGTCACGTGCGACGCATGATGTCCTCCTAAGCTAGGTTGTATGATTTTTACGATGTATGAGGAGTATGACAGGAAGCAGAGGAATATGTGGGGCTGATTTAAAAGCGTCATTTGTAAGGCGATATCCGTATGAAAAGGATGGAAGAAGAATTTTTAAAGGTTAAATTTTGAGATATTTTTTAAAGCAGGGCCCAAGTGAAGTTTTAAGAAGATTGGTGGTAAGAAATCTTATATCAAAGACCTAGAACTCTATATGCCCTAAGTAGTTTTATTGTAAATTTGCTTCATCGTATTAAATAATATTTAATATATTCATGTTTTTCTTTTCACGGAACAAGAAATTAAATTCTTTCTTTGAAATTCTAAATCATCTCACCGAAATAAAGATTGGAAGAGAGTGGCGTTTGTGCGATGAAGATTTTTCAACCGACAATCAATCATGATTAAAGTACAGAAATGTTAGAGTTTTTTAAAAGTAATAATATTGATAGTATTCAGCTTTTTAAATATTTATTTTAAATAACCAATCTACTTCGACGACGTTTGTGGATAACACACTATTGACTAGATTAAAGGTTGCTTTTCTTTGGAGCAAAATCATAATAATTTTCCATGCTTCAATCTTACGTATTACGTGCTTTAAATTTATCAAAAATATCTACATCAGCAATTCGCAAGAGATGTTACCATATTGCAAAGTGTTTTTTAACTAATCGGAGTAATAAGTTTATCCGATACAGCATTAGTTGTTGTGAAAAGGATTCTTAAACTCCAAAAATTAAATGGCCTCTTATAGAAAATTCATTAACAATTTTTCATCAAGACTACACCCGAATCGCAAGAAGAAAAATGACATTTTTAAAATTATATCTCATTTGCTTAAAGTTTGCTCAAAAAAAGGTAAATGGTCGAAAACTTTAGAGCATTCATTTTACATCTACTTTATAGTCAGAATGGAATGAATTCATTTGACTTGTTTGCCTACTTTAAAGACTTATTCTAGTCATATCTCAAGCATTTTACTACAAGTTATACTATTTTCAATCCTCATGTGAGAACATTCTTCTTCAAGACGGAAGGTTTATGTCAGAACAATCGAATTCTTTTAAAAACTTTCTTTACGAACACTTAAAAAAATGCTAATATGTTGACCGACATTTTTGAGAATGAAAATAAGTACATTCGTTTTTGAGCAAATATTTTTAACTTCATGATCATGCAATGATAACTTTAGCTATACGGCAGCTTAAATAGTCTAACGTTATGAATTTAAATAATTCAAAATCCATTTTCATTCATTTTAAGAGGCTTTCATCTTTCATTATTTGTTGCACCATTTTAGGGTTCTAAGATTTTGCCGCTAATTAAACATTTTTAGGCTTTAATTTTTTAAAAAAATATCTGAGAAGGGCATACAATCTTTGAAACAAAACCTAGGAAATATTAAAAACCAGAAAAATAGGTACTGTGATGTTAAGATTTCCTCTACCACCACATCAAAGTATGAAAAATTTAAACTGTTCCCTTAAATTTTAGCTTTATCTGTCGACTAGCTTTCATTAAAATTATTTAATGTGTGACCGCTTTTCGTGCTCCTTTATAAACTCCTGTAAATTCTCACAAGTTCACTTCACTGAATGAAATGAAAATAAGTTTATAAATTACTCAGAAAGAACAATTATGACTTTGGTCTCTTAAAGTAGCAAGAGATATGTATGCTTCTTCTTAAATATTTGAAAATCAACTTTTATCATTTTATCTTATTTAAAGAGTCTATATCCCCTTACATTTTCACGAATAAATTGAAAATGTCTTGTTCGAAAAGTCTTCAGGAACTTTCAACAGAATAAATAACGAACATCACTTGCTTATGCAATTGCGCTCGATTTCTCAAATGTAGTCCGTTGTTACCATAGCATCCAGAAATATAGCATATAGATTAGAAAGAGAGAAAAGGTAGGTCATTTTCAAGAGGAGAATTTGGTCATTGGTCCAGTAAAGAAAATTACAAAAATTATATTTTAAGAAATTATTGAAGTACAAAATTCTTTAATACAACTTAACTTAATTAGTTTTTTTTGTATAATTTAAATTATTTAGTCTTAATTTGCATGCTAGCATTTTAATTATTTGCCGATTTAAATAGAAAAATAAATTTATTCTTTATATTTTTTATCATAAGGTTTTTATTAAATTAAAATGCTAATTAGTATCAAAATCAAACAGCTTTTTATATATTATTTTATATTTTTTAGAAATAAGAAGTAAATATATATAATTTCACGTTTCTGTTATTGAGTAAAAGAAGAAATGGAACGTTAATTTATGAAAGAAAGTCATGAAATACTTTGCAATTCTAAAGTAAATAATAAATTTTTTAAATAAAATTATTAATAATATGCAGAAAGCATATTAATTTATTTCAATAAAGCTACTACTGGTTAATTAGAAGAAATAATCTTCGGAATTCCTAAGTAAAACAGTAATAAATGGGAGAAGGAAAATAAAAATGTGTGAAAATTAATGGATGGCAATTCATTTACAGAAATGAATTGCAAAATGTAAAAATAATCACAATTTTGCTAAAACTTAAGTTAAAATCTTGTAATATTAAGTACTATGAAAAACATAGATATTAATTTTGTAGAATCACAACAAATTATTATTATTATTATTGAAATTGATTATAAGCAACTTTTTTTAAGTTTTAGTAATTTAATTAATTTTTGCAGTTCTAGTAATTTAATTAATTTTGTAATTTTAGTAATTTAATTAATTTTGTAATTTTAGTAATTTAATTAATTATGTAATTTTAGTAATTTAATGAATTTTGTAGTTTTAGTAATTTAATTAATTTTATAGTTTTAATAATTTAGTAATTTAATTCATTTCAGAAATATATATAAAAATAGTTATTGATTCTTCAATATATAGTAATTAATTGACTGTATTAAATCAAATTCTTAATTATTTAAAACAACTTATCTCAGGTAGATAAAGATATAAATCCATAAAAATACACAAAAATATATCAATGCTTACAAATAACAATAAATTGACAATATACTTGTTGAATAAAAGTATAACAAGTAACATAATATTTGAAATCAAATTGGTGAAAAAATATTACTTTATATCATAAGTCCATGTTTACAATAAGCCCTTTTTGAGAATCTAATTTTCTTGTCTTTTCATGCAGCTATGAAACAAAAAAAAGAGTCCAATTAAAAGTTAAATTGAAAATTATATAATTTCTCTTATGAAAATAACTGAATCAGTATTTTTACATCCGTTATAGTTTCAGAAAAATAAAAGACGAAGTGTAAACATGGTCTTAAAATAACAATAATTACCAACAACATGAAATAAAGTTTCTAGATTTGATCTTTTCAATACTGGCTACTTGGAAAAAGTCGATCACAGATATTTAAAAATAAAAAAAAGTTATTGGAAAGTGAGGCTAAACGTAGAATTTTTTGGTGCATTATTTGAACCTTTATCAAGCCAAAATATGTTCGTAGCATTTTTAGAGTACTTGAATTATCTAAGCTTTCGTAAATGTAAGCAAAATTCTAACTTTGCACAGTATTAAAGTTGAAATTTGATTAAAAGTTACTTTTTCAGAGCTAAGTTGTCAAATTGAAAATGTGATTTTCCTACTGCTATTAGTTATTAGCTCTTTGTGTTTTATAACAGTACTTAGTTGTGACTGGAATTTTTTAATATTTTATCAGAACATCATTTTATAGAAAGAGCATTCTTAACTTTGTTCTTCTGAACATTTCGAAAAACCATTTTGTAGAATATTTTCAAAATTTAAATAGAACGTTTTAATTATTTCCCCTAAAATAAGTAATTCTTTCATAATTTAATTCCGAAATTAATTTTTTAAATTGTATTTGTACATATTCGGAAAGAATAGTTGAAGAATTAACAATTTTCATAAGGGAATTTTGGCTATGGTTTTTAAGGGAATTTCATTTAAAACCGATTGATTTACAGTTTGAATGATTATATGTAAAAATTGAAATCTTCATTTCTTGACTATAATGCGAGAACAAAGCCTGCGAGCTGCGTAGAAAAATTCGATGCTGAGGCAGTAAACGGACTACTTTAATTCGAGCACATTGCATTGTCAAGCAGAAAAGCGGGATTCGAAAAAGCTTGGAATATTTGCTCTGAGAGCATTCTCATCATTGTAGCCGCGTGAAATTACAAACTAGCGATATAGGTTGAAATAAGGCACCAAATTTTTCATTTTCAATTTAAGTACAATTTTACGAATTCGTTTTTTGAAGCTGAAAGCTTTTAGGAATTGCAGTACTTTTAATTCGTAAATTTTTTTGGATTATTTCCTTTTTTTTTCTTTTGTTCTCTTTTGAAATTTTATGATAAATCTATATATCTTACGAATCAATGAGAAACATTGGTTCTCACGCGACATTTTTCTTAATAGGAATCCAATAAGCCTTGTGTAAATTCAATGTTTATTCTTTACCTCAATAAGGAATAATGTAAACTTTTTTATTATTCTTCTACATTTTTTTTCATCTTTTTTTGACCTTGACTTAACCTTTAGAATGCCCTTCTAATACCCATATTCTTCCAAATTAAGCATAGAGATGTGTGTTAGCCTCACATTCCAAATAAAATGTTTGAGAAGCGGGATGATGAATTGGATGAGAACGATGGCTCAGACGTTGACGGCGGAACCTGGGGAGGTTGCGCGGCTCGTTACCACTGTGTGCGCCCCATCTGCATCCGTGATTATGACTGTTGGGGAGCCCGGGGCTTGCGGCTGGCATTCCTCCTCGCTCAGCCGGCTCGGCAGGCCGCCGTTCTGCAGAGGCTCGGGAGTCTGCGGGGAGGGAAAAGAAGAAGATTAAAATGAAATCTGCTGTGCATATTTCAATGTATCATGTCGGAACATCATTTCTTGCACCACGTGCTCGTGCGAGTTAAATTATATTTTTAACCATTTCAATTGTTTCATTGAATGAGTCACTTTAGTATCGCAAACGATCCAAAAAAAACTTCGTCACGCATTGTTTGTTTTAAAAAAATATCACATTTTCTATTTATTTCATTGCATATTATCACGTACTCAAAATGGCATTTTTCTAGGTTTTATTTGCTGTAGTCATTAACTTATTTTTTTAAATCGAAGTTTTTGTAAATGCAATGGCAACGCGTTATTAAAAGCTGATATTTTGAGATGCTTGGGCAGATAATAAAATTTTTATTTTTTGCCAACGGATTTTGGTTGACGCCGAAAAACTTCATTCCAAAAACCACATCATGTTCTGACATGAAAAAAAAATGTTATGTCTCATTTACTCTCAAAATGCATATGGCGATTATCAAAAATTTATTATTTGAAATCCATAAGCCGACATTTTTCCATTGTTCCATCGAATATCGAATTCCAGTATATAAAAAAGCATGTCGGAATACGGTAAAAAATACAGATAATCGAAGGTCGAAAAAAGAATAAGAACTGTATTTTCTCTAATAAAAATGAAATTTATAAACATTTTAAGCAGTTAAATTTTGGCTGACTCCTTCAATATCATGCTTTCCTTAGTATCTTTTTTTATATGTAGGTGATATGAAGAGGTATAAATTAAATTTTGAGCAAACTGAATTTTTGCTGTACAATCTTTGACACTCTCAGTTGTTATCTTTTTAGTTATTGTCTTTGAACCTGTTCTTTTTTCAAGATTTTCTGCTTATTTGGTACTCTTCTGTGGCAATAAAACCTCAATATTTAGAATTGGATTCATCCAACGATTAGCTTTAAATATTATGGCCATATTATTCATCTAGTGATTATCTAGGGATAGTATGATTTAAAGGAGTTAAATATTGAATCCTTGAACACATTTCTTCAGTTGCCGATACACCGACGCATGACTGATTATTAATATGAAACAAAAATGTTTCTCTTCTCTTTTTATCATGGAATCGAGAGGAAACATTAATTCATTTCATTACATTTTAGTTCCATTATTTTATCATTATTCAATTCCCTATAGAAGTCTTTAAAATACTTTATTCTTCAATTTCCTTATTCTTCAATTCCCATATAAGATTCTGATTTGAATCTTTATTACGTGAGTGAGCCAAGGAAAATCTTTCGTAAATTGAAATCGTGGTATTCTGATTTTTAGTAACAACGATTAACTGGATTATTTTATGTTTTATACAAAATCTGCGTGTTCGGTTGAGTCATTAAATGTCCCCAGACGATTGTTTGGAGAAGCTTTTTCATCAAATGAAAATCACGCGTCTACCTAATAAATATTAAATTAGAAAATGCATTTGACTTTCACTGAAAATTCTTGTTAAGTATATTAATGAATTATTAAGGCTTAAAATGCAGCTTTATGAATACTACTGAAAATGCTTAACCTTTTCTATATTTTAAATTTCATCGTAGATTTAAAAAAAACAATGGTTTCATATCAAATATTTATAATATTTATAATATTTGATAAGAATTCATATGGTGTTATAAATATGTATGGTATATATATATATATATATATATATATATATATATATATATATATATAGTATTCGAAAGGAAACTTTTTCGTTAGCCGGGGGCAAACGAAAAATCACCAAATAATGTGAAATCCCGCCAAATTTCTTACAGCGATTTCATAGCGAAAAATCGCCAAATAATGTAGAATTCCACCAAATTTCTTTGGTGATTTTTCGCTTGTGCCCGGCTAAAAGGAAAAGTACTGTTACGTTTTTAGCGTAGCGGAATCGGATTGAATGGACTTTATTTGAGGACAGCACAAACAAATTTATTTACAGCTATTTACTGGTATATACAGGATGACTTGGAAAAGTAAAACTTCAGAAAACACAATTCAGCAATAATCAGTCACTTACAGCGTAAATGCAAGTCTTACGCACAATAAACACGGTTTGCAAAACAGCTATAGTATAGCACAGCAACAGTCAATCACAGCGAGCTTAATAACACAGCGTTAACAGCAAACGCAAACACAGCTCACTAAGCGAACAGCTACAAGCAAGCGAAACGCTTCTCTTCGAGAGATTAACCCCAGGAAGAGGCAACCCGCCTCTTATATACCCGGGGGAAAGCGCCGGGAGAAAACGCGGTTCAACCAGAATTGACTCGGGGTTACCAGAACATTCTTCCCGCCAAGTCAACCCGGCTGGCGCGGAGCATCCTGTGAAGCGCAGCCAACGTTTTCACCTTTGGCGTGCGTTTTGCTCGCTTGTAACAGTACATTTGAATGTATTTATTTTTGAATTTTTTTTTATGTTTGTCTAGGTATTTGGATATAAAAGCAATATTCAGTAATAGACACAAAATCATTTGCATGTCTTGAGTCATATCATTTATTTTTCTAAGAATTTTAGGCATCTAGTATTTAACTCCATTTAAACGATTATAAATGTTAAAAGAATTGAAAATTTATATCATTTGACTTTATATCCATAATGTTAAATATTTTCATCTAAATAAATTCTTATAATCAATGGGTGGAAATGAGATAAATCGTAGCACTTTTGGAAGTGGCATCTCTGTGGTTTTCGCATAAATATATTCCGACGGCCATTTTTTAATAAAGTGCTTAAATCGAAATTAAATTTAAATCATGCTATTATAAGAATTTTATTTATCATAGTTCAAGATCTCTTAAAACTTACTACCATATATAATTCAGAAAATTTGTCACAAAATAAAATACACCATTACTAAATGTAACTAAAACTTGATACATAGCAATTTGTTAAAGTAAAATTTACATTGTTTAACGTAGTGGTATAGCACATAATGTGCAAATGTGTACAAAACGACCTATATCTAGGAAATCGTAAAGCAACCAATTTTAAGGATGATATTTCTTTTGTTTGAATATGATGCTTCTATTGGAGCAGTATAGTATAAAGCGATGTCATAGCTTCTTCAGTTATAAAATAATAAAACAAAATTCTGACATTTGATCTAGTTTAAACTTTTTGTGCATTTTTCAACTCAATTCCCAGACAAATGAAAAAATCGTGCTGGCAACCAGAAATATGAAACTTTCATAAAAATTTCGAAAAAATTTAAAGGTATTCCGAAACTGTTTTCGGGTTCCAATAAACAAAATTGGTACACAATGATATTGATAACTAAAAAATTACATAAATATGATAAACTTAATTTGTATCAAAACTTCTATTGTTGTTATTCTCTTGTTCGGTTTTACAACGGAAGGAGGGTTGCAAGAGTTTCTGAGGGTATGGACCCTTGAGCACCCGAGGGCAGAAGTCTGACTTCTAGCTCACGCACGTCACAACCCTTTTTGCGGGGTGGAATTAATTCATGCACTTCATTCATTTATCCATTCACAGATCGCAATTTAGATCTGGAACAGAGAACGATCACCTCTGACAGAGTGTCCCCAGTAGTATTACTCTCGATATGGAGAACTTTGTGATCACGACAGATCTAACGTGCTCCAACCACCACACAGAAAGATAATGTTTGACTGGTTGGTTCGAAATTGCAACCCAAGAAAAACGAATCCAACGTCCTTCCTACGAAGCTATCCTGGTCCTAATTTTCTATTAACATATTATCAGGGCCCGACTTATCCCAGTTGGGGCCCGAGGCAAAAACTTCTTTGGGGGCCCCCTCTGCTTCACTACTTTAGTAATGAAGAACATTCATTAAAGAAGGAAGCTTAAAATAAAATTTCTATTCGATTTGGTGGCCCTCACTTATATTGGGACCCTGGGCATCTGTCCCGTATGCCCCTGCCTTAGTCAGGCCCTGCCAGTTATATTAAGAAGAAAAATTTCTCCCTTCAAGAAATGTAACAAAATTAATAGTGTTTTTATTGGGGGTGGGAGTTCTTTCTTTCTTCGTGATTCCCATGTTTTAATTTATCAAAATGCTAGTTTGAAGTAAATCATATTCCAAATGTTATCACTTGCCATTATTTTCTTCTGAATAAAGAAATGTTTCTCACCTTCTTGTCCAGGTCCTCGCTCGAGGGCAGTGATTCCCTCTCAGCAAGGGGCGCCGTCTTGGGGCGGCGTTCGAACTTGGGCGAAGACTCCCGGCTGAGGGCCGACCGTAAGCACTCGTGGCTTCGCGTCTTAGATACTGAAATAGAAAGAGAGACAGAAAAATTAAGCAGTTGCATAGAAAAAACCCAAAACCTTTCTTTCCTAAGCTCTTATTTAATTAAAAAAAAAAACTTGCAATAGGCAAATTAAGGGCTCTATATGTATTATCCTTAATGAAAGAGAACATATTTTTTAAAGATACAGTGCGTATTATATCCGCCTAAACAATCCGAAGCCTTTGGTTCACGCATTCATTCATGTTAAAATTCACATAATGTTGTCTTTTTCATTACTTGATTGCGTTCTTCTCAATTAACAGCAAAAAAAATCCCCCTTTAATATTTTTTATTGTATTTTCCACCAACCTAGGCTAATGATAAAATGTTCCTTAGCTTATATTTGAAATTGTATATACTTAAAAATAAAATTATGGTCGATGTTATTAGTTTTATTTCAAAGAAGTTTTGGAATAAAAAAGGGAAACAAAAACGTTTATCCCTTCAGACAGGAAATAAGAATTGTGTGGCAAAGTTGAGAAATATTTTAAGGTAACTATATTATATTTGTTACTACATCCAAATGGATCCGTTAGAGAACTTTTAAAAGTAATTTAAATAATACCTTACACCAGGCGCAAGTTATGGAATTCTAACATTTTGCATTGCCATAAATACGATATTGGTAAACACAGGATTTATATAAAGAAATAGGAGTATTCAAATTAATACATTTGTTAACCGCTGTATTTAGTATTAATGTGGATTCATTTTAAAATGCCGTATCGTTGAAAATAATCCACATTAATAAAAAGACATAAATAATGACTGATTTTTAATCTAATACATCTCGACTTTCACTCTAATAATATTAGAAAGAAGCTGAACTCATGATTGATAACATTGTTAAGATACTTGCTATAATAGCTGGTAAAGAATTTAGCGAAAATTTAGTTTACGAAGAAACTTTCGTGTTCTCTTGAAAATACAATAATCATTATTTCTCGAAGTAATTAATGTTAAATACAGCTGGGTAGCAAACATTGTAATTATCATACGTGATATGTATGGTGAACAAACTCGAGCATACACAAACGTATTTAAATACACATACACATGCACATGTAAATACAGTTACATACATATATACATATACACATATGCATAATTACACACATACACAAAACACATTCACACATATATACATATACATACACATATACAAGCATGCACAATTACACTCATACATAATTTATACACATAAACACACATACACATATATAAATACATTTACACATATACAAGCATACACAATTACACTCATACATAATTTATACACATATACACACATGCGCATACTCATATAAATACACATATATACACATACACATACTCATATAA
>JAOUZG010005735.1:12548285-12574512 GCA_026289955.1 Argiope argentata | reverse complement strand
ATATAGATAAGTGCCAAATTTTGAGCCAAATTCTTCAACAGATCGATCTCCTCTCTGTTGGTAATATTTTGTCAGGCATGTAAATGTCAAAACTCAAAAATCCACAGTCTTAGATCAAAGAATTTTGGTGTATCATTTTGCTTTTAACCTTACAGTTCTGTTTTTAATTTCAGTTTCAATTGGACCATAAAAAGTATTTAAACACATGTCGAATTTCTTCATTATGCTGCGAAGCACAAAAATGTATAAGGAACCCTGAAAATGAAAATGGGAACAGTCGTACCTTTCACGATTTTACTTTCAGTTCACAATTTTAATGCGATGGGTTGACATCTTTATTAAGGAGCAAGAGAAAAGGATTGCTCTCAAAGGTTGGTTGCCGATTCTTATACAGATTAACAGATCATCCAGTTCTCAAATTTTTCTCATAATTCAATTTGTTCACTTTAATATGATTAATATGAATGAGTTATGTTTCATAGCAGAACATGATAGCTCTATTACTGTGTTTTTATTAAAACTGCAACTATTTACCTCCCTAAAACTAATGTGATTTCTTTGCTTAGTTATATTACATTAGTCCCGTTTTAAAGCAACACTAGGCCTATTTTGAGATTGACCTCATAATTATAAATCGATATCAGATGGCTATGATCACACCTGAGCTGGCACCCCTTCAGAGAATGTCCACTCCCAGAGAGAGAATGTTTGGCTCCGGTGAATTTAATGAGAACCAAACCCACTTATACGACATTTCTTCAAAGGAATTTTATTTCGAAACTAAAGCCTTACAGTTCTGAAGATGAGAGTTTACAACAGGATCTAAGTTTATGTGTTAAATCTGGTAGGCGTAGGACGTTTTAAATTATTAAAAACCTCAGAACTAATTTTTTCATTACTTCAATAGTATATGTTTTTTACGCAATAAATTATTTGATGAAATATTTATAAATTTCTATTTTTATTTTATATATATTATGTATACACTTTTCAGTTACTTTTGCTTACATTCGTGATATGAATTGAAAGGAAATAATGTTGATAAAAAATGTACAGCATATGATATTGATGTTTATTTTCACTTTTATTGCCTTAAAGATAAATATATCTTAATGCAGTGGAACCCTGCTTAACAAGTACAGTTCGTTCCCGAATTCGAGTTCGTTCCCGACTCCTCGTACAATACATTTATTGAGGGAAACTAGTTTTCCCACATTTTTGATGCTGAGATTGTTTTTCATTTCAGCCAATTAAAATTGATTTTAATAATATTTCTTTTGCTGAGAGAAAATATTTCACGAATCTTTTTTTCCTCCATTTTTTTAATATGAAAGACTATATAAGTACAATTTGAAAATGAAATTTGCCTCAGAATTTTTAATTCCAACTATTTTTCGAAAGGAACGAATTCGTTCCATCAATGTTCTTTAAATGAAATTGTAATTCTTTTTACTCAATCCATGGGGGTCGATTTCTATCCAGTCCATGAATTTATTTTACCTGATTTTCCTGGATTGCAGAGGGAGCCGTTGTTGTCGTGTAGGAGGTAAAACCCCGAATCGCAGACGCAGGAGTTTTCTTCGCAAGAGGCATTCTTCTCAAAAACTCGACACTGGGCATGTTCTACGCATTCTTCACCCAGTTGACGGGCTGTAAAAACAAAACAAAAAAATTAATAATAATTGTCTTAAGGTACAAAAAGGTATATAATACAAGAAATATTTAAAAGAATCTAAATATTTTAAAAAATTGGAAAATCTTTAGAATCAATTACACTTACTACCTACCATTTGATTGAAACTGCCTCCGAGTTTGTCGCCAATATGGTAACCCTAACAAGTCAGTGAATTACTCATCCTAGTAACCCTAGCGCTGATTTGTTTACACTTTTTCGCTTGCTGAGTTGAATATCAACTACAACAATATTGGAAATGGATATTAAAAATATTCGGCAAATAAACATGCATTAAGGAATTTAATTAATATTTAGTTGAAAGAATTATGTCTCCTAATAAAACATTCTATTGTTATTTTTAAAATGAAATAACGGGCAGATAATATTTAAACTTTTGCAATTTATACTGAATTAATTTATATTAATTAAAATAATCTATTCACAAATTTTTCCAAAATCGAAAATAAAAACAAAAACATCTGCTCGAGCTTTTCGAAATCGTCTGCCTTTATTTCACATTTCTGTGATTTTGTTATTCTAACAGAATTCCTTGCAACTTTTTTTTTCGTGGATTTCCTATGATAATTCGATAAGTTAACGACTGTTCAAAAATCAGTTTCTGATGACTGAGATAAAAAGAAATATTATGAAAAATATAGTATTGGCGAATTCGATGCTTACATAACAAAGTCCATATTGCACGAAAGAACAACATTTGCATCATTAAAAAGCTCCGTCATTTTGTTACAGAAGTTTCTAAATAGTTCTTGCTCGAATGAAGAATTAATTGAAACGAGTAAGTGCATTTTTTCTTTAAATTTTCTTTCTAATAAAGGCATTAGTTTCTAAAATCAAAGTGATCTCGAAACGGATTGTTTTTTTCTCTGGGCTGTTTCTATTATTCTCAGAATCCTTATTTTAAGTGTAAGTCAATTTGTATGCTTTGTAACATGTATTATTGTTTTTACGCTGGTAAGGTACTAAAGAAGAAAAAATATCGGAAAGAAGCTTATAGAAATAGTTCTATCTAATATTATTTCTTGTTCCTTCTTGATATATTCCGCTTATTAGGTATTTTACAGTTTTGCACTAACTTTTAAGAATGTTAGCCTCCCATATTCTGTTAGTTGATTTTTAGAACTTATCACCTTTTGGAAAGCATTCTTCATTACCTAGATTCGTGAATAATTTCCAATAATTGAATTAATATTACCGCAGAAAATGGTTTCTTTTAAAAACTCAGCTGTTGATAGAAATATCTGAAATTCGAGAGAGATTCAGAATAGTATTTTTTTCAAGTATTGACACAAAAAATTCAGAATGAAGATATCTAGTAATTTTGGGACAGCTATAAAGTCCATAGCATAAATAAAAAGCATCCATATATTTTAAATTTATCAGCTAAGTAATATTTTATTATGTGCATTTTATACTTTATATTTAAATATATTTTATAATCAATCTTTATATATCTTAGAGAAATAAGTCAAGTTTTTTTATTGGTTTTGAATTAAAAAAACCCGACATACTTTGATACTGAAATGATGCTTTTGAAGTTTAATTTTTAACTTTTGTTCGCTTCAGTGAGAATTTTACTTTACAAATAAAATTAATTTCAAATTGTAATTTTCTTTAAAATTTATCATTTCTAAAAGGGCTTAATTGGTCAAAGAATAAGAATTTACTTTTAAAAAGTTGTCTTTAATGAACCAAAATTTGTAGCAGTATATAAAAATATTACATGCTATCTTTGATAAAAAAAACCTAAAAATAAAAAAAAATTATGTATTTTATGTAAGTTTCAAAAGTACATTTTAAAAGTTTGACATTTAGAGATTCATTCCAAATTTTTTTAACTACAATATTTTCAAAAATTTTATAAATGTCCTTTCTATACTTTAAGACTTATTTTATTGTATTTATATACTTAAAAGATGTAACAAATTAATTGTTACATTTAGTAATTATGTTTGTATTGGACAAATTGTATCTGCGCCTTTTGGAGCTTGCTTAATGTCGCATCCAAGTCATTTGTCAGTATTGAAGAGTTGTTTATATTTATACTAGTTGTAAACAGAATTCATTTCAGCTGAACAGAAAACAATTTAATGGCAAATGATACAACAACCATTTTATACATTAGGGAACTACGCAATGCGAGTAGGCTGCTTTTGTGATTTCTTCCGGTCTGTTAAAATTCATCCAAGACTGCCATTACGCGGTCTCCTTTTCTAAGAAAACAGAATTCGAGATACGATTTGTCGGTGGGGGGTCCCAAATTAAGCTGAGGATGCGTCCGCATTGTTGCGTGCTGCGCTCCTTTGAGAGCCGGGGTTTTCCCGAGGGCGACTCGGAACGCTTTCTGCTGTTTGTCTCCTTTTGTCAGCGAATCGTTGAAACGGGAGCTGAAACAGGCAGGAAAAAAGGATCGATCAGCGCCGTGCCTCGAAAGTAACTGGAGTGGAAATGCGAAGCGAGGAAGGGACTAAATAACCAGTTAGCGGAATTATTTCTCTTCAGGGGGTCTTGCGGCTTTTTATGCACGATGTAGAGATTGCCTTTTCAACTTTAAGTTGATCTTTGTTATGAAAGGACTCAAAATTTAGAAACATAAAACCGAGGTAGAAATAGTAGATTACTTGATACTTCATATTGCAAATACATATTATGAGATTAAGTAATTAAAAAAAATTACAGAATAGTAAATATAGCGTTGAATAATTATAACTATTAGTTACGAAATTTTTTTAAAAAGGTCTAAAAACTATTAGCTACGAAATTTTTTTTAAAAGAGTCTATTTTTAATAATGTATTATTAAATATTTGTTGAAGCAAAGTAGAAGTTGGGGGTTTAATTTAGTATAGTTAGATAACTATTTTGATGCTACAAAAAATAATTTGGAACAGATGTCAGAGATCTGAACCATGTTGGGATGACGAGAAAAATATCTAAGCTGGCAGCCTATGCACCAAGATTCTGCTACGCAAAATCGGGAGGGTGCTTTTCTCCTTGCAGATTTATTGGTATTTTTCCGTTGGCCAGAAGTCAGCGAAAAATCGCCAAATAATGTAGAATTCCGCCAAATTTTTTACAATGATTCTAAAATGAAAAATCGCCAAAAATGCAGAATTCCGTCAAATTTCTTTGGCGATTTTCTAACGAAAAAGTACCGATTTATCTTGTGGGGATGTATAGTTTCTTAAAGGATATATATTATCTTTTATTTATTCAAAAATATAGAATATCAGAATAATATTAAGGTATTTAATCGTAAGTATATTTATAGAAAAAGAAAACTATCCAACTATTAATACTGTTACAAGCGGGCGAGCGGCATGAAAACTCGCCAAAGATGGCGACGTTGGCGAGGAGCCTCGCGCCAGCTTGATTGGTTTGGCGTAAGGAATAGTCTAGTAGCCGCTAGATTGTGCGAGATGTTTTGAGAATTTTCACGAGACTCAGGTGCACGCGCTTCTCGGCTATATAAGGACGAGTAGCCGGCGTGAGTTAGTTAGTTGCTATAGTGATTTGATCGAGTTAGTTGCGAGTTTGCTCTGAAATAAAAAGCGTCTCGCTGGACTAAAGGATTTGTGAGCTGTGTTTGCGTTTGCTGTTAACGCTGTGTTATTGAGCTCGCTGTGAATTACTGTTGCTGTGTTATACTATAGCTGTTTTGCAAACGGTGTTTATTGTGCGTAAGACTTGTATTTACGCTGTAAGTGACTGATTATTGCTGGATTGTGTTTATCTGAAATTGCTACACTATTAATTATCCTGTAAATAACTGTAAATAGCTGTAAATAAATTTGTTTGTGCTGTCCTCATACAAAGTCCATTCAATCCGAACCCGCTAAGCATAAAAACGTAACAATACTGTATGTTTTACAAAGCATGTCATGACACAGTTCTGCGCATATTAGATGGGAAAATATCTTGGACTAATTTCGGCTGGAAACGTCAAGCTAAATGAAGCCAATTATTTTCTTTATTGATTCTTTAATATCATTGAAAAATAAAAATAATCAAATTCTTCTCTACATTTTACTATACAAGTCGCAGTATGGTAAAGACAAAGGCTTTTGAAGAATCCACATAGATGTGAAAGACACAAAACATTTCACTCTCACATTAGCTAATTAATGTCACCTCTAGTTTAACCAAACGGAACAAGAATTCTATAACATTTTTATTTAAAAAGTTGGTATCTCTCTACTATAAAATATTTGAATGGCAATTATTTACAGATTGCCTAAATCAAGGCTCATTTCCCAAATAGTAGAAATTTCTGTAATATTACTTTAAAAGTCTATAAATGATATTTTTTATTTCTTCAGCTAATTAAATATATAATTATGCAATTATATAATATTTTATCTTGTAAAATTGATATCAGGAATGAAATATTTTAAGGGCGTTTCGCTTCCGGACGAAATAAAAATATGAACATTAAAAAAATTGCATTAAAAAATTATGGATTCTATTTCCATTTATGATCTTTCACTCATACCTAAAGGCCTTGTCACAAATTTAAAGTCTTGCAATAGATTACAATTTTGGTTCAACATCAATATGTTTATACATTTGAGAAAAAAATTACAATAAAATATAGCGCGAATTTTTTAATAAAATATTTCATCAAATATTTCTCTTTAACCACTTGACATACGAATTTATTTAACTTTCTATTTAGATAACTCATCCTATTTTGGTAATTTATTGTTGATTTGATTTTTTAAATGAAATATGGAGCATTTGGGATACCAAATCGTTTCATATTAATATTTTCGTATTTAAATACTTAATTCTGTGGCTTAATTACAGACTTGAAAATAAAAATTCAATAATTCGTTGAGCGTGTCAAACACGCCATTGTATGCGAAGTGGTTAACCTCATATTTAACATAATGAGCCCACCACTCTAGTTAATTCTTTCCTAATTATTTAGATTTATTATATACACGATACACAGATGTATACACTTACAGGACAAGTGTTTATTTTTATTAAGCTTTCATATTTTTTTTTTAGTTAGTGACACCAATTATTCTATAATGTGGTGGATAAATGTTCGCTCCGTTGAATCATATCTTTCATTCTCTTGTTTTAAGTAGTTAAATATTTTGGGTTTTTTTTAATGTATACGCGTATTTTATACATGTAAAATGGCAGTTAAACTGTAAAATTACTCATAATATGTGTAATATCAGATTAAACGAATTTTTTCTTGAGGCTGAAAGTGTGGACTTATAATAATCTCATTCAAATGCTTGTTGAAACCGAATAGCGATCCCACTGCCTCTACAGTCAAAAAATTCCAAAAGGCCAAAATTCTCATGAAAAATATTTATCTCCAAAGTGTTTCCTCACTTTTTTGTTATTTAAAAGAAAAATAATTCATTAAAATTGGTTTTTCATCAACTTTCACCTCATTTTTAGAGTCTCCTTTTCAATACATACAAAGATAACAATACTTATAATATTTTGAAAATAAGAAGATTTACTTTTAAGAAACTGTTGCTTCCGAAAAAAAAAACGAAACATAAAGAAAGAAAAAAAAAACAGAATGAATTTAAATAAAAGCCATTCTTGCCCATTAAAAAGAGCGTTCCATTTAATGGCTTTTCATCATTTTCCATCTCCTGGAGAAGGGGCTGTTTTGAAAGCTAAATTCAATCCTGTTCAGAAGTCTGAAGTTGAAAGCCGTTTACGTCGAGAAAAGACGTGCGCTCTCTGCGCCTAATTAATTCAATAAGGATCCACTTTATGAGTGAAATATATCCTAAGGAATTTAATGAGCAATTACAGTAATAATATTAGCCTTCACAACGAGCTCCTTTGCTAATGAGTTCGACCATTCTAATTACCAGCAAAAGGAGCTTAATTAGAAATGATGCTTAAAGGGAAGGCAATTAGGAAGCCCTGCGATATATTGTCGCTGAATGGGATGAATAAAGATGAGAGTGCGTTTTTCAAGGATGTTGACTCGGGAGAAAGAAACAGCAGCCCGGGTTCCGTCCTGTGGTTGGCAAGATAAAAAACCTTAGCTTTGGTCGGAAATCATTATTTTTGAAAATTTTATTTCTGCCGTGCGTAATGTTGCTGCATTTGGCAGAAAACGTTTTCCCTCTGATGTAGGTATAATATAAAGAGAAAATTTATTTGAATCCCAGTTTGTTATTTATGAGGCTTAACTTCATTTTAATACGATTAGGAAACAGTTATTTACAGTATATAAACTGGTTTTTTTCCTGGATTAACTAATCGTCATTTTAAGGATTTTTTTTTTAATTTGAGAGATAATTTTCAAAACATATATGGCGGATATATAAAACTAAATTTTGCTTTAGATGACGGAAATATACCAAATTAATTTGTTCAGTTCTATTTTTAAAAAAATAAACTAATTTCTTTGTATGGATTTTATAACTATGAGCTGCTATTAAGCGTAGAAATTAAAGCCGAATTTGATTTTCGACTTGTGATTTTCAAAATCACATAATTAGATTCAGTTAAAAAATTATTGTTCATTACCAAGAGTCTAATATATTTTTCTTTGTAAATCTAGTGAAGTAATCCTTCTTTGGGAAAACATTGAAGAGTTTTTGCCTACCTTAAACTGGACATAATTTCATTCAGGCTGGATTGTGAATCATAATCGACACGGTCCATTAGTAAAATAGGAATAGCAAATCAATAAATTATTTGATTGAGAATCAGACACGAAAATATTACAGTTTTTTTTTTAATTGAGCTTTTTCATTTCTTTTAGTATTAGATGCCCTTGATAACTGGCTGGTTTGTTGGAGTTATTGAGTATCTTTAATTTCAATGAAATATTATAAATATATTACTATATCTATGATATAGTGAAGTTTTAAGAGTTACTTTAATTGTTTTACAGATAAGATGCTCATTTTATGTAAAAAAAACATTTTAATAGAGTCCAATCCTTTAATATCATAACGTTATTGGAAATGTAAATGCATGTCTCCTCTATTTTATAAATATTGTAGTAATGTAATTTTACTTTTTTATACGTCTGATAAGCAAAACATTTATAAAAAAAAGGCCTTTTCTTTGCTGCTCAGTAATGGGACAACTCTAGGTCAATTTCTGTTTTGAAAAGGATGATGGATTACCATATTTCATTCATGGTCACACGACAAATACATCGTACTATTTCAGTTTTAGCATTAATTGCGCTCCCGCATCTTTCAGCAGGAAAAAGTACATAATGGCATAGTCTAGTACTGACAATGTACCTTTATATAACCCGTTTGATAGAATTTGCCATTTAATTATAATATCATGAGTAATATTGTTGTTTTTTTTAATTTCTGTAGATTCTGCTAGATACTGTGTCATAAGTAATTTGATTCTTTTTAAAAATGTGTTAGAATATATGTCATATTACCTCATCTATAGAAAAATTTCGATTGATTTTGGGAAGTAACACCGTGTAATGAAAATACTGGAATGTAAAGTTTTTACAATTCCAAATTCGCTTGATATGCAATTATATTTTTTGATTTTGTCAACCTCAAAGTATGCACAATTATTGTTCATAAAAATTATTCTTGATTATCTTCCACAACTGTTCCCTTAGAGATACAAAATATACTCTGCACGAGTGATTTGAAGTTATACCTGAATCAAACTTATCTACTTATACTAACCATCTTTACCATCATATCCTTCTTTATCACCCCAAATGAAAAATGAAAAATATTTTCCTTCATGTATTTCAAGAGGCTAAGTGAAAAATTATTTAAAAATGATAATAAATATAATGGGTCATAAATAAATATGTCTGATTTAATGTTAGATATTTAATTACTTCTGAATTTTATTACATGTTTAATAATTGATTACTGCCCTCATTTTTTGAACCAATACACTATCTTCAATTATTAACAGGATGAATATAAAGATCTCAGAGTATGTTATTGCGAGATTAATTTTTCTTGTACATATGGAAATCTAATCTATGGACTTTCAAAAATTGTCTCTTTTTAAAAGTTTTATGTTCCTTTATGTTTAAAAGAGATTTGGTTTAAAATATGAAAACAAAGGATGCGATTGCTTTTGACGCCCTATTTTTTAATTACTCAAATACGAAATATGCAAAGAGAAAACATTATTATTGTCAAAATAATTCACCTTGAAGATTTCTGCAAATTTCTGTTTTTATAAAATTCTCTCTGTCCAAAAAAATATTTATGATTTTTTTCTTCAATTTTTTATTTTTATTTATTAATAAAGAGAAAAGCAATCCGAGTCAAAAGTTTTTTATTTAATAATTTAATAACAATATTTAATAATTTAATTAATAATATTAATAATTTAATAATCTGATTTATTTAATAAAATTTCTAAAATTCAAATATGAACAACTAAAACCTTTTTGTCTAATTCATTTAATAAAAACACCAAATTTTAACTACTATTATAAAAAAAATTATAAATTTTTCTAATCGATCCCAACTTAATGATGCAAAAAAGTCATAACCGTTTAGAATTTTGTTTTGATATAAACTTATTTGTTCATACTTGATTTCAT
Source organism: Argiope argentata (assembly GCA_026289955.1). Classification (NCBI taxonomy): domain Eukaryota; kingdom Metazoa; phylum Arthropoda; class Arachnida; order Araneae; family Araneidae; genus Argiope; species Argiope argentata. Next base: position 12,564,276 of record JAOUZG010005735.1, on the reverse strand, counting down.
GTGAACAAATAAATAAATACAAAAAAATAAGAAAATAATAATACCATGTATTCGGCATTTAAATGTTTATTGAAAAATATTTTTATAATGTTGTTCGGTAGAATGCAGAATGGTTAATGTAATTGTTATTTAAAATGGTAAAGTTTTCTTTTTGATTAATTATATATTGTTCAATTGCATAGTTCTAACTGAATAATATATTTATGCACAGTTGGAAGATAAAAAAGGTTGAAAGCTACGTATTTGATTCAATTTGTATATAAAAATTACTATCATTGTGAATTTTTGAAATATTTTAATATTTTCATAACAGATCCTAGTTAATCAATTAAGCTTCAAAATACGACCAATTTAGCTGTATTGACTCTTAGATATTTTATGATGTTGATAAGGATTTCCTCACTTAAACGCTTCCAAAATGTAAATTTTGGTCTCTTTTTAAACTTTGCGAAGAAAGGTACAATTAAAACTAAGAAAAACTACTTCGAAAATGTAATCTAAAGACTTGCATTACAACTTAAATCAACAGTGATGTTTCATTGAAAGAGCTGAAATGGGTCTCTAGATGGAAGTAAATTAGCTTTTATCTTACTCTATCTAAAGTAAAATAAGAGTGAAAGTAGTTTCTAAATCTGAATTAAAGAGCTTGAGATTATAAAGAGCAAATGTTGTAATGAAGAGCAAATGTTATTTTGTACTTAAAGTAAGAACAGTTTTAAAAATTGAGTTACTTTAAACATTCAAGTTATTAAAACGTCAGAAGTAACTGAAAAGTTGACTACAAATGACAAATCAACTTACTTATTAATGCTTTTTCTCAGGATAATATTGAGAATCGTAAAAGCTGTTGCTGATAGTAGTTTATGCTTTAATTTTATCTACTGCTCTTAATTTCCGTTATCCTTGTTATAAAGGCTGCTTTTGTTTATATCTTTAGTGTGATTAAGCCAGCTAAAAATGTGAACAGCACAATCAATTATAACTTGTCGCTGTAAATATATAATCTTAAGTTTTAGGAAAGATATTTTATGACTTGACATTGATTTAGTTTCGAGATGTTATTCTTTTTTCTCACTATCCACTTTCCAATTGTAGGAATCTATATGATTATTAGATGAATTCAGTGAATAAAAAATCAGGGAAAACGTTGCCAACACATTAGTGCTAATCTATTTTGCAACAGATAGACGGATTTAATATCGCTTTCATAATTATGAATACATAATATTATGGATTTATAGACTACATTTTTCAATTTAAATTACACTGAAGGTGAAAATAAAGGTGGATCTAAAATTTGCTTCAATATATATATATATATATATATATATATCCATTCAAGTTCAAGTTAGTTTAAAATTTGTAGCGGATGATATTTGACGTTAATACAGTTTTTCAAATATCAATTTATTACTTTTATATTAATTAATTAACAACCACCTCGTCTTACTTTTTGTTCATCCACTCAAGTTCAAATAATTTTTTTTATACTTGTCTTGGATGACATCTGACGCTAATACAGTAATTTTAATTAATTAATGAAAAGCTAAGTTTCTCTCCAAAAATCTTCATTCCCCTACCACCAAATAAGTAATGAATTCAGATTGTTTTTTCCTAGCTAATAAGATTAGTCTTAACATATTTTCGATCGATTATTTCAAACGATTCTGTTTACTTTCTAAATATTTGATGCATTTAAAATTAAAAATTGTCAATAATCGATTTTTCAGATTCATTTTTCAGTAATTTCGAATTAAAATAATACGGAATAAAGAAAATTAAAAAAAATGTCTAATCTGTATTGCATTACCCTAACTGGTGTAGATAATTCACGCATTTGCATTGCATCAATTGGCGTTGAAAATTCCATTCTATTGTGTTCTGATTTACTTTCAAAGGATACGAACTTGATTTTGTTTTGGTTAGGTATAATTTTTGAACAATTTTTATATTAATTATAATTATTTAATAAAAAGTAACTAAAATAAAAAATTTCTTCGTTCACCAAATTAGGAATTGACTTTTTTTATATATTTTTTATATTACTTGTTAAATATTGCCTTTATCTGTTATAAATATAATTCAAATTGTTTCTTTCTATCGGCCTTATCAAGTGAATGTTATTCATTTGTAATCGATGCTGTTGTTTTTAATTATACTGAATACTGAAATGCTAAATTGTTACTATCACACATTATTTTGCTTTGAAAAGGGCGAAGTATCTAGTTAGTTATTGAAGCAGTACTCTTATTTTTACATTCATAAAAGGAAAATAAAAAATCAGTTGTAAAGGAATAATAAAAAGTGGTAAAAGAACATAAGAACAGTTGTAAATTGGTTCATTAGTCATTTTAATAATCAAGGCCGGGATGGCCTAGTTGGTAGAGCGTTGGACTCGTACTCCTTAGGTTACGGGTTCGAAGCTCACCGACCAAAACAATCCCCGAGTGTAATGGCGACTGGCGCTCGTTAAATCTGTTCGTGGTCGCAAAGTCCTCCATATCGAGAGTAATATCACTGGGGGTACTGGGCCAGGGGTGATCGTTCCCTGTTCCAGGTCTAAATTACGATCTGAGATGAATGAATGATTTGCGTGAATGTATTCCGCCCCCTAAAAAGGGTTGTGACGTGTGTGTAGCTAAGTCGTACTCTTGGCCCTAGATGGCGCTACTTGTAAAACAAGAGACGTATATTTCCGGCTTAAATTCTGCTGATGTATCAGCGGGGCTTGTCCATGGCAAGTGCTATAAGTAACAACAACAATAATCAAAAAAATAACAAAGTGTTAATATATGTCCTTAAGAAATCATTTCCTTTGTCCGCCTCATCACATTACTAAACTATTCGAAGATAGCTTCTAAAGTTTCATTTTGAATTCTCCTTTAGATTATTTTGTCTAAATAAGGGTACATTTTATCTTTTATGAATGGCAATAAATGTTTCGCTCAATTATGAATAACCCTTTCCGTCGATAATCGGATTTCCTCGTCCCAGGCTACATATAATCTTTAAAAATGTATATCATTACTCTTCGTGTTCATTAAGGCCTATCGATCTCCGATCCCTTATATTTTTGTAATCGATTGATAGGATAGCGAAACATTAGAAACGGCAGGTAATTTTTCACTTCTTTTTTTGCGAAAATTCCTTCGGATTCTTTCATTGCATTTTTAACGCTCTGTGGTCGATATTAGGAAAAAAGCGACTAGCATCGTTCAAGATAAAAGTTTGGTCAATGAAATATTATCCATAGAAGGATTTATTGTCAAAAATGAATCTGCAGTAATATGAAAAGAACAATAAAAAAAGATAAATTCAGAAAAAAGGGGAGTCATTTTTATTAAGAATAACTTCTTTCTGATCGAAAAGAGAAATATTTTGTTTTACGTCATGAAGGGGTGGATAGTAAAAATTCAGTTTTTTTCTTTTGTAAATATATAAAATACTTTATAAAACTTTAATAAATCTTTTATATACATATATGAGGTATACCGGATATTATGGAGATCAGATGATTTCAAAACTTAGTTCCTCAGATGTTCCTATTGAACGCAACATAGTGTTATGAAAATATTTTCCAATTTTATAAAAAAAATTTCAGTTTTTTTTCTAATTGAAATATATATGCTCTTAATTTAATATTAAGCTCTTTCGAGAAACTGCAGTGCTTTTAAGAACTAGATAATCATTCCTTATGATAAACAAAGTTTTTTTAAAAAATTCAGTAATAATGAAAATAAAATATTTGTGTAAATCTCTTACGAAAAAAATATAATCCTACTCTATCAACGGGATCATTTGAATATAGCCTTAATTGAAATATTAGCAGTACTTACAAAAGTTTCTTTCCATAAAGTTTCCGTCAACATTTATATTTCTCAAATCTTGACTATATTTATAATGGCATATCAAAAACAATACCGATGGGAAGAGTTTTTACTGAGTAGAGCTTCTTAAATGATGATTGGCAGCAATTTCAAGAATAATTGAAAAAACCAACCTGATTCAAAAATTTATACTTAATATATAAAATAAGATTTCCTTTTACTTATCAGTTATTTATATTTTGTTTCTTTATTCCTCCAACCTCCAAATAAAATTGGGACGAGTGGTAGAAGTTTTTTTTATTACAGAAATAAAGTTTTGACAAAAAAGTTTAACGAACATATGTTGTAAGATATATATTTCAGTTGATCCTTTTCTCTTTAACGTTATATATACCTTTTATTAATACAATCAATTAAATAATACTAAATAAGATTCCAATGTATTGAATAATTATAAAAAGTTTTTTAACGTTAGTAATTAAAATTTTATTTAATAAACATCATATCAAAAAGAATTTAACAGAACTATCAAGCTTAAAGCTTTTCAGCGAAATACATACTAAAAGTTTACACCTAACAACTATTTTGAGTTTAGAAAAGGAATAAAAATTGATTAATATCTTAGAATTCTTTCTACTCCCGAAACATGCAGAAAATAATAAAAAAATCTGCAGAATATTTTAAATATTTTTATTAATCTAAATACCTTTTATTTCCGTAGATCTAGCAAACAATATCTTATTACCGACTTGTCATAACTGGTATCATTCCTGTCAAGATAAATTTTGTAATTTCATACATTCAAAATTTTCTATCGCGTAGTCGATTAGGTATAAAATTATTCTATTCTATAAAATATTCTGGGACTTTCTGAACGTGTAATCACATATTACATTTAACATTGTTAATGCAGCCACTTGTAGTTGTTAGTTTGCATAGAAAGAAAAGCTGATTAAGTTTGGGAAAAACTATTTGCAAATTTACGAAGACATTTAGGATAATCATTCTTCAGAGATGTGGTAACCTTTAGTAACAACACCTTGAATTTTTCCCTGGACATTTTTTATACCTTTGCTGACTAAAACTAGCACTTCTTAGATCTCTGAAAGGAAAACGGCGTACCTGGTAGGCAAGATCCGGCGGAGGAGAGGATTGAGTATTTTTCTCTGCACTTGCACACTTTGAGCTCTAGGTCGCAGGTGAGCAGTTCTGCGTCCCCGCAATCGTCGTCCATGCTACACTTCTGGGGAGACTCCACCATCCCTGCAAGATAGAAAAAGTACACTCATCAGATATATAATAATATATATCAAATATATAATATACATAATATAAATAATCGGTGTGCCTGATCTTATTTCGGTTTAAAAAATAAATGAAACGCTGGTCATAAAGGAAATGAGGCAATATTCTGTAATAAAATAGAATTAAATTAAGTATTTTTAAAATTTAGTCATAAATGTAAATACAGTGGTATCCAGTGAGAACGTCCACACGAGATTTTAGAATATTTTATACATGAAGATGCAAAAAATTTCGAAAAGGATCATGCAATCATACCTTTTTTTTCGAAACCTCTCAAAAATTAGTTTCTGTTCAACATTATTAGTTATTCAGCTTAAATTTATAATAAGTTATGCATAAAAATGTCAACTGTATTGTGTTTTCATTAGTCGCTAACGTAATTAATAATCTATTTTCTATGTAGCTAATATTATTTGCATCCCGTTAATGACAGTAATTAAAAGCACAATAATAAATCGCAGTTATTGGCGTCTAAACTGAGATTGGCTTTTTTCCCCTCGAATTGAATCATCGTTGAAAAATTGCAATTTAAAAAAAATATTTTCTCACTGTTTTCTTTTATTGATGTTACTAACGTCTAAATAATTAATACAATGATACAGATATATTTAGGGAATAACGATAAAAAAAGTATGATTATAAGCAGACGCCAAAATGAAAATGAAAAATTATGAATATACCCTATATTAAAATGAACTAAAATGATATAATAACAAAAAGGAATAACGTCACCGAACAGTTACTTCAAAAAACAAAAATATTGAGCCAGTGGCTTTTGTTATTGCTTTTATTGCAATGTTTTCGCAGGATATTTTGTGTACTATTATTATTTTCGAAATTTATCCCTCCTGGTCTTCAACAAAGTGTAGATGACATTTGACTTCATCCCATTCATCAATATAAGGTACTGGTGTATGCACATAGAAAATTTCAAATATTAATTCTGCCTCAATCTTAAAATCATTAATGAAATTCTAAAATTTAGTCAAACTGATAATTAGAAAATTTATCTCCGCATATAATCAAAGAAAAATAGGCTATTCGAGACATTATGTGTAATGGGTGGTAAATGATTTTTAGTGAGAATACTCGAACATATTCAACTAGTGACACGACTAATCGAGAAAAAATAATATTTACTAAATAAATTAATATTTAGAGGCAGCAGATTGCATTTAGTAAAAAAATAAAAAAAAATAAACCTTATTGGAGATGGATAACTTGAAATCGACTGAACTAGAAAAAAAAATCCAACTTATTTAGAAGCTAGAATTGAGAAAAATGGAGTTCAAGCTGAGTACAGAAGATTGAAATGACAATTTTTAAACCAAAAATGTTTGAGAAAATATGTTTTTAACTTTTTTACATTTTTTATAATAAAGCAGAAAAATTAAGACGGGAGTATTTCATTTAAATGAATAAGTAATTTTAATATCGAAACAATATCCAATAATTTGATTTCAATAATTATCTATTAAAATTTCCAAATAAACATAACATATTTATAAAGTGTATGAGATGTAACACAAATATAAGGGGTTTAAAGTATTTTTTTAAAAGAGAAGAAATTTTTATCCTTATTTCTATTTATTTTTTTTAAATTTGATATAGTTTATGACAGTAAATTGTTCAACCTGTTGAATGGATTTAAGACATTAATTATACGATATGATCACCGAGAATATAGAATAAAAAAAGCATTTAATCAGAATTTTTTCAAAAAATGCATAGTTTTTAATTTTAATTTCGAATCAACTAAATTTATAAATTCCAATTAAAGTTCTGTTAATAGAAAATTAGAAAGTTCCGATTAATTTAATAATTAATTTAAAATAGCCAAATTCAGATAACTTATTTTTCAGCTATGAAAAAAACTGCATATGATGACTTAGTGATTGCAAAAAAATCGATAAGGATTTGGTAATTAAACCCTTTTGTTTTCCTCAAAATAATCGCTGTGGGTATATTTTAAAATGTGTATTATTCTAAGAATTGCTTAAAAATAATTTAGCACTTATTTCGCCTTAATTGTTCATGAGAAAATAACAAGTTTAAATATTTTTAAAGCATTTAATTATAAGAAAGTTTAGAGAAAATACATTTATGGCATAGTGTTTTACACAATTCTGATATGCAAACATACGATGTGCTTATAAGGTTTAAAAGATGAATTAAATTGCTATACGAATAGCAATTTATCTATAATAATAACATCACAACAAAATAGAAGCAATATTTAAAAAAAAATAGTCTTTCTGTATGCGTAATCATAGCTAAAACGATTTGTCTCATTCAATATGAAAATTTCATCCTTAATTGAAGTAACTGCTTCCAAGAAAGCGAGGGCAGCAATTTTAACCATGAGCAGTTTCTAGTAAATTATTCTTAAGCAAAGATATTTTATGTACTTCAGCACATATTTTCCGTTGATATTGCTAAAAATTTCCGTTTAGAATAAAGGCAAACAAACTATTCCCATGCACATTCTGTCTCTGGATACAATTGAACTGCTTCTCCAATACAACCAGAATTCAGCTTTACTAACTAAACAGGAAATTAACTCTCTCTAATCGGCCAACTGTCCAGACCTGACGTCTCCGGTCGGACACTTAGTTTTTACGATTATCCCCCTCTCTCCCCTAACTATTCTTCCCAGTAATGCTTGTCGTTCGCTCTGCTTTGCTCGCATTCCCCCTACGCAAACAGTCTCCTCATAGAGGCCATTCGCTGGCGCCTGGAACCTGGTCTTCTCACGTGACACTTGAGTCAGGCTGGAAAGCATCCAAAAAGGCACTCTGGCCAGAGATCAGCAACTTCGATACTGAAATTATGAAACAGAATGCGGCGGGAAAGAAAATTGCAGACCGGGGAAAGTATATGTTTCCAGAATTTCGAACTTTATTTCTGAGCTTGGGAAATATTTGACATGGGCTTTGGCTATCTCGCATTCTGTGTTATTTGAGCTACTTTTCACTAAGAGAACTTTCGCTTTAAAAAAAAAAGAATTAAGAGTCTGTAAAAGCAAATATAATTCCTTAAATTATATAAAAATTATTAAACCTTCAAGCAGTGTTGCAAAATATAAATTATATAGAGAGAAAGATTCTTTTAAGAATAAAGTGAAAATCAGAATTAAAAGTTATAATTCGAAATAATTCCTATTTATAATAAATTAGAGGGAAAATCACCACCATTATTGTAACAAAAAAATTAGAAAAGGTTTCTAGGAAAAGGATAGATTAGAAAAAAGAATGAATGTGTAAAAAATATTCGTTTTTTCACAGCCTATATGACCGTTATTTTATTTTTTAAACAATTTATTGGTTAATAATATCGTTTGAATGCTGTCATCGGAATAATATATTATTGAAAAGCTTAATGACAAATCTTAATCGAAAAGAATCAATTTTTAATTTAAAATTAAATAGTTTAAATGAAATTAATTCCTCGAAAAGGAAAATTATTTTATAAAAATCCATCAAGTCATTACTTTATGTACAAGTATAAAAACGCATAATTATATTTTTAAAGTTACAGAGTAATCATTTAAAGTGTGTGAATGATCAATAAGTATATCTGTTTTTAATTGGCAAAATTTAAACTATCTGGGTCTTAAACCAACTAAAAAATTTATTTTCTTCTTAATTTGAACTTTAATATTTCTGTATCTATAAACTACGCTTTAATCTTCTTGTTTGAAATAAAACAAATATATTCTAAATAATTTAAAAAATTAATTTTTATATTTAAACCATATGTTGGAATAAGAAATAATCTATGAGCATTTTTCAAAATATGGAGTTGAGGAAACGGTGAGTTATCAACTCTCATCATATTTAGGTTTTTTGTCGAAACATGAGTCAATTCAAAAAGTAATTGGTGGGAAACATCGAATTTCACCCATTTGAAATTCTATTTTAATAACATAAGTATGTATAAAATTTAAAAAATGAATATCCGATAAAATAACTTTGGCGTATTAACAATTTAAAAACAACTCTTCCTTCATTCTTCTGAAGTGCAAATTGTCCGAGTTATGAATCTTTGAATTTTACTGATTTAGATCAATCAATTTTCATTTTGAATAAATGCCCTTCAATGAATGCTCAGTTTTCTTCGATGTAGTCCTTGAAATAACGTAAAATAGAGTAAAATATTTATATTTAAATCATCATGAGCCAACTAATTTTAATCGCAGAGTTCTGTAACTTTTTGACAATTAATAAAAGATATTTATATTAAGAATATGAACCTATTAAGATTATTTTAACAAACAAATTAATATAAGAGGAAGACTGTACAACACTCTGAAAATTGCATTTTTTTTTCAAATTTGTAAGAAGATATCTATTTAATAAACTAATACCATTGTTCATGTCTAACTATCTTTGGGCTCTAATGATACACTGGATCATAAATAACTTGACTGGCTCCAAGGAGTCGTCCCGAAATATTGATTTCTTGCGAGCTTATCGCATTGACAAGTACCTCGTTAGCCAGTTAAGAAAAGTGTGTTTCTTTTTTCAATAATTCTTCTTGAATTTCTCCTTACTTAATAAATTATTTTCAATTTACTACTTAATTATTCTTACTTGCAATTGCTTATATAGACGTTGAAAAATAAATTACAGTAAGACCCCGCTTAACGCTGTTTCGGTTTAGCGCTCTTTTATTTCAACCCGGAGATTCCACGAAATCGCTCGCAGCATACGGGGATTCCCCTAAATATTATGCAGCGATAGATTTCAAATACATATCCGAAAGAGTGTACTTGTATTTCTTGTTTGGTGCGGTATTGTACAGACATATTTTCATTATTGGAAACATTTGTTGACATTATTGTATTAATTTACATATTTAATACTATATTACAATGTCAAATATTTTGATCTTTAGTTTTTTACTATGGGTGATAATGAAAAAGAAAAGAAAGCAACCAGAAAAAGCATTTCACTCAAAGCTAAAATGGAAGTCATTAAAAGATTAGATTCTGGTGAACGTCAAACTCTAATTAGTTCTTCATTGAATTTGCCAACTTCAACAATAAGGACCATCATGAAGAATAAAGAAAAAATACTATCATAGGCAACTGCAACTAAGTCAAGCTCTGCAACTAGAATTACCCGTTCTAGAAATAATATCATAGAGGAAATGGAAAAACGACTGTCTATATGGATTGACGACGAAATTGACCGCTATATGCCATTAAGCCAATCTATCATAATGGAAAAAGCTAGAAGAATTTTTAATTACATTCAGGCTGAGACAATTGACAAAAGTGAAACTTTCGTTGCTAGTCGAGGATGGTTTAATAGATTTAAACATCGAAATAACCTTCACAACATAAAGATTACAGGAGAAGCAGCAAGTGGTGATACAAAAGCGGCGGCTGAATTTCCAGCGATATTAAAAAAATAATTGAAGAAGGAAACTATCCTCCAGAACTATCCTCCTTTTTTTTAAAGAATATTCGTTTTGTTATTTATATTTTGTTTTTATTTTTGCAAGAAATAATAATGTGGTATTAATTTGGTACTTTAAGAAATAAATGTTTGGTTTTATTTTTATTAAAAAAACATACTTTTTAAATTTAATACCTAACCAATTTCCTAGCCATCTTCCCCTAACCCCAATATTTACATGTAAAGATAGCCTCGTTTAGCGCTGTTTCGCATTACGCTCTACTTTGATGGAACGTATCCCCCGCGTTAGGTGGGGTCTTACTGTATAAGTAATTTTCATTAATAATTTCAAACATCTATTTTTCTAAAAAATAGAATGTAACTAAAGGAACTTTTAATGGTATTTTTGTGAAACATATGAAAAAGTTATAGAAATTATCTATTCATCATCATTATAGACGAAAAAAATTATTATCTTATATGTTTTATCTTTTTCTGAAATCCAATAAATGTAATTCTTCTGAGTACTAAAGAAGTAATTAAGATAATCATTCATTTTATAATACGTTTTGTATAACACTTCTTACTTCTATAAAAGAATTTTTGGATAAGATAAAATTCAGGACATTTATAATTATAATCCAATTGTTTCAGTTTTATAAAAAGAAATGTAGAACGCACCCCGTTTTTAGTGGAATCGTTTATATATAATTTATAAACTTTATGAAGTAAGATGGTAAGTTAGAAAAAAATAGAAAAAATTTGCTAGCAACCAGCATAAAATAATGTTATTTATATTAAATACAATCGATTTTCTTTGTTGTTGTTGTTACTAATGGCACTTGTCATGGACAACGGTCCACGATTTTAAGTCGAAAGGAGCGTCTCTTGTTTTTTGAAGTAGCGCCAACTAGGGCCAAGAGTACGACTTAGCTACGCACTCGTCACGTTCACTTGCACAGCCCCGTTTTACAGGGGGGAGGGTCATTCACACACCTCACAGATAGTACACAGAAGAACAATCATGCACTAAGGAAGCCCAGATAATCGATTTTTTTAAAAAGAAATATGTATTCGATTAAATATTGCATCATTTATTTTTACGAAAAATAATTTTATTTTGTTTTGGGAATATTAATTAAATTCAGAATATTATACAGAAAAATTATTTTATTAGTGTATTTCCCAAATTATATCAGCATCAGAGTATTATTGGGACATTAGTTAATTTTTGCGCAGATTACCGGTGAAAAAAAACCCTTCTTTTTTTATAAATAAAATTTAAAGTAAATTTCCGATTAATAAATATCAGTGTAGATTCATGTTTCGGCAATTCTTTACATTTCATTAAGAGAAATCAAACTATTGCAAAATAATATCGAAACCTTAAGCGAAATATTATATTGGAGAAAATATAAAATATCTAAAATAATAACCTTTATAATATTATTTTTATAGGATCCAAACCAATTTAGATCAAAGTGGACATCATCTATTTTTAGCTGTCATATCCAATTCAATAACTCATCACCAGGGATTGCGCGTTACCACAGAAAGCTGTAAAATTTTGAAAATCTTAGACAACATAAAGTGATCCCTTTTCATCGGAAATCGAATTTTTTCCCCCGTATAGAAAAAAAATTATGAGTAGAAAATTATTTACTGAGAATAGAGAAAAAAACAAGGCTCAGTTTCTTAAATTAAGAACGCTTCGGTAAGCTCACTGTCTATCACTTGTGACAGTTTCCCAGATTTAGGGGGGAAGAAGTGGTAGCATTTTTTAAATCCTTTTTTATGAAGTCTCTAAATCCTTAAGTTTTTCCCTACTTGCATTCTGTTTCTTTTTTCTCATAAGAATCCTTTAATATTTTAAGCCACACAAAAGTAATTATTTTTTAAAAAAGATATTTCAGATATTTTATTAAAAATTTTTGTAGAATCTAGATTATAGAAGAATAACGAAAATATTTTTTTAAGAAAACGATATTTTGTTGAGAATTCTTATATGATCAAGTATTTTTACAGGTTTTTTTATATCGGATTACTTATAAATATAAATATATATACTTTGTATTTATCTTGCTAATATAATTGATGTTATTTTTGGTAGCTTTATACTTCTATAATGATCTTTCAACAAAAAGTAAGATCTACAAATCGTTACTTAATGTTAGATAAATTATTATTGGTTTTTCATTATTCTGAATAGACGGCATATTTTCGTTTCGTTCGTTAAATAAAAGATATTCGATTTTGTTTTTTTAAAACCCTGAATAGAATTCAAAAACAAATACTTTTACATAAAAAAACAACGTGTACATAAATGGAATTTTTATTTTATCTCATCATAAAATATTTTTGTATAATTTTTTATTTGGTAACAGACATTTCAGAAAAACGATACTTTTCATACGCTGCTTCCTTTAACAATAACTGAGCAACAATTTCCAATAAACTACGGTTGTTAAATACTTGAATAATACCTCTTTCTTTAAAATTTAGTTAATTATATAGGAGTTTTTAAGGTGGTGAAATCAGATAATCTTCTTTTTTCTTTTTTCCAAAAATAATAATCTTAATTGTTTTTGAGCTAAAAATTTTGATGTTCATAACGATAATAATTAAAAAATGTCAATATCACCAAACGAATATTTGTAATCCTAATTAAGAAACAATTTGAACAAAATATTATTTATTTATCAAATTAAAGTCGAGTTTTAGTTTCAAAGAAATCAATTAAATAATAATTAGACTTTTTCATACTGATTTTGATGAAATTTTTTGAAAAACCCCAATTTTTTAAAAAATGAATTAATTTATTTTTACAAAAAAGTACTTTTATTTATAAGAAATAAAAAGTCTCTTTTAGAAATAAAAATAATTTATTGTAAGCAACTCGACGTGCATTTTGAAATAAAGATTTTAACTTGAGAACTTTGTCGAAATTGAGGAAGAGATAGCAAATAAGAGAAAAATGGAGACAGGGTTAAAATTGAAGAAAAAAAAACTCCTCTACACTACTGATGGATTACAGTCGCTGACCTCTTTAATCGATGATGTTCTTAATGCACTATTAAGCTTCGTTCAATCCAATGACCATTAGGGTTGTATATCTGGTCAATGGCTCTGACGCACCCCAAAAGAACCCCATAAAGTATAAAAATACAGTTTCAATTATTAATTGCTGTATAATACCTCGATAGAGTTTTTATATCTTTAAAATATCAAAAAATTATAAACGAGTTATTTCAAATTTGGAAACATTTGTTTAATAAAGCAGAGATCAATTAATATCATTAAACAGAGATCATTTAAACAAATGAATTTAATTATTAAATCTCTGAAAACAATGAAAATTGGAGATTACAGTTTTTCTTCAAATGCATTAAAAATATTATGAATTGAAGAAAATGTTCTTTATTTTAAATTATAATCACATCGATTTTCGACAAAAATCATGCTGTATAACTGTTAGAACACAGTTAAATGTAGACGAAGTATATTATTTCAATTAAAAATTTTGGACAAGAATGTTTTATTCAAAGTTTAAAGATATTTTTTTTCTTCAATACTCTTAATTGCTACTAAATTATTTGTGCACAAAACAAAATATAATAATAATGTTTTCTTTTATCTTTTATGGTGATTCATTTAAAAGGGTTTTTAAAAATAACTTCTGAAAAGTTTAATATTGAGTACGCTTTATGTATTAATCAAACTAAAAGTGCTCTACGAAAACAGAAATGTAAAATTTAGCAGTAACAATAGTGCGATTGTTTTTGATATACTGTTGCCATAGCAATGCAGTTGAAACACTGAAAGGATTCACATTACTTTAAAAAAATCACAAAAACTTTTTAACTATTCATTTAAATTGTATAGTTAATGGGTGGGTCAAAAGGTTTTAGGAAGCTTTATAATTAAATAAAATGAATTATGTCTAATATTTACGTTTACCCTACTTATTTTCAGAAATTGAACAAACGTTAGCCAGAACAAGAATTCACGTCAATCCACTCATCAGTAGATTTAGAATGAGCTATGTGGAAAAGATAACACAGAAAACTTCAGTGGGAAAGAGAAAACACAGATAGTAATCAGTAAGGCATGCTTATTAAGTTCAGTAAAATAAGCCTCTCGATGTTGTTCAAATAGACAAAACCTCTAAACTGCATGCAGCATAACATCATAAGGAAAAAATTAACCATCTCAATTATAAAACAAATTTTAAAAAACAGTGAAATAGTATGCCCAAACTTTCTTACATACCCTCTAATTAATGAGTCATCCCATAGAAAATTTTGCATGGAATTGGCTTAATTTACAAAACAAATATTAATCTCTGGCCTAAATTTAGCATTTTTACTTAAACATGTCATCATTGGGAAGTATTTTGAGTTTCATCCCTGATATGCAGGCAAAAGTATTTGAAAATCGAATTTGTGTTTTTTAACATAGATTCTTGTGATTCAAGAGATTTTGTAAATGGCTCTGCAGAGCCCTTGCCTTTAAGGCGATATCTTTGCGGTTCTGAAGGTTATTCGGCTTGGGTGTTCGTCTTGAGGAGCTTACCATGAAGTAAAATAATAGCCATTTATCTACATGCTTTAATCGTTTATGTGTTTGTAAAAATAAACGGTTGATTGTTTGACGCTTGGATTTATACTTGAATATACAGCCACACATTGTGGAAGTACATAATCCCACATAGACTGAAGCAAAAATCTGACATAAAACAACTCTTGTAATAACAATAGAATTAAATTTGTGTATTTAACAGTGCGTTTTTGAATTATCGTTTTTACATATTTTAGAAAGTACAGGACAAATAATCTATGCATAATCGGATTTGTTTCAAAATTTGACAGGTGTCTATACCATAGATTTTAAATCTAGGCACCTAATTTTATCCATATATCTCTTTTCGTTTTATAGTTATCGTGCTAGCTTATATTCAAACTGCCGAACAGATGGAATTCCCCCGAACGGATTTTACTCAAAACTTGGAAGTACCTCACCTTCAAATTTTGTGTAGAATTACACTAAATTTTAATTGTCTAGGTCAAAACATTTACGTTATCTTTGCCATAGATAGACAGATGGACATTTTTCAAGTGTGTTTTTCGAACCCAGGAAGGTTTAAAACGTGAACACTGTCAAAATCTCGAATTGAATTTTTTGATGATTACAATATTTTCTCTGTACCACATATACGAGAAAATAAAGAGATCCTATATCCAAAATTCCATTTGGTTGAAATTCATTTATCAATAATTCTTCATAATTCCTAGCCCCCAAACCCGAATAAGCAAGATTTCTGTTAAAATAAATTGTGCAAGAAGTTATCCTAGTTAATAAAAGTTGATTAAACTGGTATCTGAAATATACTAGATTTTTTTTATTTGTGAGTATTCTTTTACTGTATCACATAATTCAGCAATCATCTTCTGGCATCAG
>JAOUZG010005735.1:12518278-12548275 GCA_026289955.1 Argiope argentata | reverse complement strand
TCTAAATCAACCACACTAAATGAGGAATATGATTTTGATTTTCTTTTATCAGTAATTTTCTATTGAATTATTTTTTCTTTTCTATCGTTTTCTGTTTCTTTTTTCGTTTTCATCTGTCGTTTCCAAAAAGTTAAATGCCTTTCTTCCGGGAGAGTCTAAGTAGAAAATGACAGATCTTCTACTAGATCAGAGGTTAATGCTTTACGAACACTGGCTTTCAGTACTGTAGATGCAATCAATTACCGTAAAAGAAGACGACCGTGCGTTATCCCCCACAGAGTGCTGGGCATAAAGCGAAGCCATAACTTTGACAAGGCACTTATAAAGAGTCACGGAAAGGTCCTAAATATTGATGTATGGTCACGTTGCGTGGGTAGCTAAAGTCTCTTTTGTGTCCACCTGAAACGTCTGTTTCACGACCCCATGCAAAATAGGCGACAATTTATCACAAAGTATCAAAATGCTTTATTATTGAAATAATTCATAAAACCGGAAAATCCGTATTGGCAGATTTTGACAAAACGAGACAACAGGTGACAATTGCTTTGATATTCCTGTAACGGGTAGATTGATTTTAGAACAATGCTATATATTCATAATCAGTTTAGCATCGCATTGCATGCTGAATAGATTTTGACACCTTCCCGTCAGAATATCTAGATCTACAGTGCAAAAACCTATCATTATTGGAGGCTCGTCTTTATAAAATAAGATAATCAAAATAATCGTTATTTAGCTTATAGGAATTTGCTTCTTTAAAACCATTCAGCTTACCATAAAAATAATTTTAAAATTGGAGGTATTCAATGATATGAAACAAATAATTTGAATGTATGGAATAATCAACAAAGCTTAATGAACCAGTCTTCCAACCGAAGTAATTAGACGAATTTTGTTGATTTTTACGAAGTTCTTGTAAGTTCAATACCCATAAATATGCCAGTTAGAGATATCTTTGCCTTCCATTCCTCTCTATCTTCAAGCGAAATCACAAAACAAAATTTTGATGCAGTCCTCACCCTCAAAAATTGTTTGATTTTGCTCATTACTTTCATATAACTAATCAATCAGAACGCTCTAAATTCTAAATTTATTGTGTTAGGGCATTTTAAAATAAATTTTCTCTTTTCTGCAACAAGATTCAGTTCATCAAAATTAACTGATATAAATATTTTTAATTTTAATTTTTTACAGAAAATATTTTTAACATTTTGGTCATATAGCAGGCTAGATTATAATTTAAATATTTAGAATCTCCTTTGAAATCGCATATCGTATAATTAATCATTCCGAAAGCAATATTCGAAAGCAAATGACCTGTCAATGGCCATGCCTGGCTGATGGTGCCGCCTCTTGTCTGATCATCGCGATGGAGAAGTGCCCGATGTGATTAATATTTGAAGGGGGGAGGAGATTACCTAGGAACAATACGTGCTGTTTCATCCTAAATTTTATACCTAAAAGTTGGCTGTTTCGTAACTTTGATAATTAGGAATAGATGCAGTATTCAATCAATGCCACCACTGAAGAGGATTTCTGAGGTTAATGAGAAAATGGTTATTGGTCCCTTGTATGAGACCATTAATTGAAATAAGTACTTACTTCACCTAATTAATTGAAATGTAACATGAAACTTAAAAGTAATTCACCATTTAATATTTCGAAGAAATTTTAACAAAAAAAAATTATGAAATTTTACTATTATTAAAAAGAAAGGGAAAAAATCATTCTTCAAATTTTCCTTTAACATTCTTATTTATTTACAAATAGATTACTATATATTATTATATTGATTTATTATAAAATTATTCATATATACGGAATCTTTTATGAGGAAATATTATTTAAAATATACCTTGAAAATGGAGAATTTGAAATACAGATCGAGATACAAATATAGTTGAAGTCCTTTTAAACATACATATATGGCCTTTTTCAACGTTTAAGGAATTTAATTCATTTATATGCATTAATTATTTATCTGTGGTGACCAGATACACCTGTGCACAAAATTTATGTTCTAAATATAAAAAAATATATCTCCTCGAAATACTTTTTAAAAAATAAATATCCAAAATTAATTTGTTTCTTAAATTCTAAACCGCCTAAAAGACTTATGTTTTTTCATCAGAATGGTATAAATTTGAGGAATTACTGAGAATACAGTCAAATTATTCTAGAATCAATTCATCCAGAAAAATAATCTCAGAAACGAATTTATTTATAATGAATTTATTTAGTAAATTTTATTCAAATTTATGTTGTTAGATAATCTTGTAATGCATTCAAAGAGTCTAATAATCAATTGACTTTAACTGAAAAAAAAAACACCTGAATAATGTTTTTATAAAAATAAATTTTAGTTTTTATAGCCTTTTAATAGAGTAAAATTTGAAATTTGTGATGCTATTACTTATGGTAAACATTATTTTACGTCACTATTACTAGAAAGTGACTTAATAAGAGTACTTAATAAAAGAAATTTAAATTATTGTATCCATTGTAAAAAGAGAATTTTAAATTATTGTATTTCGTTTTCAAAAAGCGAATCAAAAGTAAAACAACAGGGATTATCTTTTCATTCACAGGATTCTATTCATTCATTTCAGGATTATCTTTTCATTCAGGAATTATCTTTTCATTTCTAACACCAAGACGGAAAATGTCGTATTTTCCACAAAATTATTTCAAAATTGTTGTATAATTAACTTTGAACGACTTATTTTATTGCTTAAAAGAAAAAGCTGACTAATTTTAATTAGAATCTAATTAATGTATTATAAATAATGAACATTGTAAAATAACGTGAACTAAAATTCAGTCAATGTTTTGACATTTTGGGAATTCGAAATATTACTTAATAATTCAATGTATTTGTCATTATGCTCAATTCTATTAACAGTTAACGGTTTCGACTTCTTCGAAAAATGTCCATCTAAATTGTCATAAACATATATATATGAATATAATAAATAATTAATTATAAATATAATAACTAAACACTTATTATATAAATATAATAATTGTCATTGAATAAACTCTCTATAATGCAAAATGCTGTACTACTTCCATTACGAGTATACTTGTCAAAAACAGTTAACTGTTTAACCAGCAACAAATCTTATCAGATAAATTAGTTTTGTAAGATAAGTTTCTTATAAGAATTTTATCTGATAATTTTTTAGTGGTTATAAAAATATTTTTTCTATTTATGCTCTTAGAGAATTAGAGAATAAATATCCTAGAGATCCATTATGAGGAAGTTGGAGCATCGTTCCTCAGATTTCTCTTAAAAGTTTTCTGATCTATGTAAGAGACGAGTCGGAAGCAAACATTATCTTTTAAGTAAAAATGGCCGCCACCACTTTCCAATGATTGATAGCAGCGATGAAAAACTTAGGTGGAAACTTTAACTTGTCAGATTGAGTGGGCGTTGTCTAAGAGTCTCTGGAGAAGAAAATCAGAAGCCGTTTCACCAAGTTTTCAATCTTCTAATATGTTTTTCTTCTTGGCGTGCTTTTTACATATCTGCTCTTTTCCGAACATCATCGCAACAAGATAAAAGAATTTGTGAATATAAGAAGTTTTAGTTTGTTCATTACTTAAATATCCACTTTTAGCAACTATCAATCCTCTCAGAAATAATGATTATATTTAATTCCAAATAAATATTTTATGTTATAACTTTCATAGAGGATTCCAAGAAAAAAAATTGTGAGTCTCAAGATATGATAGACAGAAGTAGATCATGCAGTTTTGATAACTATTCCCTTTTTTTTATTTATTATGTAATTGAACCTTCCTACTGAATTCAAGGCCCGTGACATCATAGTGGCATTAAAAATTTGTGCCAGGATAGTCTATCTTCAAATTTCTCATTTTTACTCTCATTATCACAAATAACATTTTTTTATTCTTTACTTAAATATCCTAGATGATAAATAGAATCCATCTTCCTTAGATCCCATCAATGACATGAATTTTAGTTTATGATGAGATTTTGAAAACGGTACGATGCAGCAATTGCAGCTTTAGAAACAAATTAAAAATTATCCAAAGAAAATTATTTTTAAGTTTGCATGACAGCTAAATAGCACATTTGTTTTGCTGTATTTTAAAATGGTGTGAATATTATTTTTGTGATGTATGGTTGGAAATGCAAAATATCTCACTTAATACGTGATTTTTAAACAATTTAGTTTAACTAAATTTTTATTAAACTAAAGATTTGTCTTCACTAATAATAATGGTTAATGCTTGTGTGAGAAAGATGGTGTAAAGAAGTTGTAAAACTTCCCTCCCTTTCTAAGAGACACATGATTGAACATTATTGCATCTGGTCAGCTGTGGGATGATTCTTTCCTTTGTGATCGCCTTTGTGAATTCTTACCCTTTGGTGTCACCATCTGGACGTGAATAGAGTCTAGATAATATACCACCCATGCGAAGGAAACCATGTCAAAACCCCAGATGTAACTGTTTCTCCTATGGAACCACACCCGAACTTGAATAAAGTTCAGATAATGAACCACACATGCGTTAACGATCCTTTGAAGAAAAGTGCTAAAACCCCCAGATGTGAATTTTTCTCTGTTGTGGAGGGTCTGCTAAGATGGTGGACGAATAGACGATATTCCCACGGTTAACTGCTGTTCACTGGGAATAATTTTGAAGAATTATTGGATGATCGACATCTCCAGCGCACCAATGTGAACCTGAGATATGGAGTTTGACCGAGGCTAAAATGGAAGGTTTTAAAAGGACAACAACGATGAAACGAGCTGAGCTGAGATCTGACGAACTGAGCTGAAGAGCTGGACAGCTGAAGAGATACCACGTGATCTCGAGTTTCATGATTAAATATCTACCGGAGGTAAATTTGTAGATCTATTGATCTATTGAGCTACACGCAGTAGCCAGATACGCTAACAGCCTGTTAGTTTTCCTTGCTTTAGTAGTGAAACTGTTATACCAGATGTAAATATGTCCCAGCATATTAACCTAGTTGAGTTGGTGATTTTTATTTTATATAAGCTATAAATAAAACATTTGTGTTTAAACGCCAGCCGTTTATTTGATCGAACAGGATCAAGTCATTGCAATGGACAGGTTGCTTGGCCTTGAGCCACATAATTTGGCATACATATAATTTAGAGGTTCAGAATGTACACAGACAGGTGAACACCTTTCGAAATTCTTATTGATTAAGTTTAAGGGAAATTTTAGCATATTTACATGATAATTTCAGAAAATCTCATAGTTCATGATTTAGTTTTGTATAATTTTTAATACAAAGTGCTGTTTCTTTACTGATACCCAATTTGCTGACATACAAATCATTTCAGAGTTTTAACAAATTTTCCGAGGTGGTATTTCTATAATTTTAAATAATAGAAGTCTTCGTCTCATTAAATTTCAAACACCGCTTTCATTGTTTCGTCAACTATTTAATTCCATTATTTTCTCCTAATGTGGAAAAAGATTTTATTTATTGTGCGTTAAATCAATTTTTATTAAAATAAGAAAGTGGTCGCGTCACTGAGAATGAGAGAAGGTAATTAAAAAGTAAACTGCCTACAAATAACGATAAATCATGAGAATTGACTCCATTAAGAATGTCCATATATATTAAAAGAAAAGGTGTAAAACCAAAATGATATGTCTTTAAACTCTATCACAAATTGAAATTTAAGCATACTTTGTTGAAGGAATCGTAAAATCATGAATTATGACGGAATCAATTAATAACAAAACAATTTTTTTAAAATCCTATTATGATTAAATATATCATCTCAGTTGAATCTCTTATTTGCATAAGAGATTCAACTGAGTTTAAATACAACCAATAATTTTTTCGAATCAATGATCGCCTCAAGCCTATACAAGTTTGAAATAAGGCAGATTAATTTATCAGCAATATTGGCAAGCCTTATCTAGGATGGTAACTAATAATAAAATATTGCCGAATATGTCTTTAGTAGGTGTATTGAAATTCAAAATGCTAAGAAAGGCAGGAAATGAAAAGCCTAGATAAAATCACATTGAAAAAAACATGACTGGAAATGAAGAAATCCTTTTTACCCTCAGCATATGCGTTGAATTTTAGAGCTAGTCATTTAAAATTGACTTCATGGGCACCAATTTATGAACATTGAAATGGTCGAAATTGTTGTAAGAATTTTTATCATCATTGCAAATATTTGCTAAAGGCCAGTTATTTTCAAAACTCTTGAACACCGTGCACTACTATGAGGAAGAGTGCTTACTTGTAAATGGTAAAAATTCTGAGTCAATGCTATGGAATCGAAGTGTATACTCGGATTGTTGGTTGAGTTTAAATTCAATTAAAACTTTTGGGCATAATTTCATGTTCATGATTCCCATAACAAAATATTTAAGTTTGGAATTGTAGCAGGCAGCAACATCCTCCTATTTTAATAGCTTTACGCATATATCTGCGCATTGTTTGGAATCCCGTGGTATTATAATGTTATTAAAAACCTAACTGCCTAGTTCTACTTCCCAAATTTCACTGTGACTTTTGCTGTAAGGCAATTTCTTTTCGTGATTCCTCTTGCAAATCATACTGATAACATAAACTTTTTCTGACTGATTAATTTTTCTAATTGATGAAAATTACACCTTTAAATATTTGATGAAGCAAATCAAATGGTTTGTATTACGCGATGAATCTTTTGTTAAAAACTATGCAAAAAAAAATCTTAAAAATTGCAAAATTAAAAAAAATCTACAAAACTAAATTATGATTGATTTTTTAAAAAAATTTTAAAATAAAGTGAAAGTTTATTTGAACAGCAATAATACTTTACGATGTTACTGAAGCACAAATCGCTAAAGTTTTGCTTAATGTTCATTTATTAAAGTAATTTTATAATTTCATAACTTCATTGAGATACACATTCGTACCTTTTAAAGACTTTTTATCCATAATATGCTAACACTAGGGTGCAGGGTCTCTTCTGAAAAATCTGAATACGCACATACACATTCTTTTTTGCTAGCGGAAGTAAAGATTAAATTTTATCATAATACTGAAAATGAAATAAATTACTTTCTTAAATTCCCTTTTAAACATAGTATTATTCCAAAAACGAAACTAGATAAAATTTCCTTTGAAATTACTCAAAAGCTTTTATTTTATATATGGGATATTTTTTAAGAGAAAAAGAGAAAAATTCGACATTTAATTCAGTTGGTTTCTATCAATTCGTTTATAGTAACTCTTCAATCGTTCACTACATATCGCTTAGGAGATAAAAATATTATTCTCAACAATTGCGATTGTCTACAATCTATCCATCAACGTTATGGGCTTTTGTGACCCCTATTCTTGTATTTTGTGACATTTTGAAAGGTTCAATCAATTATATTTGAAAGATTTATATCCGGACGAAAGAAAATAAGTATGAAAATCTATGATATAACATTTTTAAAGCCTTTTTGTATGAAATTTTTTTAAAACTCACATTGATGAATATGATTAATATCTATTTTGATATAAATTAAATGAAATTTAAATTAAATTTTTTGAATTTTATTCCCATAAAAGGTTATTGATGATTACTTTTAAAACTTGAAACAACAAATTGTACATTTTATTACAAACTTGAAATTGATGCTTTAGAAATAATTTTTTTAATTGAAAGGGGAATAAGTGAATGAACTGAAAACTATTTTCATAATAACGTAGGAATATGCTATATTTTTAGAATTAATTAAAATTAATGTGCTATTCTTGCGCTACAAACCCTTCTCTTTATCCAATTATTGATTGGAGTCTTTCTCTACCTGTACATTTAACTGAATTTTTACCTGTGCATATTTCTGCTAACATGAGCTGATTTGACAGAGATAATTAGTTTTTTTTTTAAATGTAAACATGAAAAAAATATAATGAAATGTATATAGTTACCAGCAGTAGCCGCTCGGCGTTGTGCGTGGCATAACATCCAAGATGAAAAATTAGCTTTAAACTTAAATCTAAACTCCATCCGATATGACATGGGACTGTTACGCAACATCAAAAGACATAAAAATATGTTTAGAAATTATCAAAAATAGCTTCAAAACAGTTTTTTATAGCCCACCTTCAGAAATATTTAGTCTGTCACAAAGGTAAAAATATGATATGTCTGTAGGCAAAACACAGGCGATCATTTCGAGGTTGAATTGCCTTCTTTCCGGCATAATGAAATTTGAATCACTATTTAAAATCAGATGTAAACAAAGAAATGTATCGCATATGTATACCGCAGCTCTTGCTACTTGCACATGCGTAGTTTGTGGTTTTCGCGCATGCGTGGATAAATTAAAATCGTAATTATAAAACTCTCCTTTTTATTTTGATAAGATTTTAATACACTAAAACCTTCCCCAATAAATGCTCTTCAAAATGGCATAAATATATCCAATATCCGTTAGCTATTTTTCGAGTTTTTGTGATTCCAACATACAGACGCTTTTAGAAGACTTCGCTTTATACTATTTATAGATTTAAACGTTATAATTTATGACCTAGAAATTTATCATGTAATAAAATAATAACATTTTCAAAGTGACACAAATGCAAATGCTTAGTTTCTTTCCTTCTAAGTTTTAAAATAATCTACTTGGAAAAATTATATATTTAATTAAAAGTTATTGTGGATAATTGTGAGTTAAAATTTACTAGATTAATTTAATTATATAAAATAAAATTTTAATACAATGAATTCTGCCTTGTTAATGTATTTCTCTTCCATTTGTCGATTCAGGGAAAGGAATCTTGAATATCTTTAAAAGAATGTTGATTAAGGAATTTTTATCCTTTCACTCAGAGCGTTTGAAAATGCTAAATTCAGCAATGCTAAAATGGCAATGGTATTTGAGCTGACATTCCTTCTTCAGAATTTAGGGACATATCACCATCGAGGCATTTAAAGTGCTTTAGGACAAGAAACATGAGGTAGTTTTAACCTATCCATGGAATTTATGTTAAATTTTTGTATACTATTTAAAAAGACTACATTGAAAATGTAATTCTACGATTACTAACTTATTCGAGACGGATTGCGTAAAGATTTTCCCTGCCAAAAAAAGGCAAGTACCAAAGCATATGTGCAAAGATTGTAGTTCACTATCACTGCAATTCAAAAATTTCAATTTTGGGGAATGGTTTCTAAAAAAAAAAATTACAATTTCGAATGGATTAACACAAGTATAATATTTTCTGGGAATTTTATAATACATGCGATTCATTTCTTCATGAGCAATTTTTTATCACTCGAACATTAATGAAATTTTACATAATTCATTTTCTGTACTTTCCTTGTAATTTCGTTCTGACGGTACCGAAACTCTCCTATCGGTGATTTTTATCATGATTCTTTATGCCAGGTTTACACTTGGCCAATCGCAAAATGGCAAGTAGGCAGCGCATGCGCAGAAAGGAATTGTTTTATGTTTTCCATAATTTCATAAGATTCAGAACATTCCATGCTTGGCTGTAATTTGCCGTTCTGGCGTCCCTGTATATTAATTTTTCTCTACGTATCATATTAAAATGATGGATATTTGCATAAGGAAACAGAGTAAAATTTAAAAAAGCATGTCAACATACCTAAATTTGAAAAACTATATAAAAGAAATAGCAATTAAAATGAAAAAATAACACAATCTCGCATCAAAAAGAACGTAAAATGTCGGAATTAATCTGATAAATCAGCAATTTTTTCCCCGCCAAATTCAACAAACGCATGCGCAGTAAGAAAAAATTCAATACTTCGGCATGTAATTGTCTCGTTGGGACATTAAGTTGCCATCGACCGAATAGCATTTTTTTATCTTTTTAAGCATGCGCTGTCTATAGTTGGTCGAGTGTAAACCCTGCATTATTGAGTATTTTTTATTCCTTTCCCCATGCATTTGTCTGTATATTATAAAATTTAGTTTCTTTTCAATTATTAATTTCAGCGACAGATGGACATAAAGACATGTTTTGTCGAAAATGTCTACCTTACATCTTGTATTTCTGATATAACAAATTCTGATATCATCCAGACGCAGACAAATATTACCTTGATCAATTTAGCACCAAATCTAATAAAAGTTGATAACTTTGGAATAAAAGCTTACCAACTAAATTTCAGACATTTCACTGACAAAGTTCTCGTTTTAACATAAACAGACAAACAGAGAATCTTTGGTGAAAGATCTCAAAATTTAATATACATTTACAACTTTGAAACAATGGCTATATAACACATTTCGTTAAAAGTTATAGATACCGTATATTACATAAGCAATTGGAGTTAACTTTGCGAATGCAATTAAAAGATTATGAACAATTGCGTTCTTAATAACATTATGATATCTTGCCACTTAATTGAACTAGAGAGGTTGATGTACACAATAAATAAAACAGGTGCAAGGCTTTAAAATAATGCAATTTTTATGTTTATCATAATATGATTTTAAAAAAGTGTAAGCTTTAATAATTATGAACAAAAGTTAAAAATTAGATATCTAACAGAAAACAAGTACATTAACATTTCCTACAAACTGCTTGGTCGTAATGAAAAAGTTTTTCTGCAAATTGAAAGAAATTCTTATTAATTAACAATGAATTTTAAAATTAATCTCATAAAGTTTGGAGTATGAAAAAATTATATTAATAAGCCTTTTTTAATATAAAAATAACATTGCTTGTAAGCCCGATTTCGTCACAATGAGTTTTTGTGTTTAAGAACAAAATTATTTAATTATTAACTACTGAAAATTAACTTTCAGTTTTCATTGCAATTTTTATTTAAAGTTGTGATATTGATACATGATGAAAAATGTGATATGTATTTGTTAAAATGTACATATGGATTTGTGCAATCTTTTATTTAAAATTTTTTCTGATCTGTGTTATACATTTAGCCTTGCCTTTATTTATTATTATTTTTACTTTTTACTGTATTATTATTTTTTACCTATATATTTTTCATTTAATAGTGTTATATTAAATATTTAATAAAAAGAGGGCCTTTTTACTCACTGATGTAGTAAAGCAGCTATTTTTAATTATTCATGGAATAGTTACTAGCTCTGTTCTGGCAATGCTTATAGATAGCTTATTTCAACCAAGTTGACGCAATGTTCGGGGGGGGGGATTTCTGGATTCGACTTTATTAGTTATTTATTACGCGTTGACTTTACATTCTGTGATTATCAGACTGAAAATAAAAAAAATCATTACTCATTAATTTATAATACTCTGACTATTTGTTTTTGCAAAAATAATTCCTTTTTCCATTAGCATATAAGGGATGTTTTGAAACTGTGATTGTGAATTTTAGTTATGTTAACGTTTCTAATTCCATTCATGTACTAACTAGTGTTTTGCGTCTGTTGTTGAAACTCCCCAGCTTTAGGAGTATATTGCGTAAACAAATGTTTGTAATGCGGGTAAAGCGTTAAATCATTTAAATAAAAGCAACCAAAGTTTCTTAGAATGATCTTTTCTTTTTAAACTGCTTTACTCTTTCTAAAATTAACTGATGAAGTAAAATATATCGCTCAGACTTTCATAATCATCCATTTTTCTTACAAACTCACATCAAAAATAGAAAGTCAATTGCATTAATTGAGAAGACTATCTTCTTTCATTTAATTCTTTTTATTCAGTTTTAATAATAATAATTACAACAAAAATGAAAACAAATTAATTGATCTTTTTTTCTCTTTCAATTTAAAACTAACCCTACTTTTATCGATTCACAAAACTTTGAAACAAGCAATTTTCTACAATTCCAAAAACGGTATCATTTTCTTTATTGTTGATGAAAAAAAAGCATCACATCAAAACATTTATTTCACTTGATTTTTTTTTCATTTCACGTTGAAAATATATCTCTTTATCTTACTGATGAGCGCATATATGACGTCAAACGTGACGTCATCTGCAATAATACGTCCCTTAAATTCGATTACTTAAAACATGCCCCTTTTTCTGACAATAAAAACCACGAAAAACTTCACAATCATATTAAGGAATTGTACTGCAGAAATTGCATGTCGGCAAAACAATTCTACTTATCTTACGTAGGAAATCTCATTTTCTATTTTCGAATTTAAATTATTCATTTTCTGGTTGGTAGTTTATAAGATTTTATTTTTCATCGAGCTCATAAAATCAATTGCGGAAAATTTGTTTTGATTTAATTTAGTAGAATATTATAAGATTAAAACTATCTTTCCGGATTTTAAACAAGATTAAAATACAGGTTTCACTCCGTTTTAAAGTGAATAATTTTTGGAGAGAGATTATTTAAGATACTCTTCTCATCTCTTAGTATCATTGAAATTTTGTATAAAGTTTCACAGAGATTGAAACAATTCAAATTAAAAAATAAATTAAATAAATAAGTAAACAGATTTTAGAGTTGATTCAGACTTCTTTTAAACTAAATACACATAATATATGAAACATTATTACAAAATAAATGCTCAAATGCAATATAATAATTAATAAATTAATGTAGCCCTAATTTCATTAAAAACTTCAGAAGTCTTCCTAGGTAAAGGCCTTAACATATGGAGACTAATAAAATATATATCCATTTACAAATCTTTCTAAATCTAAATTACACGATCGGTTTACATAAAGACTCGCTAATTATGCAAAAATAATTCTATTCATATTTGCAATTTTTTAAATTAATCAGTAGCTACATTTATATGAAGTAATAAATATGAACTATATTTAATTAAATTCTTGCGAAAAGTAATAGTGAATGCTAGAAAAAAGGAGGATATTTCTAATTAGTTCATAAAACCAGTATCTTATTCAGGCAGTGGTTCAAATAAATACGTTTACGTTTATATAATTCAGATGCCAATTCGTAAGTCAAATTTATTTATTTTCGAATTTTTTGTGTACGTGAGAAGAAATTTTAAGAATTGGCGATATTTAAAAAAAATATAGAAAGAGAAAAAAAATTATAATACAGGCAAAAAAAATGTATTCATTGTAACCATTTTATCACTTATAAATTTTCATGAAGTTTAATTTATTTAAAATACTTTTGTATAAAAATTAATAAACTATGTCATTAAAGGTATAAATGTTATTTATTTTTATTTTATAAAATAGCTTTGATAAACACATTTTTTTAAATAAATTAAAAGAAAAGTTATTTATATTGATAATTTTCTACATGTCATATTTAAAGTTTATTACTCATTGTTAAAAAAATATAATGTTGTAATAAATTTTTTAATTAATTACCAGATGGCGGTAGGTGCTTGAATTCAAAATTCAATTAAATTAATTGATAAAACAATGATTAAATTATGAGAAAATTTAATCAAGAATACATTTATAAAATTCTAAAATGCTAACACATGTGAAAATGAGTAAAAAAATCGTTTAAAATATTTCATGAAGTAAATTAAATTAAATAAAGAAGATCAATACACTACTTGCTCTCAGAATTGTTTAGTTAGATAAGCAACATAATAATAAAGAGCATTTAAAAAGGCCAAAGATTTATTTATGCATATTCACATAAGTCATTTAAACGAGTTGAGGGTCTATATTTTTGAAGAAATCCTAAATGTTGCGGAAACTTCTTGTAAACGTATTAGAGATTGAGAGGGTTTCATTTAATGCTTTTTAAATTTATTTTTGAACGTTATAAGCCTTCCGAATGCTAGTTTTCTCATCCATTTCAGATCTCAAAAACTAAGATATCTTTATTCATGTAAACATTTTTTTGCTAGACATTGTAGGGAATCATGCATAAGGGTTTATTCTATTATTATCCTCATATTATTTTGTATATTTGTTTTTATTTCATTATTTTTTCCTTTCATTTATTTACATTATTAAATTACTTCTTAATTTGTTTATCCACTTCACGTCCTTAAATGTTTCAAAAAATATTCTACTATGCAATTGTGTATAATTCAATTAAAAACGTTTCTAAAATTGATTTTTATTGAATATCAATTAGAGTTTTTTTCTAAGAATATTTTATATTTACATATGGCCTACATAATAAGTGCTCACAAATTAAGAAAAATTCTTTTTATTGATAATTAATCCTTTCTATACATTACATACAAACAGCATTTTCATGTTTGTTCGAAACTTTTAGATTTTATTTTAAAATAAAAAGATTAAAATGAAATCTGCCATGCATATTTCAATATATCATGTCAGATCATCATTTCTTGAATGGTCAAGCGCCACGTCCTCGAGCAAGTTAAATTATATTTTTATTCCTCTAACTTGTTTCACTGAATGAGTCACTTTAGAATTTCTTTCAAAAAAACTTTGTCGAGCATTCATAATTTTAAAAAATATCCCATTTATGTTTAATTCATTTCATATAATCACGTGCTCAAAATGACATTTTGTTATGTTTTACCTGCTGTAATCAATAACTTATTTCTTTTAATCAGAGCTTTTGTGAATGCGATCACAACGCGTTATTAAAAGCTGATTTTTTGAAATACTCGTGCAGATAATAAAATTTCAATTTTTCGCCTACGGGTTTTTGTCTACCTCATTCCCCCCCAAAAAAATAACATTCTGACATGATAAAAATTCCTATTATAGCAACTGAAACTGAGAATTGCGTTGACACATAGACATATTATTAAGGGCCGAAATTTTTGCTCACAGCAACCGAAAAATAAATTTTAAATTTTAAAGATGAATATTTAAAAAGAATTCGTACAGAACCATATATTAAGATATATCTGTTTGCAATACCCCGAAAGAATTTATTTAATTTTTAGGTTGTATTCATATGCTAATTACAATAACAAATTTAAAGCTGCGGAAATGAATAAATTTCTTATATTAAAAATTGTTATTTTAAATTTTTATACCTACATTTCGCCTTCTATCTTAGTATAATACAAATTTATTAACGGCGTGTACATAGTGAAATTTTGTTCATTGTCGTAATTTGCAATTAGTTCTGAAATGTATCATCCCTTTTTCTAATTCATTCCATTATTGCATAAAATAATGATGATATCCGTCTGCGTAAGGGAATAATGTATTTATCATCGTCCTCCTGACTCCATATCTGAAGTTACTGCATTAGATCTGTTGCGTGTCCACCTGCACGCATTTTGGTACAAGAATTATTTGCTCGAGGCTGACCAATGCAAAGATGCTTAAGCTCATAGTTGTCCCTTATCTGTAGTAATTACGGGGAGTAACCTAGCAACAGGGGAATGCGGGATCCCTTCTCGTTCTTAATGTACTCCATAGTGCGCTTCTGTTCGGGCAGATACGATTGCTAGACTTTCATCTATTAATGTATCTTGTCATTGCTTGCATCCAAACCTGCTGCGACGACTCCCTTGAATGGCTGACAATTATTTCAAATAAACGGTGGCATCGACTCCCAATAGCGACTCTGAAATGGCCAAATAAACTTCCGTGCTGCCAATCTTTGCTAATAATAAAGGAAAATGGAAAAGTCCGTGTTCATATGGGTGAACCGACCAATGGGTGTCTGTACAGATAGTTTGAGCTTGAGTTACCAATTTTGGTATGAATATACTTTGGAGAGTAAAAATGTGCATCTAGGAATTTTTTTGGCAATTTAATTTAATAAAAATTATTTTGGCTTTTAGTTGCTGCTATTTCCAAATATATTATGATACGGTACATAAGGAATTTTTTAACAATATTTTTAAATTTAAAAGATGTCTTTTTAATGATAGTTTATTTGTCGTATAATCTTTTCAGGGATTTTATACATTTTTAACGTTAAATTTCATCGAACATTCCGAGTTTCAAAACCATTTTCAGATCTCTATCAAATGTTTAATGCCTGATTCCCATCCTTTATGTAACCCCTTAACCGGTTTGCCCATACGCCGTACGTGCATCTATTTATCGAATTTTGATAGTTATAAACAAAAAATAAATAATTCCATAACAATTATAATTCAATAGTAAAAGGACTTCGAATACGTAGATAAGCCAAATATTCCATGGATTTTCGTTTGAATCAAAATAAGAAAATATTCGCAAAATAGAAAGCGTCATCTTATTAGATAGTAAGGAAAATAAACCGGTTAAGGGGTTAAAAGAAAGCTTCTGTTTATTGTATCTTCAATTTACATTTTAAATAGGAAGCTGACATCATAACACACCAAAAGATGACATTTAATTTAGAAGATAGATTACCCTGACGTCATAATGGCATTATAAGATTCTATTCTATTAAGAATGTTCATTTACACAATAAATTCAATTTGCACAATAAAATAAATCAAAATATATATAATTAAATTTATAATATATTATTTTACTTAAATAAACAAATTATCTATTCAAATATTTATAATAAAAAATTTCCAAACTAATTCCATTTGTAATAAAAAAACAATACATTCCAATAATAAATTTTCAAAAAATATTTTTACATTAAATTAACACAGCATAAAAGAACGAGCGTAAAGCAATTAAAATAGCAATTGTCAAATATCTATCTCAATGCACATATAAATTTCTGACGTCTTTGAAGTTGAAGTTCTGACGTTGAAGTATTTACATATAATTATAATTAATTTTTTAATAATTTAAAAAGTAATTTCTGGAAATAATTAGAAAAATATAATAAAGAAGCAGTTAAAACATTTTGAATACAAGAGCTACAAAATTAAATCTCAAAACATCCAGTGCAGTTTCTATCTGAAGTAATCAAAACTTTTTAAGGAAGCAATTTTTATTTTTTTATTGCTTCTTTCTTTGTTGTGTCAAAGTTAAGTTCTCTAATCAATTATCCTTAAGAATTATTCTCCTGTGATTATTAAATGTGCAGTGTATCGACGTTTTTAATTATTGAAAACAATTCTGAATTAATTTTTCAAATTTTTATTCTTAATTCACCAAAATAATCTAAAATTGCTTATGACATTTTAGAATTATAGAATTCCAGATAACTATGAAATATCTGAAATAATTAAGTATTCAAATAACCTAATCCTCACTAGTGAATATTTTGGTAACATAAAAATTTATATTCTGAATGGATTAAATGAAACTCACGGTAGAAACCCTAAATTCAAACTCCTCACGAAACTATTTTTAAACATACTATTTCGAAGTTAAATTTCAACTTTAATGCATTTTGAAAGGGGTAGAAATCTGAAAAAAATTTTCTATTCAAGTATTTTGCCTTGAAAACAATGATTAAAGTGCTTCTACAATTCTAAAATAGATTTTATGATCCCACAATAAAGGATTTTATTCAGAATTCTCACATCCTTAAAAATTCGCGCCTCTTCGCTGGATTATTATCTTTTTCAAAATGTGTTTTTATGATCCAATAATAAAATATGAAAATCATTTTTAGAGCCTAAAGGCAGAAATAGAGAAAATCTGTGAGAAGGGAACTCAGGAGAGAGCTTCAATTTCATTCATAATTTATTTCTTCATTTTCAGAGTATTCTAAAAATATGATTAGATATCTTTTTTTTTTTTTTTTTGAAATGTGAAAATGTAATTTTCTCTGCTTTATGTTTGAATACCACAATTTTAGAAATGTTAAGCTACTGAACTGAAAACTGAAAAACAAGCCTTGCCAGGAATTCCATTTATTACTTATTTGATATTATAGGAAGAAAATCATTTTTCTGTTTATAACTGTTTATAACTTATCAAACGTAATTCCTATTTTGATATTATAGGAACAAAATCATTTTTCTGTTTATAACTGTTTATAACTTATCAAACGTAATTCCTATTTAAACTCCGTTATTGGACATAAATGATAGGGAAAAAAAAAGAGTTCAAAATGATCTACAAAACAGGTCGTTGGAGCTATAGCTGATATATTTAGTTATAGGTTTAACCGTTATTCCTTTATCAGTAGATATTCAAAATTTTAATTAGAATTTGAATAAAAACATAATCAAAATCTTAACGTTTACCACCATAATTTCGGAGTATATTTTCGAAAAAAAGTTTTTAAACACTATTTTAAGTTTAAAAACAAAAATCTCTGCAATGATATAAATTTTACTTCAGCACAATTTTGTTTTTAATTTCAGCAAAACATTTTTAATATACTTTACAATAATACTTTTCATAGTTTTAATTCCTGTGTTTACAATCACAGACTTTGTGATTGACTAAATGCTGCTTGCTACGCGTTATTACTGTTATAGAATTAAAAGTAGATTAAAAAATAAAAGTATGATAGATCAATCAAACGTAAATCATTGTGTTCTGATGCTTTGGACTAAAAGTTCGAATTCCTTTTAATATTTTTCAGATACTCATTTTAATTTTTGATGGTGCGGTGAGGTTAGAATAAAGTTTTTATGTCCCTCAACAGAAAAGACATTTTATGGAATGCTAAAAAAGAACAAGAAAACTAAAAAAGGAAGTTAACATGCATACCTAAATTTTTATTTAAAGATAAACATTTCCCTTTTAAAACAAAAATTTTATTTAGAGGCAAGCAGGCCAAGAAATTATTGTTCTTTTTTCAAAAACACTAAATTTTTCCATTCTAATAATATACCCATGTTATAAATTGAAATAAATTATTTTTAACTATGGCTGTCGAGATCAAATAGTTACACTTTTGAATCCTTTGTATTGATTCATCCTCATTTTTCTCCCTCCCCCATCTTCACTAAACTGGAGTTCCTGTTCTTTTATAGTTTCATTTTTCAAACTCAGCTTCTGAGCTCATAAAATTTCGGACGCGTTTCCAGCTGCTTCATTAGAACTCGTCACTGGTTATATTTTTAAACATCTTTAGATTAAAATACACTGGTGCGCAAAAGATAAGTAATAGATGCTTTTTTTACCAAAACTCAACAAGAAATCATCTGAGAGGTATAAAAATCAGAAATGATAGATGTACTTAAACGATGACGAAAACATGTTGTGTAAAAATGAACGTAATGTATAAAGTGTAAAATCAAACAAAAAAAAGTTTTATTGAACTCATAATATTGCTAAAGCATGAGTGTCTGTCCAAGAGGAAGAGCAACAAGCAGATGTTGCTTAGTATGGATATACCTTTTCCTTACTGCAATGGTTGCTTCACACCGTGTCTCCATACTCAGCACTAGATTTTCCAATAATTCTTGAGGTAAGAGTGCCCATTCCTCAACCAGCATCTATTTCAATTTTGGGGTGTTCCCCGAAGGATGTAATCGTACCATAACGCCTCTCACACACGTTCTATGGGAGTTAAATACAAAGACAATGCCAGTCAGTCCATTCATGGGACATCTTCACTTACTTGTGGCTGCTTAACATAATTCTGGTGTGGCCGTGCATTGGCATCTATTAAAATTAAGTGTGGTTCAATAGCACCTCGGAACAGACACCCATGGGGAAGAATCACATCCTTACAATAGCGATCTCAGTTTTAGAACCTCTGTCGGAAACATAGAGCTCAGTCCGCAGTTCATCATAATTACGATAACTCCAAGACCACCGTAAAAGTTTCTTTCCATGATATTACTGGAATGAAAACTTGTCCCTACTTCTCTCCAAATCAACTGACTTCAAGAATCGCTTGTGGCATTGAAACAACTGTCATCCATAAGAAGGCCAGGATTCCATTGATGAGATGTCCAGTTTTTGTGCTCCTTGCACCACTCTAAACAGCGCTACTAACTTTCAAAGGGATGCAGCGTTCAGGACATTGGGCGAAAAGGCCACCTTTGTGAAAGCCTCTGGCCCCGACACTTGCCTTTCTGTTGTTCTACACAGTAGCTGAGTCGCGACGCTTGCTGATTGGTAGCGGGTTCTTTTCGGCTGCAAAACTATATATCGTCATCCACTGCAGTATTTTTTCTAGGGAGTCCATAACCAACCTTTCTAACAGCTGTACCTATGGTTTGTAAGGCTTTCCAAGCGCACGAAACGACACTTGGTTGATTCTGAACTCTTCAGCTACACTGGTCACAGTGCGCCTTTCCTACAGCTTAACGATTCTTCCGCGTTTGAAGTCTTCCAGGTGATTTCTTCTAATAATATTTCACGAAAGTACTCACTCTCACGAATGTCTTTTGTTCCGTTCTCCGTTCTTAATTTCCTTATAGTCGATTCGCGTTGATTATGTGCTGTTTGTATACACTTACATTGCCTATGATGTTCTATTTCTGATATTTGCATACGTCCCTTTGCAAATTGCAGAAAAGGGTTGCAATCCCTTTTCTGCAATTTCATGGCTACCTGCTTAAAATTTACATTGTTGCTTAAGTTTTGCACACTAGTGTAGATCAGAGATTTGATAACTTACACTGCTATGTAAGAACTAAAAATCAAGCTGGAAGCTTTTTAAAAAAATATATGTAGCTTTCCAATAAACGTAAGTTTAGTTTCTTATTTCCTCCAACTTATTTTTATACTTCCAGTATTACTCATTTTGTTGCCCATACACATATGCATATTCATGCAGTAGAAAACTCTGTAAATTTCTTAATCAGAAAACATCTTTCAGTTCAAATAACGTTGAAAGATTCATAATTATACATAATTCCCAAAACTAGCTTATAAATATAATGACTAGTATTTTTTAAAAATTAAAAAGTAAATTTACTAATGTATACATTAATTCAGTAAAATTTCTGAAAATAGCTGAATGAATGTTGAAGTCGTGGAATAAAATCCTTAATCGATTATTAAAAACTCGCGTAAATACGTTTCAATTTTATTGATTTTTTTAAATATTTCTCACCCCTACAATCATCTTATGCCTAATAACAAATATGAACAATTGATAATGCAAGAGCACTGAAAAATTTGTTTGAATTTTTTTATCATCCTAAATATTTTTTATTTAATTGACCAATAAATATGAAAGTTTTCATTTCGGATGAAATTCTTCTTGATTATAAGATTTTTTGCAGATATTATGAAATCGCTACTGTTAAGAGATAAAAAATGCATCTTCAAATTCTTCAAATAGGGAACTGTCATAACATAAAGTGTGATATCTGTCTACAAAATTAGAAATGCTTCTTTTTTTATATAAACTTATGAGTGAAACCAAAAGTAAAGAAATATATATTTGTACTCTATTCTACTTATTTTTTTTATTTGTTTGTACTGACTGAAAAAACTAAAAAAAATATTTTATGTACTAAAAAAAGGTTTAAGAAAAGTATTCCCAATATGAAATTAAATGTGTTGAAATAGTCTTCTCAGGCCATATCGATGGATTTTTTATGGTCTCATAGAAGAAACTTCAAGAACTAACATCTATATATTTGATGGCTGAATAAATTTTAAAAACATAG
The DNA here is from genome assembly GCA_026289955.1 of Argiope argentata. Classification (NCBI taxonomy): domain Eukaryota; kingdom Metazoa; phylum Arthropoda; class Arachnida; order Araneae; family Araneidae; genus Argiope; species Argiope argentata. The sequence continues at coordinate 12,526,990 of JAOUZG010005735.1, read as the reverse complement.
CATTTGTATATAAGTAAAAATTTTGTAAAATAACAATCAAACTGTATATCTGAATTTTTCGAATTTTAAAATAGAGAAAATTTAATTTTTCTCAAACAATAACAAAAATGCAGATTTTTTTTCATATCTAGGAGATCATACAGCTGCTTAAGAGGAGAAAAAAATCCACCACATTTGTTATAGATAGCAAAATATTCAATTTTATTTTGAAAAAATGGCATGACTCGTGAAATGATGATATTTAACATTCATGCATTTGGAATGCGTTTTGAAGAAATGTTTAAAAACTTAAAAATACTCGTTGAAAATAAAATACATAAATGATTTTGTTTTTTGAGTATGAAAAAATGATTTTAACAGCAAAGAGTCACTCAATTTTTAAAAAACACAAAATCAAAAATTTGATCAGTTTACAAATTTTTTTTCAATGTTTGCCTTAATAAAATAATAATAAACAATTAAAACGTTAATATGTGCACTTATAAAAACGAAAATATATATTTTGATCGGTGAAACATGTTGAAACGAAATTATATAATTTACAAATTGCTTATTTTGATTATCATATTGGAATTATGACCATTATGTAATATGAAAAAAATAATCGAATATTTACTTCTGTTGGTTTAACCTTGTTAAATATGGAAACCACATTTATCTAAATGGCGAATTCTATTTTAATTCAATAATAAATTTTAAAATAGTAACTATTAAATTTTAAAATATTCAAATTTTAACCGTCGATGCGATATCTAAAAGCCAAATACTTTCCCTTAAAAAGACTTTTTTTAACTTTTCAGCTTATAAAAATGAATAATTAGGATAATGGTTGAATGCATTCGCAGTTTTTAACTACTATTCAGTTATCAAAAAATTATATCGCTCAGAATGAAGTATATTCAATTGATTTATAGTCACTAGAAGAATTCTCCTTTAAGCTCTTTTTTTCTGCTATAAGATCCCCAATGGATTCAAAAATGTAATAATCTCAATGCACTTTATGTATTTCACTTAAAAATGAATTTATTCCTCTGAGATCTGACTGTGATTTCACTGAAATTTTATATTTGTCAGTAGTATCATGGAGTTTTTAAAAATAACTTATTTATATTTATTTAAAACATTTGAAGGTATGTTTCTGTTGATTGTATTTCCTTATTTTCCTCTAAAATATCAAATACCAGGATGTGAAGTAACTACCTTAATAAATAGATTCTTTGATAATCTGTGGCACATTAAATGATGTTTAACTTCCAGATCCTTTGTACTCCAGATCCTTTGAATGGCCATTTCATTCTTGGTGCCTTGATTTTTTTCAGAAACGGAAAGCACACACAAGTCGTAAGTCAGTATTTGGCTGGTGGCAAAAGATATTGAATGTATATGCATCGTTCCCCAATTTGTAAAAGATGGGATTTCAATTGTATTTATTTATATATGTTTCTTTTTTGTGTGTGTGCTTTCCGAAAAATTATATAAATAAATACAATTGAAATCCCATCTTTTACAAATTAGGGAGCGATGCATATTCAATATCTTTTGCCATCGGCCAAATACTGACTCACGACTCGTGAGCAAGTTGTGGCCCAGAATATAGAATCCTTTTTCTAAAGCTTGTTGTGTATAAAAGAAACACTGATTCTTTTGGTTTTATTCCCTAATCAGAAATAAATATGAAAGTTTTTAATTTCAAGATCATGCCTGCTTCTTCTAAGAGTTTTTTTTTCTAGGGGCAAACAATAGTTAAAAACTTTAGTTAGTAAGATGCTTGAACTTTGAAAAGTAATAAAACAATACTTCACGACAAAGTTATGTTTCTTTCCGAACAACAAAATATCGGATATTTCATGACAAAGTTATATTTCTTTCCAAACAACAAAGTATTGGATTTGTTTGCCCTAAAAGAACTATCAACTTTTTTCTTTTGAGTGGAACTCAATATTACATATTTCAGAAAGGAGCCATTTTATTGCGAAGCCTAAAATCATAAATTAAATGTCTCTCTAAAGATATTGCTTTTTTTACGTAAATAGTTTTCAATATCGTGCGAGAGTTCGTATCTTTGTTTGAATAATTATGAAGTTCTTTTCGTTTCTCGGGATTAAACCAGGCTATTAATAGTTTATTTTTCTGTTTTAGATGCATTTAAATTGCCTCATTATAGCTTGTTTGCTTAAGAAATGGTTCTTTTGGAAAGAAGCTCTAAATTTAGAGCTAGAAAGATAAAAGATAAAAGAGAAATATAAATGAATTCTCGGTCTGCTGATTTTATTAGACAAATTAAAGCATTTAAGAATTTTAAGGCTAATTAATTGAAAATTCTCTTTCTTATCAATCGTAATTAAATATTGCATTTAAGGCAGTGGATTTTGTTTTAGTGGGATTTTTGTTTTAAAAAATAAACACATGAATTATATCCATTTAAAGGAGTATTAGTACTTAGGTTAAACAATTATATTGCATAATATTTATGTAATACGCAAACAAATCTTTGTAATATTACAGATTCAACCTATTTATTTTAAAAATTGCAATTATAATCCACTTCGATAATTTTCCGTTTTATTACTATTTAAATAAATCTTTATTTTTACTTCTTTCCATGTGATAAAAATATTTTTTGAATGTGAGGAATTAAAATATTGTATTATTAATTTTGTGTAATATTGCCTTTGTATATTTTTTGTACATAAATATATGTTCACCATTATTCGAAATCTTTAAAATTCTTAGAATTAATTCTAAACTCAATAAAAATCTTAATTCAGTACTATTATTATTATTGCTTTTAACTTTTAATTAATATTGCAAATATTGAATTTTAGGACGTATTTCCTTGATCTTTAATCAACTAATATTTGGACAGACAACACCAAAAGCAAAGTTAAGATAATTTTATTTTTTGTAATCATAAAACTATTTATTTTGTTGATTAATATATAAAATGTTACAATAAGCTGGGAGAATGAAAATCCGAATTGGGATGATATTTCTTTTAAATATGAAAGTTTTACTGTATTAAATTTCAAGTACTCATCCAACAGCTTGCGAATTAGATGTGTTTCTTTCTATTTTATTAACATGCAATATAAACTGAAATTCTCTTGCAACAATGCAGATCTTTGCTTCAAATCTATTTGCAAAGTGAATTATCCTCACATTTTTCAGGAAGCAAAATATGACTCATTTCTATTTAAGATATTAATGTAATTTGAATTTCAAATTGAAGCCAACCGCATAACCTTAATTCCTGCTCATAATTAATAACTTTTTTTTATTATTTATTACAATTATTAATTTTTTAAAATTTTTAGTAATAGAACTCTATTTTTACGTCAGTAAGTAAGCTAACATTTAATACCAGATTTTAAACTGTACCTGTTTTTTTTAAGAACATTTTTTACATTAGAATTATTGATGCTGGTTTAAGCCATCATGTGCAGAAAGTATCGCCGATTTGGGGGTAATTTAAAATCATTTTTATATTAATAAATTATTTTATTAATTATCATTTGATAAAGATTTGTCATCTTTTGAACAGTTTTAAAATCTCCGTCTTATAAAATGGCTAAATCATCGCTAAAAAAACTGTATTCACGATCCTGTTAATTCAATTATTCAAAGAAATGAAATTTTCTCTTTCAACTAACTTTACAGAGTGGAGCAGGTGATACAAAGATGCCAAATTATATCTATAGAAAGGTTGATGTAAAACGCCATATGCAAATTCCTACAACTTTTGCAAAGTAGTCAAAGAAACAAGTGACCATTCCTTATTCTTGTGAAAAACAACTTCTTAATTATTGATTGGCTCTGAGTGTTCCTGCTAATATGTTTGCTGAAATTGCCTGACTAACTGTTATTTTTAGCCAAATTAATTGATTTACTAAATGATATTAGTTTTTAATCGACATTTTACTTTCTAATATCCCTAGAAGCATAGAACAGCATTCTAAAGACCGATACTGACCACTGGGGTGGTTCTTAGGGGCTCAATCGAATGACTATGAAATTCTTTCATCCAAAATCCTTTTTTTTTTTTCATCTTTTCTTTTCATCATTTCAAGAATGAAATGTTTTTATTGTACTTAATAGCAAATGGTCCGTAGAAACAAGATGTAATGAAAGATTTCTCAAATTTGTAAAGTTCAAAAGCAAAAAGAAGGTTTTCAAAGTTCATTTTTCATTTGCTGCCTTTCATTATAAATGACAACTAAAAAAATTTCTATCACTTTTTCTCATCCCCTGATTTTTATAATTCAATATTTTTGAGTGAAAACCTAAAAACTGTTTTTGAACTTAAATCTTTTTTCACATTTGAAATTTAACTCTGAAAACTTAAATGACAACCTTGATGCCGTGTATGCTTTACAACGAGAGTAGGGGTGCAGTAGCTTCTGAGGATATGTACTCCTGAGCACCCGAAGACCGAAGTCTGACTTCTAGCTCATATGAAGATGACACACACTTATCATATTCGCTTGCACAACCTCTTTTTACGAGGGGGGGGTACATTCTCACACTTCACGGAGAGTACACAGAAGAACACCCATGCCCTGACCGGGACTCGAACAAGGGAATCTCAGATCACAAGGAAGACGCGCTTCCTCTGTGCCAGAACGTGGGCAAATGATAGCCTTAAAAAGATTTAAACAAAATGCAACATAGCAACGTAATACAACCGAAAATTCTTGAAGCTTTCAAGTTGCGCAATATAATTTAACCTCTAATAACATATTAAAACAGCGGGTAAATTTATGATTGTGATTCATTAGATTTTTCCCTATTCTGGAGTAATAAATATTTTAAAACTTGGCCTTACTTATTAGAATAGTAATTTCATATTCGATTGGAAACGTTTTTAATTCTTGCTTCTCTGCCTTTTATAAAAATTGTTGGGAAATTATTTTTAAACTAAATTTTGAAAAGATAGAATGTCTTATCCATCAACGTCAAAGTTGAATATATTGAAAAAAAACTCGAAGTGATCTTTCGAATGCAGCACGAATATATATTATTTTCTAACAAAAAAAAATAGTTCTCTCTCTCTCTCCGTTCCTCTAAAAAACCGACAATGTTGAAGTGAATATTGGTTGAAAGAACTAAAAATGATAGCTTGTAGACATAAAAACATGTTTCAAAAAGCGATGAAATAATGGATGTCATGATGGGGAACTCTGAAATTAAACAAGCAAGAGCAATACATATCTGTTTGTCAATTTCTTCTAAGTTTTTCTTTTCTTTTTCTACCCTGTGCTTTGGCAACACAAAAGAAAAGTTCTTTTTATCAGAAAAAGTTTTTGAATGTTATTTGGTAAGTTTCCAAATAAATAGACTCCTGCATATATTTCGAAAGAAGCATGAGTCAGAAAAAGTAAAGGTATAACAAAACGAAAAGACATGTCTGGAGAGAGATTCTTCAACTTTCATATTCGCTAAGTCATTCCACGCAACAGTGACCGTGACTGAAATTTTAATGGAAATGGTACTGCGCAGTTAGTGGCGCGTCGATACTTAGTATGCTTTCTCTTGCTCCGATAAACAACTCAGTTTGAACTGGAATAACATTTTCATGATACAAATTTCCCCTAAGACCTTGGCTTTGACTTTGCACATTGGTTGCTTTAAAATTTATTTCGCATATTTATACTAAGAATGGTTAAATTATAACTTTTGTATTGCATCTGGCATTTAATTTCCGTAACAGTAAGGTGTAAGTTTCTCGTTTAACTGTAATTTTATTATCCCTGTATTTATTGATGCTGAGTGGCAACAGCAGTTTAGTTATGATGGAGTTCGCTACTTCTACACATATAACGAACGAAAAATGTTATAATCTTGAATACTAATTAAATGTTTATTTTTTAATGCACCTTTTCCTACTTAAAATATTCTACAACCTAAAACTCACCTCTTATAAAGGATTATTAAAGAGTTACTTGAAACTAGTAAAAAATGGCACATATTATGTTAATCTTTGAGGATATTTCGTGTAAATTTACGTTTGTTCGATAATAGTTTTTCTTAAGCCATATATTCTAATTTTATAATTTTTAAGATATAAAAAGTGTTTTTACTCAAATTATCAATACATTTGCACTATTTATAAATGTTAAACAGATTTACTCAAAACTGAAACAATTAAATCTAAATTGCAATAATGATAATGCTTGTGACAACATTTATTTGTAAATATATTGAAAAATATGAAAATAGTTAGGAGCAATAAACGAATAGGGCTTTTTTGGAATTTATAAGATTATCCTAGATGGAAATATTCTGAGAAAATCTCATTATATTTTCATAATTCTGGAAAAAGAATTCTCAAAATTCGTCATTACTATCTCTTTCCTTCACACTTTTTCAAAAATACTGAGAATGTATTGAATTTATTAAATCTTATATTAATAAATTCAATACAATATAATGAGAATATATTAAATCTTATAAATAATATTGGTTTAATAAACTCACATTTTTTGCCCACAATGAAACAATGAAAGTTTCGGCATTATCCGTTATTGGTTAGTATTCTAAATTGTGGAAACAAATATTTAATAATACTAAAATATAATCTGGTATATCCGGTGCTTTTGTATAATCCTGTCTTAAGATATATCCGTATTATGATTTATTCATATGTACGCATCTGGAAAATGATTAATCTCAATAAAGTGCAAGTAAAGTTTTCCGCATTGTAGCAAATGTCCTCTAATCCAAAAGATGCTGGGTTATCCACTTTGTTTTGAGAATAAAAAAAGTAGAGGATGGTGTTATACAATTTGAAGAAATTTTATATGGACTTTTTAGATCATCCAAATTCATTTCTTGCTCTGAAATTCTATTTGCTTACAGCGATTCTAAATATGTTTCCCTCCGTAAAATAATAAGAAATTTTTTAGTGAATCTCTCGTCTCAATGACAGACAGATTTTTTTCAAATTACTTTAAAATCTCAATAACATCTATACCACTCAAATCAAATGTAATTTCTATAAATTGATTTTTCAAAAGGTATTTATTGATTTTTTTCTTCTTTAATTCATATTTTTTCAATATGAAGTATTTATCCAGTGTAATAGAAGCAGCTTTAAAGGCGATTTTTGACGGTACTCATGTGCTAAAATCAGTCCTTATCATTGATTACTTTTGAGAAAATTCAGCAAATGAACAACAATTCGATTCTATTAGCTGTCAGTAAGAATCTTTAAAAAAAGATGTGAAGAAAAATTAAATCAAATGCACTTACTGATCCTGAGATAACTGACAAATAACAATATATTAAATTAGCCATAATGTCAAATACTTATTTATGAGGACCAAAATCATCTATTAAATTTTGTAACATCTTATGCAAATCAAAGCACTAACTGAGTCCAAAATATTTAAGAGCTAAATGATAATTTATCAGTCAACATATATTAATGAAATGCTAAAAACAATTGAATGTATTATGGGTTTTTGTTCTTTACAGAGCTAGAAAGCTAAGTCGTTGATTCTTGCAGGCATAGTTATTCTTCTTCCATATGCATCCCCGTGAAATCCTTGGAAAGCATTTTTTATATTTCTACGTTTATAACCTTTATCAACTCAAAAGATAATTAACCTGATTAAGTGTATGTTTTGATAAAAAAAACGTAAATAAATATTCCTATAATAAGTTACATATTTTTTATTTATTGCATATCGGAATAATTTTTAAGTAGTAATAAGTCTGGAAGAAGAAATTCAAAACATTACATTGAACAAAAATACATAGAGTGCTGAAAGTGAAATTTTTCTATTGGTTTTGTCTTTTATTACCAAAGCATAAAAATCACTTTCATCCGATTTCAGAAATCTTTGATATTTTGATTTTCACATATTATGACACATCTACTTCTGTTTGGATGAATCCGATTTTACGACTTATCTCATCGTTCGAAAAAGCAGAATTGTCAATGATATCTTTGATATGCGATAATAATTGTCGAATCTATTTGGATTTCGAAATTTAAGCTTCGAGTTAACTTCGGGTAACTTATGGGGGATTACAGTTGTAATCATACTCGTAAATTCTGTTTAATGTATTTCCTTTGTAAATTTGACCTCATATCTCGTGCCTTTTGAATTTTTTTATACTAAAAGCCTTTAGCATATATAATCAAATGTGGATAACATTTTAAGTAGTTGTACATTAAAAATGGCATAGGAATCAAAACCAAGGTAAAAGAAATTCAAACTGAAACACTTGCACTCTTAAAAGATCAGTTGCTGAAGGCATTGGGATTGTATGTCAACCAAATGAAATACGCAATCATGAGAAACATGTTGTTGTTGTATTTAGTGGCACTTGCCATGGACAAGCCCACTGATGCATCAGCGGTTTTTAAGCCGAAAGAGGCGTCTCTTGTTTTGAAGTAGCACCAACTAGGACCTAAGTATGACTTAGCTATACACTCATTACAGCTGCTAGCCCAGCCCCTTTTGCAGGGGCGCACATTCATACACATCACTAATAGTCATGTTCGGACAAGCATGCCCGAACCGGAATTCGAACCCGGGACGACCAGCTCTTGGGGAAGACGCGCTATCCCTTTGCCAGGACGCCAGCATGAGAGACATAAAGACCATTGCAAGATCTTACATAACAGTCAAAATTTGTTTATGAAAATAATAAATTATTATGATAAGATTTAACCATAATATCAAAAATTCTTATTGTTTCAAAATG
>JAOUZG010005735.1:12491046-12517878 GCA_026289955.1 Argiope argentata | reverse complement strand
TATATATATATATATATAACGCTTAAGAATGTGCTTCGTAGACATTAAAATACTTATTTCAGCGACCAGCATTCCTGAGAAGAAGAAGAAAGTATGTATACTGGTAGTTTGAGGAAGTTTTGATGAAGTTGTATAGGTCTTTTTGCCAACACATAAAATGTCAGATCTCACAGACTTTCAAAGTGACCAAATTTTAGGAGCAACTGTGACCGAAATATTTCATATTTTCTATACGTACGAATGTTAAAATTATAACAAAGTAAGGCAAGTGGTAAGACTCGTTCGGCAAAGCAAGGTAGTGGACAAAAGGAGATGCTGAGTGAAAGAGAACGACGATACTGAAACGGATTGAGATGTCTAAAAATAATATAACCCCATAGAAAAAGTGACCGTTTGTGGATATATATCTGGTATAGCAGTATCTGGTTTCTGAAGTGTAAGTAATTGGAATTGTGACGCATCTTCGTAAAACAACCATTTACTGAACTTTTTAACGTCAAATTAATTTTTTTTTGTTTTAAATTTAAAAAAGCATAAAAATTATTTCTTTTTTTTGTATAGCAGATTTTTAAAACATGGTTTGAAAATATCAAAATTCTGAAATGAGAAACAAAAAAGCCAAATCATCAAAAGGAAATACAGTTTCTGATAATTTTAGATGGAATTTTATAATTAATAACTAGCGAGAAAGTTTGTTTATATCAATAATAATGGACAAAATCGTTTTCTTTACGCCATACAAGTGATATTCTTGTGTGGATTATAGAAAAAAACCATAAAAGAGAAATTTTCAATTTTTTTGAAATGGGTTCATTTTGAAAAGCAGCAATGCGAAAACAAATATACACTTTTTAAAAATAATCATCACGTAAAACAAAAAGAGAAAAACATATAAAATTTACATTTCTTTAATGCAAATAAAGTTACAGTTTGAACAAAATTGGTCAAAATGTACACGCAGCGCTATGTAACAAATTCGTGGATATCTATCTCTGAAATGACAAAAATTTAAATGCCCAAGTCTGTCTTTGAAATGTTGAGAGAGAAAAAAGCGCGTACAACATGAAAACTAACCCTAGAAATAATACTTAAAATAGCCTAATGAATTTCGCCATGGAAACTGAATGTCATTTGCACATTTCTCCATGACCTTATTTCAAAATTTGAGCTTTATTACTCGGGGGGGGGGAGGAAATGCTTTTTTAGATATGTGTAATCTATAAATTACCTGCATTTCCTTTGAGAGTTTGAGACTGTTGATTCGTCTGGTTCTAATCTTTCAAAGTTTAATTTTACTTTCATTAACGAAAATCTATTATTATTATTGCTGTAGTTTATGCTAAAGAATATCCTAACTGCTTTTATTTAATGATGCAAAATTTAAATTGAAAATCGTTATGATAAAGGAATAATTGAAAACAAAGGCTGAAATGACTTTGATGGAACAGAACTAAAACTGAAACACAATATATTTTATTTTTTATTAAAATATGGTAACAAAATATTTAATCTATTGAACATAGAATTTGTAGAGGAAATGTTTATATTTTGAAATATTATTTTTATTATCATGTCGGAACATAATGTTGTTTTTAGGATAAAGTTTTTGGCTTCAACAAAAATCCGTAGGCGAAAAATAAAAAATGTATTATCTGCACGAGCATCCCAAAAAAAATCGGCTTTTAATAACCTGTTGCCAATGCATTTACAAAAGCTCTGATTAAAAAAATACGTTAATTTCTACAGCAAATAAAACTTTAAATGTTTGTTTAGTAAATTAAAAATTTATTTAAATGTTTCCTCTGTAATAGTATATGATAATACGATAAAATAATTTTATAAATTTAACTAAATAGGAAATAGTGTTAATGATTTAGAAATCAACGAAAATATATTTTTGGGACATAGGACAAGCATCCGAATTCATGCTTAATTTCTAATTTGAATAAAACAACAACATTCTATTTCCTTTAATTTAATATTTTATGTCCTTAGAAATTGAGTTATCAACTTAATTCTTAGATTTCCTAAGGATTCATTGACAAATATCAAGCAATCAGATAGATTTGAAAGTATTTTTTTAAAAATGTTATCGTGTTTTGTTTTTTTGCGTTTAGCGAGATCACGTAAAAAAAATCTTTTTACATGAATTTTATATACAGCTTTATCTATTGCTTCTCTGGCAAGAATATTGTGAAAATTGTCCATTGGATTTCCTGACAATGTTATGAAATATGAGTTATTAGAATAATATTATATAAAATTACATCGTGAATAAAATAAGAAGTGTAATACGGAGAAATAAAGTGGAAATGAAAACCCTATCTTAAGTCTAATAGCCAAAGGAGTATTTTTTTATTTTAATTTTAACATTAAAAAAAGTATACGTGCGAAAAGTGTTGTTTGACAAGAAATTTCAATTTGATCATAATAATTGCTGAGTGAAAGGTGATCGTCATTCGGGTGCTCTGGGGTCCATGCCTTCAGAAGCTACTGCATCCCTCTTTCCGGTGCAAAGCGGAACACGAGATCAGTAATAGTACTTATATAATAAAAAGTAACTAAAATTAAATTTTTCCAAATATCCAAAGTAGCAATTTATTTTGAAATATTTCTTTTTTATATTGCTTGTGTTGTATATGGTCCCCATAAACTTAAACCTTCCTTATTTTGCATCTGTTTACCTAGAATATAAATTTATTATCTATATAGAGTTCTTCTCTTCAGCTGCCATCCTCATTATCTCAAATAACTCACTTCATTAATGGGAACTCAGATTTCAGAACGCAATGCATTTTTTAATAATAATATTGTGGTTTTAATAGTGAACATTTGAACCTAATAGATATACTATGGATGAATCAAACATTCGGACAAAAAAAACTGAATCACTGTGTACTGAAATTCCTTATAAGTATCCTACTGCAGCCTTTAATTTGTTTCGCCATTTGTATTTCATTCAGTTACATCATCGGTAACAATTTTACAGATTGAATGTGAAATGCACTATACTCAACCAGAGAAATATCAGTGTTGTACCAAATATTTTTATGCTTGTTATTTCTAAAATAAATTGTGTTCAAATGTGTACAATTTTAGCATTCTTGTATTTCAGAAACTCAGTGTATTTTACGGATGTCGCAGACCAATCATTTTAATCCTTGTGTCTCTTTCTTTCTCAGAAATCGCAATTACATTCTAATACATTCTAATTAACCCTTTATCTACTGAATTATGTTGCCATCAATTTTCCAACTTCATTTTTGCACCAGTAGTTAAGTCCCTTTACAGAATAATTCACGAGAACCCAAGAGAAAAAGTTAATTAATAAAAATATTTTAATTAATTAAATTATTAATTAAATATTTTTCATTTCTACTTTCAGCTTATAATAACTTCTTGCTATTTGGGTTACATTCTCCGTGATTTTTAGAGTAACATCAGCAAAAATAGTCATATTACGAAAATATAATCCAGATTCAAATGGCACTTATAAGTACCGTCAGTAGATAAAGGGTTAAAGAAAATATGTTAAAGTTTTTGAATAAAATGTTTTTAATGAATTTTTTTAAAATATGAATCGGGGAAATCAAGGACAAACCTTTCCCACCTTAAATATGCCATATGTTAATAAAAAATTGTTTCATTGTTCTGAAAAAAACCTGCAAAATTATTTAAAATAATTTTCTTTTGAGCGGTTGTTGTCCACTTGGTTAGAAAAATAAGGAAAAACAATATAATTAAAATAAGTTTTCAAACCATTTCTTTTTTTTTCTTCTTCTAAATGAATATTTTATGTATAAAATTAAAATAATTTGTAATTAAAAATGTTTATAATTATGTATTTATGTCAAATTTTTAAGTAATTATCCAAAGAATTGAACCTTCAGGTATCTCAGTTAAACGCAAAATATCACTTTTATAATCATATATGTATAATAATTAATATAAAAAGTTGAACAATGTGAGGGAATTTAAATTTGAAATAATCCATCGAAATCTTTCCATCCCCCCCTAAGTCCCTTGCCTTTACCTCCAAAACCAAGTCAAAAGTGGGCCGAAAAAACGGAAACCACTGTGGTATGCTTAAGTTTTTGTTTCGAAAGCCATAACAGTCCATTTCTATAAGTTTTTTTCGGTTCTATTTATCAAGATCTCCGATTTCCCCCTTCTTTTGGCAAAAGAGTTGGCGCAGAATTTTGACGCAGCCCCCCGCCCTCGGGCAGTGTGCCAGCAAAACAGCTGCAGGACACGACGCTTTTGCATCGGCTTTTGTTGTGTTGGCCCTGTTTATTAACAAACACACAAATGGCTGACGTTGCGATAGAGTTGAAAAAGAAAATTCCTCCTCCCCCCTGAATACTTCGTATTAAAAATATTTTATCAAGAGAAAAATTTTTTAAAGGTTAATTACAGTTTAGTAGCGTGGATCGATAGAGGTTTCAACTGAAAAAAAAATGTACACTTTTTGATCTTTCAGAGGAAAAAAGTGTTGTTTTGATTTTAAAGTAATTGAGATGGTAGTCTTTTGCTCAAGAAGCTGTAGAATGAAAGCAGCTTTTTAAGATGGAAATGAATTCAATATTTCTTAACTTTCTGGTGTTGGAAACTAATGTACTTCTCAGTATGAAAGAAAGAGATCACTTATTATTTGGAAATCTTTAGAAAACTGAAAAAGCAATTTCATTCTTAAATATAAAAGTTCACATATGGAACAAATTTCTCAGAAAAAAACCATATTTCAAAAATAAATAAATAAATAAAAATAATAAAAAAGCATCAAATATCTTCTCTCACTATTTGGCAATAGTTTGAAAAATATTTAGTTTTTTTTTAATTCGAAATGTAGCCCACTCAGTTTTTACTTAATCTATACGATCATTATAATATTAATTATTCAATTAAATATGTGCCGTTTATACTAGAATTTTATTGATGGTTACGAGAAAAAAAATGTTCTTATCTAGTTTATAATTTCTCTAAAGGAATCTAACTCATGCATCAAAATTGTATAATATTTCGTATTTTGATAAATAAATAAATCAAATATCAATTAATTTAATATAAATTTAATAGACATGGATAAAAAAATCTTATGTGTCTTATTTGTTTTTTATACGAATTGGGAGAAAAATTATTCCAATATATACTATCGACATAGGAGATTAAATAAGTTGCCTGCTCGTAATAAATACTTTACTTAAAAAAAGATTCATTAAATATCACATAGTTCCTTTTTTATTATAATAATATCAAATTTGTAGAAATCCCCTTAAAGGAAATCAATCTGTCTTTCTGTTCGAGTACAAAGGAAAGATATAACTGCGAAACGTAAAAAGCTACATAGATAAAATTTGTACAAAAATTTAGCGTTAACACTCTTACATGCATATAAATTTGATAATTCGAAAATGTAGCACATTAGGTAAATGAAGTTCATAATGTTTAATCATATTTGTTAAGAGTTGACAATCTTTAGGTCTGTTTTCAGTATTATGGGAACTAGAGACGCGAGATGGCGGTATGTTATGGAAATTTGTACTTTCATATGTGCGTAAAGGATATAGTTTTTTTTTTTAAAAAAAAGTCGAATTTTTATATGTGTTTGGGACTAAAAATATTTTTGTGTGAAATTTTGTTTTTAGTAAGTTAAGGAGAAGGCATTCAAAATATATATTCGATTTTCGGATACTTTTGTATGGATTGTATACCGAAAATTAGTTGACAAATATTACTCTATAATTCAAAATGTTAAATTCATGACAAAGATTTATATTTTGTATCGATTTTCTGTCAATACCGTGCAAGTCTACAGTTTTATAGGAAGGAGACATCTTTATAGACAATATACGATACATTTTGGGGGAGATTACTCCATCTGGTTTATTTTTTCATTTAGAATATTCTTAATCTCGATTTATGAGATATAATAAAGGACGTAATTTAGCAGATTGGACACAACTCTGTATAAATAATTATTGGGATTTCCTCAGATTTCCTTTAACAAGAATTGAATATAGGTATTATATATTCATTATACGAAAAAAGAGAAATTATTAAAGCTTTGTAAATACACGGAAGTAAATTTATAAATGCATACTGATTAATAAATCAAAATTAATCAAGCAATCCCATTCAGTCAATAAAATCAAAATCTGTAAATCAATAAATTAAGTGTAGAAATGAAAAAAATAGATCTCTGAAGAAAAATAATCTTGAGATATTGTATTTTTCAAAAATACCCAGAAAGGTAATAGCAAAAACGCATTAAAAATATTCTTTTTATATGATTTATTTTTTTGAGCGTTTCAGATAAGAAAAGTTTTATTGTAGTATTCTCAATCCTGAATTTTATCATTTGCAAAATAAAACGAATCTGGTAATTTAATATATATATATATATATTATTTATTGTTAAATAATATGTTTTCTATATACATGATTGATTCCACAATTACATCAGCACAGCCCTCAGCTGTAATTTTTTCTATGTTGCAGCACACGCAATAGAATCATTCAAGCTGCTATAAAGCACACAGTATGACAATAAATGATATTTCTGTTGTATTAAAAATGACCAGATATTTTTCAGTAAAATCAATAATGAAAGACTTACAAGTGGACACAAATGACGTCTAATGAAATCATAATGACCCAGCGTTGAATCATTACGTCACGAATATCTTCAAGCTATTCATTAAAGATATAGTTGTCCGATTTGTCATTTTTGTTTCTTTTTGAAACTTGCTGTCCTGTTTTCAAAAAAACAAAGAAGCAATCATTCATTTATTTCGAAATGTATGGAAATTGGTGAAATTATTGATCGGATGGAACTCATCTATACACCATACATTTGGCGCAGCATAATCAAAAATGGTTTGGAGGACCGATGAACTCTATTAAATCAAATCAAATGATAGAATATTGCCGAAATGAATTGAGTATTTTTTTACCAAATTGCAACTTAGCATGCTAAGAAAAATTAATGATTATTTCTATTAATTTTCAGAGCTACTTTTCAATTACTTTTTCTCGTTGTTATTACTAATGGCACTTGTTATGGACAAGCCCACTGATACATCAACGATTTAAAGCCGAAATAAATGTGTCTTGTTTGAAGTAGCGCCACCTAGGGCGAAGAGTACGACTTCAGCTACACACTCATCACATACGCTTGCACAGCCCCTTTTTAGAAGGCGGCACATTCACACGCCTCACAGAAAGAACACAGAAGTGCAGCCATGCCCGAACCGGGACTCGAACCCGGGACACCCAGATCAAGAGGGAGACGCACTACCTTTGTGCCAAGAATCCGACATGTTTTCTCGTTGTTTACATAAACATCATCAAAAATTTTCGTAACTGTAAATAAACTTATTAGATTGAACAATGTGGGGTCGTGTTCAAATTAAAGGCAGCGATCAATCTAATTTCTCTAGGGCACAAGTATTTTATTTAAATTTAAATAATTCATAAAACTTAAAAGAAACTTATTAATTTTGTCCTTTCTTCATATAGAAAAATTGTAAATTGGACGGAGGAAGCAGTAATTCACTTTTTTATATATGAAGTTTATATATTCAGAAAATATAGCAAGCAACTATAAATTCGATTTTGGTAGTTTGAACAACCACCATATTTAAGATTTTTTTTTAATTTGAAACGAATACATTTTTCCGATAACATCTATGTATACATTTATACGTATGTGAATGCGATTTTTCAAAAATTACACAGTTAAAATTAACAGGCGATTATGCGAACCCTAACCTACAGATAAATTTAACATTCGATTCTTAAAACCTTTCTTAAGTCTTCAAACATTCGGGAATAAATTAAAGACATTAGTACAATTAAAATGTTTAATTACGATATCAATATCCTTTTTTATACTTTTTAAGGGATCAGTTCAAGAAAAGTGACTAAGCAAAAAAGAGGAAAACGTCTCACAAATGCACATTATTAATACTATAGAATATTTCTTTCTTAATTTTAATATTTAATTCAAGTATATATCTATTGCTGTTCTTTCAATCTCGTTATCCGCTATAGTGAGGATTTAGTACTATCCAAGATACAAGATATATTCTTTCTCTATATAAAATATTTAAGTTTTATTAAATAATGCTATATTTTCAATACAAACAAAAATTTTATTACAAACGAAAAATATATTCACAATTTCTTATCAAAAAATATAATACAAAAAAATTATGATTGTATGTATTTGATTATATTTTCTATTTATTATTTAAATTTGAAACTAATACCTATTTTGTTTCTTTTTGAGATGAAACGATTTTTACTATTATACACAGTGTTTCTAGTTATTTATACGTAGTTATTTTACCTAATTTTTTTTATTCTCCAATTACCAAGAGAGGTATAAAAATGAGGGCAGGAATAAAATATCTTAAATGTACACTTCGAGATTTGAATACATTGTAAAAGCTGTAAAATTGGAAAAACAAATACAGATTTGTTGCAAGCGGCGAGAATGTAAGATCAGGATAATACGGTATTATCAAAAGTTTTATTTTGGCTTAGCAAATTCTGGCAATTTATTTGATAAATGAAGAGCTTGTTGACGTAAAACAAAATGCTTCCATTTTAGGCATTAAAACTGGTTTAAGAGTAACTCCTTTGTCGGACTAATAGGCAGGCTAATGGCTCCTCGGAGTACTAAGACGAAGTCTCGTCTTTTAAACGCCTGGAAGACTTTAGCAAATTGTTGATTTATAACTCTTGCAATAAATTACCGACATACTGGAGTTTCTTAAAATATGAATCATGAGGAAAAGAGTTTTAGAGTTGCTTAATAGGCATGGCTGATAGACATGCCAGATTCCACAAGTACTAAAAAGTAATTAAAACAGTTTAAAAAAGATTTTTAACTATAGAAATAACAATGTTTAAAATTCTGAAAATTAATCTTGAAAATTTTTTTCTGCTTTTATATTTTATGAATAATCGAGATGATAAAAAGTGTACAAAGATGGAACATAAGTGCTATTTTCAGTTAAACAACTGATATAAAAAACATTTTTTTAATTCCATTCCTACTTTGGATATTAGGAAAAATTTAGGAAGATAAGAAATTTTTTATTTTAGTTACTTTTTATTAAATAATTACAATTTTTTCTGTCATGTTCCCCTTTACAACGGAAGGAGGAGTGTAGTAGCTTCTGAGGGTACGGATCCCTGCGCACCCGAATAACGATCACCTTTGACTCAGTACCCACAGTGGTATAACTCCCGTCATGGAGAACTTTACGACCAGATTCGAACTCGCAGCACAAAAGATGCAAAATCAACGCCCTACCAACCAGGCTACCCCGGCCAAACAATTATAGATTCTGTAAATGCGAGAAAATTAGCTTTTAATTAATTAATAAAAAATAATGAATTAATATTCGAAAAAACTGTATTAACATCAAGTGTCACCCACTACAAGTTTAAAAAATTTACTTGAACTTGATTGAATTAATAAAAAGTATTTTATTAAGGATTGAAAATTTGAACAAGATATATAAGGAGAGTGTGAGCTAATAGTAGGAATAGGAAAAAAATATCTTGATATAAAAATATTTAATGAATTATTTGAATCTTGCTTAATATTTTAGTTAAGCGAAAATCAAGACTAAGAAAACGACATTTACAAAATTGATAATGTTTCTCATTGGTAATGTACTTATAAATAAACAATTTTTTTTTATTTTCTCGTTTTTCGAAATGCAAGAAGTGAAAATATTGTATTCACCAAAAAAAATTGATTTCAAGATTTTTACAAGTGTTCTCATGAGTCACTCAAGACAAGAGTGAAAAATAACCTCTCTACAGAGAGGTTATTTTTTGAATGATTCTCTCAGCCACTTTACTGCTCAATGGCAAACAAAATTTGATATTTGGTCTTCAAATTCAAATGCTAGAATTAAAAAAAAAGAAACAAATCCTTCAGAAGGAAGTCTGTCAGTCTTCTCTTCCAATATGCAAGTGAATAATATTTCCTTACGAAAGCAGCTAGATTGAATCAAACTTTGAATCAGATTCTTAAATGATTCAAAGAGCGATTCACGTGATTGACGATCTATCGATTTGTCTATTTACGTGATTATGAATTTGATGTTAAAAAACAAGATTGGGTAGACAAATAAAATTTTAATATATGGTTTGGACTGTAAATCATGGATCAATATTAAATTTTGAACCGAACAGGCGATCGAAAAAATTCAAAAAGGATCTATGCACAAAGGACAGAAAACGTGCCGTTTTTATAAAAATGAATGAAACTCGAGGAATGAATACTTCCAGCGGGTTTTTTTTTTTATCATTTCAGAACATGATGTTTTTGGGATGAGGTTTCTGCCGTCAACAAAAATCCGAAAGCGAAAAATAAAAATTTTATTATCTGAAAGAACATTTCAAAAAATCAGCTTTTATTAAAGCGTTGTTATTGCATTTACAAAAGCTCTGTTTAAAAAAATAAATTAAGGACTACAGCGAATAAAGGCTAGGAAAATGTCAGCACGTGATTATATGAAATAAAATAAATAGGAAATGTGATTTTTTTAAAAAAAATTTATATTTTTTAAAAACAATCAATGCGAGACAAAGTTTTTTTTGATCGTTTGCAATACTAAAGTGACTCATTCAATGAAACAACTAAAATGAATAAAAATATATATTAACTTGCACGAGCACGTGGTGCTTGGCTGTTCAAGAAATAATGTTCTAACATGATACATTGAAATAAGCATAGCAGATTTCATTTTAATCCTTTTTTTTTGACTGTGTAGAATTATTATGCATGTTTAAACAATAACATTTGTTAACCAGTTAAAGAGATCTCCCTGAAACTTTATCGCATTCTTATTCGCAAACTTTATCGCACATTCTATTAGAAGTGCTCTTAATTAATTAATTCTTAATCCCTTTGTTTTTATTAATATTTCCTTCCTAATCCTAGACATAAAATGCTTGCAGCGCAATGAGTGTCTCAGATTTTTATTTCCCGAGTCCCATACATTAAATTTATGTATTTCATTGTATAAAATAAAGTCAGTACTTGGAGTATTATTAACCTTATCCAGTGACGAACAATAGTTAAGAAAGAGATTATTGGCGATTTTTAGGGGAGGTAGTGGTTAATTATTACCTGGGACGCAGTTAATATACAAATAATAGTATACCTTCATACTTCCTAATTTAGGAAGTAATAATTTGTAAGTGAAAAATAAGAATTATTTCTGAAAAGAAAAATATATTTACTCTAGCTTCTAAGACTGCTTTAAAAGGAGAGAAAAGGTCAAATATTTAATGTTCTTTTTGTAAGATTATTAAAAAGCAAGTAGTATCTTTATTTTGTTTCGTGATAAACTGTTATTTATAAACTTTTCAAACTACACATAGGAGTTAAAAAGTTTTACAATTGTTTTCAAATGTGTAATAAACATTTTTATTATATGTGGTATTATATTTAAAGAACATAACTCGCTTTATAGCTCTTAGAGTGTTTGAGTGGGGATTTGATTTTGGAGTGTGATAATCATATATCTGTTGTGTGTCACTTTCTTCTCCATAAATCACCTAACTGAAGTAAATTTTTTACAATTAAATAAGCAATAAAATTTGAAAATTTTAATTTTTTTGCAACTAATTTTACAATAAGTTTTTTTACAAAAAAAATATCTAACTCCAAACCAATAAACTATTTAATGCTTGTTTGATTATAAACTAGAAATATAAAGAAAAGGGAAATAATGGTGTCAATTTATGGTACCTATTCAAGTTTTGAATTTCAATAAATACCTCATTTGAACAGCAAACGGTCATTTCGTAATTGCTTCTCGATATGATAAAGCACAGTTTTTTTTATTAATAAAAGAATTGCTTATTTATTGTTTGAGATTTAATCAATTTTTCTCTTTTTTTATTAATTCTTAAATGATGTTTAACCTATTTAACTCCTTAACCTGTTTATTTTCCTTACTATTGAATGTGATGACACCTTCTATTTTGGGAATATTTTCTTATTTTGATTCAAATGGAAATCCATGGAATACTTGGATTATCTACGTATTCGAAGTCACTTTATTATTGAATTATAATTGTTATGAATGGTTTATTTTTTGTTTACAACTATCAAAATTCGGTAAATCGATGCACGTACGGCGTACGGTCAAACCGGTTAAGGGGTTAATACTGATTTCTGTCTACATTCAAGCCAATCGTATTCGTTAATTCTAACAGAAAACGGTGCTTTCTACATTTGCGTTATGTTAATTATCTCCGCTTAATTTGACCATTGCTAAAATTGCATTCATGTGCGATGCGATGCAGCTTATTGGAAGATATAATTTATAGATCGATTTTAAAGGATTTCCGTCGACTAATACTGAAAAAGAAATTTTACAGATTTCAAGAGAAATAGATGGCTAAAAATTTTCTCATGTGGAAGAAAAAAATCATGGAATTATTACAAAATTACATAGAGAAATTACAGAAGAAAAACTGGATTATCTTCTAAACGAGCAGGAAGGAAAAACTTCGAAAGCTTGAAGGGAAGAACATTTTTCATTTTCGAGAAGATAAACTAACCATCATACAAAAAACTAGAACTACCTGTTTATTCCAATGGAGATATTCTCAGTTGAAGAAAAATGACGATGCTCAATGAGACATTTAAAAACTACACTTCTAACCCCCAAACTTTCAAATCATTGTTTTTCTATTAATTATTGTAATATATCAAACACTCTTATTATTTCCAAATTAATTTTTAATTAAGAGGTAAATAACAGCTGCGTCAAAAAGTTTTGATGTATCTTCTCATGCAGTCAAAGCCAGTTGCCAACCATCTTTAAAAACTTTTTTTTAAACTTTCCTCGATATTTTTGTGTAAAACTTCACGAAAATCTTTTCAGAAGTAGAAATTTCATTGTTCATAAGCTAATTATGAATTTTCGTTGTTATCTTTAGTTAGTTTTTGTATTTGTTAAGTTATATTATTGCGCTTTCTTCAAAACAATAAAATCTGTGCACCTGAAACGGTGCAGAAGTAGCGAGGGCGTAAATATTCGATCACATTTTTTGAGGGTGCGTCGACATCCTAGCAACAAGGCGTCACGCATCGAGGAGTAAGAGGCATCGCTTCGAAACGTGACCATTTTTCGCATTAAGGGAGAAAGGGGTTCCAGAAAATTATGCCTTCGCCGAAGCGAGGGAATTCTTTTATTCTGTACATTCTACATGAGTCCCTTTCACAATGCTAAACTAAAATATTGTTTTTCTTCTGTTTGGATTTTTCTTTCTTTCTATCAGTGAATAAATCTTTCACAAAACTTTAACAGATTTTTCCGACAAATATGAAGAATTCGTCTTCTTAAGATGTCTTTTTTCAAATCAAAATGAAAGATGATTTTCAAAGCAGCAAAAAATAAAAATATTAAAAAAAAGTCTTTTTAATTTCAGTGAACGACATACAAGGAAATCATTTTGTTTCAATAAAAGATAAGTATGCTGAGTTTAAAAAAATAAAATATTTCGGTTTAGATTTTCTAGAGAATTACGAGTGAGGAAAAAATTACTATGAATTTAGTTCGGCTTAGTTTACTTTAATTTATTTTTCATTTTGAACCTAAGCGAAGATTATTTCTAGGAAGATATCTCGATTTTAAACCTTGGACTGATGACGAAGACGGTTCCTTGTCTGACACTCCTCCCGGATCACCGAAAGGTAGGGTACAGAATTATTTTGCTATAAATACATATAATGGTTGTCGCATTTGTAGGTTGGGGGATTCTTTTGGCACAAAGTCAAGATTCGGTCCTTCTGTGCCTATCAAATGGTAGCAATAGTTGCAATCAAACAGCTCTTTAGTTCTATGTACCCTAAATGTTGTCTCCAATGTTGAGAGGAAATTTTTTATTTGAATATAATTGCCTCCTTTGATCAGATTTTCAAATATGATAAATATTTTTTATCTTTGGTTAATTTGATATTAAGTGTTCATGTGCCAAGAAAAGCTATTTATGTTTAGGATACATTTTTTGCAATATTTAGGTGTAAATATTACATTATGAAATATGTATAGAATATGCTTTTCTGTCTGACTTCTTCGAAACATTTCTTGCTGCTGCTATAATTAATTATTTATTGGCATAAAAATTAAAAATATAATTAGTTATTCATTGACATGCTTTCTCAATATTGTGATCAATAATAATATAAAAGATTAAAATGAGATATGCACAGCATATTTCAATGCATCATGCCAGAACATACTTTTTTGAACGGCCAAGCACCACGTGCTCGTGCAAGTTAAATTATATTTTTATTCCTTTTAATGATTTCATTGAATGAGTCACTTTAGTATTGAAAATGATCCAAAAAACTTTGTCCCGCATTTATTGTTTACAAAAAATATCACATTTCCTATTTATTTCATTTCATACAACTACGTGCTCAAAATGGCACTTTTATGGTTTTTATTTTCTGTAATCATAATCTTACTTTATTTTAATCAGAGCTTTGGTAAATTCCATGGCAACACGGTATTAAAAGCTGATTTTTTGAGATGCTCTTGCAGGTAATAAAATTCCAATTCTTCGACTACGGATTTTTGTTAAGTCCAAAAAACCTCATCATAAAAACAACATTATGTTCTGACATGATAAAAAAGTATTTCATAGATGACAAGTTACCTAATGCCTAAAAACTCGTAGATTGTGGACTGCTAAAACAGTCATAACCTTTGAAGCTTAACTTTTTGAATTCCTAATAATATATAATTGATAATATCCAGCTACAACATTCATCAAAAACCAATTAGTAGTTTTGTTTCATTAATATACCATTTTCTCAAACAAAAGCAGAATATATATTAGAAATTGATATTAAAATAAAAACAGCTGAAAAATAAGGATTTATTTACCGTTTTCAGAATGCAGCATTTTAAATCAAATTTAAGAGAAACTTCATCATATCACAAATAGGGAGAAATTATTAAGCCTTAGAACAAATTTTAAAAGATCTTGAGAAATTTTTTTTTTTGTTATTTACTCATTTTATTATTATTTAGTCATATTCAAAGAGTAGCAAACTGTAACCAATGCTATGTAGATTTGACGACAAAATTCGACATCTTTAAAACGACTGGATTTAACAAACATTTTCCAATCAGGTTTGAAAACGTTTCAAACGACGTAGACAGACGAAATCATTTCCATTTTACAAAGTTTGGAAGTAATTAGTAATGTAATTAATTTCACTCCGGTCTCTCCTTTCATTCTCCTCCCTGATTCAAAATTGCAGACATTCTGGAAACATTCTTGAAAGTAATTACTGCGGATTAAATATCTTTCGAAATATGAAAGATTTTAAGTGAGAAAACTAAGTGTCCAGGGAAGCCTTCCTCGCCTTCTATTTCCTTCTTCTTTAATAACTTTTTTCGATGCGAAGTATTCAAAGAAAAACATTATTTTCAAAATATTCGAACCTATGGCTTTGATTAAATCTACGTTCGAGATAACCCCATGTCTTAAAAAACACATTTTTGTAACTATGTCAATCTGTTGCTCTATTTATTCGTCTTTGAACGCGATAATTCAGAAACGCTTTCAGGAATACGAATGATGATTAGGCTACAGTATTTGCATTAAATTTATAAATTGACTTCTATCAAATTTTGAACGAAATGCATTCTCAGAAAGCTTTGTATTGCTCCACCTGTGTGCAAGTGAACATGATAACTACAGAATGGAAAGTTCTGAATGAAATTTGGTAAGTAATTTTTAGAAACTGAAGTCAGAACACCGCCTTATTTTAAAAGAAGTTCATTCGCAAATTGAATGCCTGTCGTTCTCTATATTCACATCCATGAAAACTGCAATGATTCAATTGAGCGAAATTTAATATATGATCTTGTTACTAAAGCTAAATTCTGTATCAAATTTTGTTGTCAATTCGTTTACAAAAATAAAATGTATACTTGGTTTTCTTCCCTATACTATTAAACATACAATGTTCATGTGAGAGACTCTGAAAATCAAAAAATGGAGTACTCATGGTGTTCATGGCTTTGCTCAAGGCTCACAAATTTGGTGCAGGGAGAGAAAAAAGAACATCTTTATTCTGAAGTGTACGAAAACCTTTCCATGGGGGTGGGAGGAGTGAGAATGTCTACTTCCACTGGTTATACGATCCTTTAAAAGAAGCTTATATTTCCATAAAAACTAACTATGCTTCTACAAACTAAACATTTTAGTTTGACACTTTTTTTATATTAGTAAGTAAAAAGACAGAAATTATTTCAGAAAATTAATTTCGTTATAAAGGTTATCGTAAAATACATTGGTTTCAAATGACCTTGGAAAATAAAATATAAGATCGGAAAATAATGTATTGGGGAATATTTTTCTGTTTCTCCCTTTTAAATAGAGTTTTTAATTTGCATTATCATTATTTTAAGTTAGATAAATATATTTCGGTAATTGCTTGAAAGTATAATTATTAGATTATCATATCAGCACTTTGCAATTCACTTTTCTAATGTATGTATCAGATGAATAGAATTAATAAATGTAATTACAAATTAAGCTGACATAAGAAAACTGAGTCCACAATTCATTTTAATAATAGTCGGCATTCATGGATAACAAGTAAATTTCCTGCAATCTATGATAAACAAATCTTAAAACAAAAGTTTTCAAATATTAAAAATACTTTTTAAATTTAAATCTTACAAGCTTATCATTTCAATTTTATATTTGTACGAACAATACGAAAAATGATACAATTTTTTAACAATAGCAAACAGAAAAAAAATCTTGCATGCAGTGAAAAAGAAAATATCACTTAATATATATTTCTATTAAATTTATTAAAACACTTTCCTTTATTAGAAATTGTTGGTATCAAATTTTTTTTTCTTTATAGATATTTGTTGTCTGTCTAGTATTCATCATAAATCTTAAACAGTTGCAGTTTAGCATCTTTTCTTCAATACGAATCGATATTCAGTTGAAATGTATTCATTTTTTATCAAATAAAGTTATTCAAAACAATGAGTAATGTACATAAGCAAACTGAAATTTCATACAATCATTTTTGAAATAACCTTAATGCATTTATGTTATCTTTTGTTAAATTTTGAGAAATGTCAAAAATAGATCGGGACCTGCCTTTTCAGAATAAACATAGAGGCGGTACTGTTCAAAAGCACTTGCAATGATGAATCGAACAATAAGTGCTTTTAGAATGATTCATGGTCGCTGATAAATAACATTTCATCTGAAAGAAAGTATCAGTAATAAATAATTCTGACTCTACAGTACTGAGAAGCAACATGAGGAAATATTGATTACGGCAAGGGAAGTATTTTTAGATAATTTTATCCCAAGACGGGAGAAATTCAGTTTAAATAAATTGGAGGTAATTTGTCTTTATTGCCTGTTGAGAAAAAGAGAACTCTTTGAAAGTGCTTGCAAGCGATTTTTAAAATAGCAGCCATTTTCTGAACTTCTAAGTGAAACATAAAATAATGCATTTTGGCACTTTTTATTTTTTTTATTTATTTATTTGTTTTCTTTCTCTTATCCCAAATATATAAAGTAAAAGTACTGCCATACAATTCAAAATAAATAAATAAATAAAATTGAACTGGATTTTGTTAAATTATCTCGTTATAGTTATACTTGAATGAGGCATGGGGCTATGGTGGCCGGGTGATAAGGTCCCGGCTAGTGTGACGTAGGGTTTGAGGTACGAAACCCGTTTCCACCGGAGAACCGTCGTATAAAAGGGTCAGTTGCATATTAAATCTGTCACGGCAAAAAAACATCCTCCTGCTGTGGTGTAGTGTGGAGATGGGATGCCAGCTCAGGTGTCGTCTTCGTCATCTGAGCGAGTTTCAAAATTACAAGTATGTCCCAAAATAACCCTAGTGTTTCTTTACAACTGAACGTTAATATAACTAAACTAAACTTGAATGAGGCATACCCATTTTCTAAATAATGCATGAAAACCGTAGATGAGATTTGACAAACAGATTTTTACTTCAAAATTTATGATTTCGGTCAAATTTGAAAATAAATTCATCTAAAAGAACTTTATACCGGGTGTCCAAAAAGTTCCCGTACTCCAAATTAAAAAAAAATCATTGTCCATGATTTTTTTTTCAATTATATTAAATTTTGCCATGCGAGTAATGAACCATGGACATGCTTGAAGCTTTTTTCGGCAATAGACTTACCTCAAAAATTCTTTGCCCACCTCAATCCCCTGACCTGATCATCCCGGACTTTTTTCTGAAGAGATATTTAAAGGACAAAATTTATGAAGTCGATCCTCAAACGATAGATGATTTGAAAATCGCATTACCCAAAGGATACAAGAAATCACTTTTAGCATGTTAAAACGCGTTTCGAAAAACATGCGCAAACGAGTTCAGCTTAGTCTCCAAGAAAGGGATGGACATTTTGAAAATTTATTTTAAATGTAAGTTCACTATTTTTTCCTTAGTTATGTTAAAAGAGCTTTTTATCATTGGCACAAAAATAATTCTTTTTAAACCTGTTGTTTTTGTAACATAAATTCACAAATCATCAGTACGGGAACTTTTTGGACACCCGGTATATATACCCAAAATTATATCGTAATTGTGAATAAAATAAATCGCAAACGCAATCAAATATACAAGAAAATTCTGCTAACTGCTTTATTATTAGAATTGTAAATCTATAGAAAATTATGGGACAGATCTCCCATAGATTGATTAAATATAGGTTTATTTCATGATAGGTTTCATTTATGGTATCTAAGTGCGATTTCCGCTAATTGCAATAAATTAAAATGATTCGGTAATTATCTAGCTTGTCATGATTTTGAATACGCATAAATACAGATATACAGATCAATGGAGAATTAATTTGTTGACGGATTTTGCCTAAAATTTGATATAAATTCACAATTTTAAAGATAAATTGCATATATCTATCTTTTTTTATACTTTTATCTATCTTATTAAAACATAACCGGATGAAAATACTAAGAGTTAATAATAATTTCAGATTAATGATTCATATAAAATTGTGTACATTTCATTTTTTTTGTTTTGTTTTTTGGGTAATTGAATTTACAGAAAAATAAACATGAATAATCATTTACCCCTCCAAAGTCAATATATCAATTCATCAAAATCTATTGATCGATTATTTTTATTATAATATTTTGTATACGAAAAAGTAAAAAATTTAAAATTGGTTTTGCTAAGAAAATTTTTACGCTTCTAAAATCCATCTGTTAAAGTTACTTTTTAATTTCATAAATTCATTGCATTCCTTTCCCGACTCGTATATCCTAAAAATGTCATAAACACGTCTGGCAAAATAAATGCTTTCCGCGGCTTTTCATATCGCCTGTCATCCCACAATCGGGCCTCCCCGCATTCTTTAGCAAATATCGTTCCACGTCACCATTTATTTATCGGTCACAAAATCTCACTAATCTACCGCTAGCTTTGTTTCAAAATTAAAACGGATGAATGTGTCCATTTTCTCGTTTAGCTCAGTCCTTTCCGGCGTATATTTCACCACTGGGTCCCATTTTTCAAGCCAGTAATTTGCATGGATTGTGGGAGATAAGGGAATAATGGACGTTTTTCTGTTCCAGTTAAACCACGGGCACGTACCCTATTTTTTAAACAACCAGTTAGAAATAAAAATGAGGTGCAGCTTTAAAATTTGCTGGGAGATGTAGGTTTTCCTTAATGCATGAGCATGTAAAACTGAAATTTTGAATTTAACCGATTCTGCATATTTTTAAAGTTGATAATCAATATAGAGAGATAAAGGGAAAGCGCTTTGTCAGAGAATTTTCAAAACTTCTTATATAATATGAAATAAAAACGCGAAACTATTTTGGTTAGGACTTCTTTTAATTCAAAATGATATCTTCAGACTTTAGAGCAGAATTCAATGACTTGATAATTATTTGAATGACTTCTGGAATTCTTATTTTAGAATAGCCCAAAAACACATTTGCTACATCTTTCGTATGCTAAAAATATTATAAAAATAATAGCTTTTCCTGATATGGTAAATTAGGCAAATATATTATACGATTCAACACAAAACATACGTTAATTGATATGCAAACATTTCTTTGCCAAAAATGTAAGCACAGTACAGGAATTTTGAATGAATTTGCTATCATGCAATAAACTCGAATTGCTTTCATTGCGATATACTACGCTAAACCAGCCAATTCTGGTCATCAAACACTTTAACCCTTTGCGGTCGAGTGTGACTCTACATTCAAAACTGTGCATCATTTTGACGTTTTATTTATTTAATTTTCAAATTTAATTGTTATAAACGCTTACATAATGGTTAAGAGATGTAGATTAATTTTTCAAAGAAATTCGACTTAAAAGAATTATATATATTTATTTTTCATAACAATAAACAAATCTTTGTATTAGGGTAATAATTTTGCACCTAATTATTTTTAGGACTACAAAGGGTTAAAACATTTGAATAATAATATTCGTTAACTGCAATTGAAGCAATTCTTTGCTATAATACCTCATTGTTGAAGAATATAATGAGCCTTTGGGTTGAGGGGGGTGTATTTTTTAGTTTGTGGTGAGGGTTTATGCTTTTGTTACTAAAAGTATAGATCTGAAGCATTGAACCAAATCTGGCATATGTTTTAAAATTTATAAATACATATATTCTGACGTATGTGAACACCTTAATTAAAAACACTAAAAATGAGATAAATGCAAATTGTTCTATGGATTTAATATTCAATCTATATCGAGTTTTAGACTCCGTCAGTCAATAAAAAAAAATTCAAAGAGCACAATCTATTCCCTTCATTGTATGACCAGGCTATGTATAAAATACACCATATTATAACAATATACAGAAAAATGCCCCCTTTCTTGTTTAATAACTGTATAATTCGTACACTTAAGAACCTTGTTTTCCTAATTTGTACACTTATAGAGCACTAACAGATTTCATTTAAACAAGAAAATATTTTGAGATTCTTTGAACGAACTATTTGGCTTGTAATGTGAATTTTAAATTGTGTTACACAATGCATTAGCACTACTATGAGATATTATAAATTGCTTATGGCCCTAAAACTTTCATGGTATAAATTCTGTAATTCTTGTTAAAAAGATAGACACATAAACAAGGCACGTGTAACAATTTTAAGATTTTTTTTTATAATTAAAACTGCTCAAAAGTTAGTAGAAATCTTATATAAAGATTGTACAATCAATCAGTCTGAGAAACCAGGAAATCAATTTAAAAAATTTCGGTGTGGTAGCAATTTAAATTAAATTTTATTTTATTCGACGGACTGAAAAGACTATATTTTTTTACATGTGATATTTATAACAAGAATTAAAATACATAATGGATAATGCTATTACCCAAGTAATAAGAAACGTTATTTATGTAATTAGTTCCTTGGAAGAACTCATTTTCGAATACAAATGGATCCTGATAATCATTTCTGTTTTATTTCGTGGCGCTGCTTTTGTTGATTACGCGCTATTGGCTTATAGTACAATGAACTTTACATGAAAAATATTTGCTGAATCAGCCTTGCGTCGAAGAGAGTTTATTAGTTCAATGGTTGAAGCGAGGGTGGAAAGAGGGGGAGGGGAGGGTAAACATCTCGGCACATAATGCTAACGAGGGTCCGGAGTTTTTTCAACGGTTTTGTTGCTATTGCCATGACAGTTAGGCATTACGATGCCACTTTTTCTGACGAAATCAAAAACCGCATTTTGAACTTTTTCTTTGAAATGTCGCGTGACTCGGACATCAACAGTCCCTTTCCCCGAGCACTGCATCTGAAAAGCAGAGATGTTTTCTTTTTTTCATGCCGACGACCAAACAGCAACGGCGCCTGTTACCATGGTGTCTAGGGTCACGCGATCACGGACAGTCCCCCTCTTAAATTAACCCTGAAGGGATTTGTCGTCTGGCAGGATCAACTAGGACAAAAGCGGGCGAATGCTTTATTTCGACTTAATAAGTGTCCCGCTGGGACGAAGAGTTCCTCGAATGGAATACATTTGTTTCGAATAAGGAGAACAAAATTACGTCTTTTATACGTGTCACTGTTTTTATACCTACAGGTTGGATATCTAATGGAGGACCATAAGATGTTTTATGACTTACGATAATGCAGTGACTTTTTGAAACCTCGGGCAATGATAACTTCAGTTCTTCCAACAACATCCAATAAATATTCTGTATATCACTGTACTTGTAAAAAAAAAATCTCTGTTACAATTTTATGATTGTGATACCACATATCAATCAAATGTTCATCAGACTTTTTTTTAACAATAATTCATATTTTATGCCGGAAATTCCATATTTGAGACGTAACAGAGCATATAAGAACATTTAAACTATTTCATGAAAACAAGAAGAGACTCTTTACTCTTATTAATCGACAGATTATTTGTAAAATCTCATTTTGTCCTTCTTGAACTATTTTCATCATGAATTTGAATGAGTTTAGATCCCCTAGTTTATTTGAAGAAAAAATGTGTATTTATAACATTTCATAGTGCATGAAAAATAAAATTTTAGATCATTTAGATAGTTTGTTGCTGTTGTTACTAATGGCACTTACCATGGACAAGCGCGCTGACGGCCGCCAGCGATTTTAAGCCGAACGAACGTCTCTCGTTTTTCAAGTAACACCAACTAGGGCCAAGAGTACGACTTAGCTACACACTTATCACATTCGCTTGCAACTGCCCCTTTTTACAAGGGGGGGCGCATTCACACACCTCACATATAAAACACAGAACAACCATGCCCGAACTGGGACGCCCGGAACAGGGAAAAGGCATTCTAACCCTATGCCAGGACACAAGCTACTTAGATATTCTAAATTCTTTAGTTAAAAATTTGAAATAAAATAAAAACATTTTTACTACAAGTGCAATCCAGAAAAGTGTTTTAGAATTATTATATCATTTTCAAAATCAGTGAAAAACATAACTTTTATTTTACTAATAAAATAAAGCTTTATGAGCAAAATATCACATTTTAGTAAGGTACTTTACTTTACACATACAAATTCAATTTACTCACCAGCGATAGTTTTTGAAAGCAAAACATTAGCTCATTTGTCGTAGTGGACATTCTTTTATTATTTTCTCACAGGTATTTATAAGTTTTATACGAAATCAGATTTTTTTTTTTTTCAAATATCCTAAAAGTTTCGAAGAATTCGAAATTTTCCTCAGAGTTGCTAAAATATATTCAACGACGGTCTAAAGATCAGATTTGAAAAAGATATAAAAGCTTGATATGAAAGATGTAAAAGCTTGGGCATATAAAAGCAATATTCAAATAAAATTTGAATTAAAGTCGTATATTTGGAGAATAATGCAGTCAATAAAAGGTAATAAATCTGTATTGTAAAGAATTTCAAAATAGCTATGTTCTTAAAAACTTATTTTAAATATTGTATCGTGAGAAATATATGCTATACTATATTCAGCAATATTGCTATACAATATTGGATTGAATATATGCAATACAATATTAATTATTTCTCAATATTTCATTGAATACATTTAATTCTAATCAGATTGATGAAATATCATCATTTTAACGGTGAACTCTTTATCAAAATGGTGTGAGAACACCAAAAAAGGACTTCATTTACAATGTAATTTACTTAAGTTTTGTTTAGTTACATACAGCATTCATTCTAATAGCTTAACTTTAGAAACAGGCATGTACTTCCATTTATAAAAATGTTCGGCCTGATGCTAAGAATCATAATTTATGACATTTGAGTTAACAAATTAGCTGCAAAAACGTTTTTGTTTAAATATTTTACAAGTCCTCATACCTTAAAAGCAAAATTCAAGAAAAATATTTTTGATGTAATAGCATTTTAAAAAGATCCATTCTTCTGTTCCCTAAAAGATATAGAGCTTTCAGTATTTTAGAAAGCTTTAAAACACTTCGATAATCCCCTTTACGCAGATCCACCAATTAACTTAATTTGATCATATATTAATCCTTCAGGCGACCGTTAATTGATTCAAAACCATAAAAACAAAGTTGAGAAAATTTTGGTTGAAGAGAAATGGAACTTAGTTTGTTTTTTAATTAATCCTTAAAGAATATTTTACTAAACTTAACTTATAGCATCAAACAAATGAATGAAAAATGTGCATAGTTTTTTTTCGGGGGGGGGGGGACATTTAGTGATAATAGCATGATAAAATATTATTAGTTACTTCCTTAGGACTATTTTTATAGCTTAGAATATTTTTCAAATTAGCCTATATCTAGTAAGTCAGATGTAGGCACACGACTCGAATGGATAAATTGTATATTCCTTTTACAAGTCTTTCACAACGAAAAATCTATTCATAAAGATGTTTACATTGAAAATCGCCAATAAAATCTTTACAAAGAGGATTGATTTGCTTTTGATGACTTCACATAAATTTTGTTAAAACAAATATTATCTGCCATAAATTTAAAATATATAATATTCTATATGCAAAATGTATCAAAGAGAAAAACTGCACTAATGAATTTGGATGCTACATTTTTTAGAAAATATGGTGCCATTGAACTGAGAGAAGTTGAATCTGAGATTCAAGATCAGATTTCATTGAAAATTAATCGAAGTGTATAGATGCATGTTAAATCATTCGAAGAGGACTCAAAATTTTCACGTGAATCAGGAAAATACTTCTGCAGATTGGGAATTAGACTCAGGTATTGTCATTCGATGCAAAGATTTGCAATATTCTACTTCGAACAAGTTTCGTATAGCTTTAAAAAGAAACTAAGGTAAAACTTTTAGAAACCAAAAGTTGCTGAAACTATAGATAGAGCTTAATAATTTATTATATCCCTCCAATCATTTTTTTCCAATATAGAATAACATGCATGTTTCCTTGTTAACTATTTTCCGTGGTATCTGGGGCTGAAAAATGGAAGATGTGACATTTTCAAGGCGACTCTCATTTATTGATCAAATATCTTACATTAGTTCAAGCCCAACATGCAGTCTTGGCACAAATCCACATTTCCAAAACTGAAGAAACTACTAGATAAGAAACAATTTGGTATCATTAAGGGTGGTTCTGAAGCTCTGGAACTAGTCGCCAATTTCATAAAGGAAAAAAGTTCCTCCGGTACTAGTACAAACCCTGTCTCCTACTGTCTTGTTAAGAAATATCAATTACCGTAGTTGCTGTCAAAAGTGAACAGAATAATTGACTTAGCCAGAATATTTAGTAGTTGTTATAAAACTGTTGATAATATACCAGAATAGATGAGGATATTTTATTTTCATTTATTTTTATTTAATAAAGGCGAAAAAAATTTCAACTTCTATACATTTGCATGAATATGTCTTTGAAAGTAATACATTAATTTCAGAAAAGGAATAATTCTTGCAACCTTAATGCAATGCTACCACATTCACAAGCTATCATGGTTCAATTAAGCACATTCTAATTTTTAATTTTTAGTACGCTTCAAAGAAAATCAGTTTTAATTCAAATATAAGATTATTTTAAATGTATGTACAAATTGCCTATTGTCTGGTCAGAAGGCGAAGGAAATTCTGATTTTTCTGGGGTTAATGTAAGTATATTTCTCACACACGAAATGAAATTTCCAGGCCCAACAACAGGCTCTGATAAGAGATTTAATTCAAATCTCTTATCAGAGCCTGTTGTTGGGCCTGATAAGAGTAACATAAAATTTAAATGTTACTGACATGTTTTTTTACCAATAAGATTCTCGATTCTTTACATCTTAAAAATGGCATGTAACAAAAAAGTTTTAATAGAAAGAAATTTGTTCCTTCAAAAGATATAGTTGTCAAATAATCATTCTGTCTTCAAACTTCAAACTATCAAAATAATTAATTGTAAATATCGCTTTTTTATGTAATTTACCAATCTGTAAAAACGTATCGACTTTAAAATATTATGCACAATTTTAAAATTATTACTTTTTTTTGCATTTTGATCCGGCGATCATTTTTCTACTTTAGAGAGATAGTTTGTTTGTACTGATCAAAATAATAATATAAATATTTTTTGTTTAGAACTAGTTGGCAAATATTTGTACAATCCACGTAATTATAATTGTCTTCAAATATGTGCCTTTAATTATTACTTTATTACTTCACGCATAGCGACCACAACTAGAAATCAATTAGTTGCGAATTCTGTGGTCTGATATCAATAAGGTATTCATGTTTAAATAGTTTTAAAAATTAAAATACAAAATTTTTAATAAAAATTGTGCTGTGCTGCAAATATAAATATTGGGGATTTCTATTTTGATTCGAGAGCATTACTCGTTTCCATCAACTCTCCGATTTGCTTTTATTTTTTAAACATCGCTTTTGGTGCCCAGCTGGTTCACCAGAGATATTTGGTTGAGTTTAAATCAAATTAAATCATTTATTCATAATTTTATATTCTTTATTTTCTCAGTTAAGTTTATTATTTTCTCATAGAAATTTAACTAAGCAAATTGTTTTTTCATGAAATAATAGTTTCCTTAAAAAATTAATATCCCAAATGTCTATTTCAAACTGCATGTTTTGAAAATATAATTTCCCTTTATATAAATCGATTAGACAATTAGTAAAAACTTGCCCCCTAAGCTTTTAACGATTGCTGGGAATTTAACTAGATGTTATTCTTGATTGGACAACAAAAAGGGCTTGATTTCCATCAGAACAATGAAATATCTTCTTGAAAATTACACAAAAAATATAAACATTTAGAGAGGAAATAC
>JAOUZG010005735.1:12455601-12490646 GCA_026289955.1 Argiope argentata | reverse complement strand
TTGGCGCTACTACAAAACAAGAGACGCTGATTAGGCTTAAATCGCTGACTACCTCAGGGAGCTTGTCCATGGCAGACGCCATGAGAAAAAGCAACAACGTGACCTATTTTGTAGAGCGCCGATAATTCATAGGCCGAAAACTTCCTTGCGTATCAAAAATTCAGAAGAGAACTACGTTCGTATTGAGAAAAAAAGCTTGGATCAGATTATTTTTGTAATTTATGCATAAGCAAATGTTAAGTTTTTGAATTGGAAATGACGAATAAGATCATCGTATTTAGTTTTCTTTCTCATTTTTCGGACAAGTTTCACCACAAGCATTAAAATGTAGTTTCGCATGTGAAGATGAAAAAATTTAAAAATATATAGTATAGTGAATAACGATGGAAACAGTCATCGTCATTTCCCTGATATTCCAAAAACAATTTTAATGAGGAACATCCTTTCAAGAAAATTATGCGATGCGATATGGTAGAGACTTAGTGTCATGTGCACAGTATACCACAAGTATTTTTAATTTTTCGATTGAATATGCATTATGAACAATATAAAATCAGTTCATAAAATTTTGTGAATGTACATAAATTTCAAAATTTTAAAGGCTTTCTTTCATGTTTTCAAAAACAGATTTCTAATTTTTTTTTTTCAAAAATAATGGCAAATATGGCAACGAAAATAGGAATGAAGGAATTAGTAGATTCAAAGATTTAAATTCAAGTTATTACTCTAAAATTCCGTGTTTAATTATTCAAAGCATATCTGTTTTGAACACTAATAAGAAACCATATAAAAAACAAACTTTCTTTATTATATATTTTTTCAAGGATTTTATAAATTGTGCGATAATCCAAATAATAATGGCAAGCAATAAAATATCCAAGATCACTCAATAAATAAAATCGCAGTGAATATTATAATCAATAGTGCAATGCGGTGAAATCAAGATAAATTCACATTTCACTTCAGCAAATTCGAAATAATAACTCGCCTACTTAATTCCTAAATGATTCTCAAAACACATAGCATCCATAAGTCCGCATAGCATAGAAAACACATAACATCCGCAGTTAATAACATTATTTTTAGAACAGAATGTGAGATAAGTTTCTGTAAAAATATCACTTCCGTGCGAATTTGTAAAGTTGAAACTTCTAATTGATTGTTCTGACAAAATATTTTAGTTCTTGATAATCTCCATAAGTTACCTTACAATATCACATTAAAATATAAGCATTCTTAAATTGTTATTAAACATTAACTTCATTTATCTCAAAACAAAAAGAATTATATAAAGCTTGTTAAAAGTTTTAAAAAATATTAAAAAGATAAAATAAAAGCATCTTGGAGATAAAAATTGAAGGATCCCTAAAAATAAACCTAACTTAAACTCCACTTCCTATTACTTTCAAATTTTCTCGCCATTCTTTGATTTTGGATGTATGCAGTTTTATATTTGCTTGAAAATTATAAAAGCTATAAGAAACCATCAGAATTACATGTTTCAAATATTGGATGACTGGGGGAAAATGAAGATTAGAAACTTTGTTTAACGCTCCCTATAAAATAATTTTAAAAATTGAACCCTCATCTTTTTTCTAAAGTTTTCAGTAAGATAAGTAATGATAAAATTTGTCAAAATTATTTGATGTGAGCACTGTGCTTACAAAATGTAAGTTAGGTCCACTTTTTTTTTATTGTAAGGGCTAGAAAAGAAATGAAAATCTCTTAATAATAAACTTTCAAATTCTGTTAGTGTTACTCAGGTAGGGAAGCGTGGTGGGAAATATTGTACAATATTGTGCAATATTATACTATATTTTTCAATATTCAATAATATTATCAATATTTCGACGATAGTTTAATGTCGCATAATATTTTGCGATATATGCATGTTACTGGAATAGTGCATTTCTGTTTTGTATGGCAATAGGTAAAATGTAACTATTTATTTCAATTTAAGATTATTTGACGTGAGTACTGAACTTACAAAATGTAAGTTCAGTTCACTTTTATTTTATTGTAAGGGCTAGAAAAGAAATGGAAATCTCTTAATAATAAGCTATCAAACTCTGTTAGTGTTACTCAGGTAGGGAAGCGTGGTGGGAAATATTGTACAATATTGTGCAATATTATACTATATTTTTCAATATTCAATAATATTATCAATATTAAGACGATAGTTTAATGTCGCATAATATTTTACGATATATGTATGCTACTGGAATAGTGCATTTCTGCTTTGTATGGCAATAGGTAAAATGTAACTATTTATTTCAATTTAAGATTATTTGATGAGAATACTATGCTTACAAAATGTAAGTTCAGGCCACTTTTATTTTATGTAATGATTAAAAAAGAAATGGAAATTTTTTAATATTAAATTATCAAACTCTGTTAGTGGCAGGGCTGACTAAGGCAGGGGCATACGGGGCAGCTGCCTGGGCCCCCACATAAGTGGCGGCCCCCAAATCGAATAGAAATTTTATTTTAAGTTCCCTTCTATAATTAATGTTCTTCATTGCTAAAGTAATAAATCAGAGGGGCCCCAAAAATGTTTTTGCCCTCGGCCCCAATAGGGCTAAGTCGGGTTCTGGTTAGTGGCAGTCAGGTAGGACAACGTGGAGGGAAATTTGTACAATATTGTGTAATATTGTATTATATCTATATTGTGTAACAGAATATTTTTATCAATAACATCATATATTATCAATATAAAATATTATTATTAATAATATTCTGTATTATTATCTTTATTTCTATGATCGTTTAATGTCGCATAACATTTTTCGATATATGCATTTTACTGAAATAGTACATTTCTGTTTTGTATGGCAAGGAGTAAAATGTAACTATATGTCGAATAAATATCTCAAAGTAATACTGATTCAAAATTACTATATAAAATAAAGAAAAAAATTATATACGATTGTAAATTGAAAAATATGGATAAGCAACTATTTAAATATATAATACAGACTATTCTTTTTATATCTGGCTCAAGCAAAGAAAGGTTATGTCTGGCTCCCAACGTCGGGTAACTGAACAATCAAAATGAAGAAAATAACAATAATAATAATATCTCTACCGCTGTACCTCATTATGGAAATCTAGAAATAATCCTTGCAGCGGCCGCAAAACGAAAATCGATATATTTCACCCTTTCATCTACTTTTCTTATTGATATTTCAGCGTTGGCTGTCTTTTTTTTTCTCCGTGCTCTTTTTAGATTTTTCCGATAGTCCAAACAGTAGGCAGGTAGATAGATTCACGCATAAAAATAGAATTGCATTCATAAAACATTGTCAGTGGAATCTGAAATATATATTGTGATCGAACTTTTTTTTTCTTTTCTTTTTCCAGGAGCGATGAATTTCTCTGATATCGGAACATCGATTGAGGCTATGTTTTTCATAGAAAACTCGTCTTTTGTTATCGATTCGCTGTATCTTCATAAATGATCGCTTCCCCCCATTTTTGATAGAGACGACTTCTGAGAAATGGTGAACCATCCATCATACTTTTTGCTGTGGAGTTTGAAGGTTGTTTTACACTTCCCTGGCGGCAAAAGTGTTATAAAATACTTTGACAGGGCGTTTAAAAGTTAAAATTTTGAAATACTTTTTGTAGTAGTCTTTAAATATTTACTTTCTGGATTGTTGTTTTTATCCGTTGTAAACGAGTGTACATTTCATTTTCTGGCATCATGAAACCACCTTTTTTGGCTATAATATCTTTAAAGTTATATAAAAAATATTTATATTCTAAACTTTTATATAACTAAAATAGTGACTAAATGTTTGACTAAAAAGCTTGCCAAGAAATAATTTTTGACGTTCCTTAACCGCTTAACAGTTTTACCCGTATGACGTAAGTGCATCGATTTATTCAATTTTGATATCTGTAAGCTAAAAATAAACCATTCGTAATTATTATAATTCAATAGGAAAATTACTTCGAATACATATATAAGTTATGTATTCTATGGATTTCCATTTGAAAAAAAACTATAAAAAAATATTTATAAAATAGGTGTCATCTTATTAGATAGTAAAGAAAATAAAACTGTTAAGGGGTTAAATAGGGAATAGAAATACAGGGTGTCCAAAAAGTTCCCGTACTGATGATTTGTGAATTTATTTTACAAAAGCAATAGGTTTAAAAAGAATTATTTTTATGCCAATGATAAAAAGCTCTTTTAACATAACTAAGGGAAAAAATACCGAACTTACATTTATAATAAATGTTCACAATGTCCACCCCTTTCTTGGAGACAAAATTGAACTCGTTTGCGCATGTTTTTCAAAACGCGTTTTAACATGCTAAGAGTGATTCCTTGTATCCTTTGGGTAATTGCGATTTTCAAATCATCTATTGTTTGAGGATCACCTTCATAAATTTTGCCCTTTAAATATCCTCACAGAAAAAAGTCCGGGATGGTCAGATCAGGGGATCGAGGTGGCCAAAGATTTTTTGAGATAAGTCGATTGCCGAAAAAAGCTTCAAGCATGTCCATGGTTTCATTACTCGTATGGCAAAATTCAATATACTTGAAAAAAAATCATGGACAATGATTTTTTTTTTTAATTTGGAGTACGGGAACTTTTTGGACACCCGTTATATTCCCTATTTCAGGAACATCAAGAAATTTCCTATTTAAGGAACCAAGAGCCAAGAAATCCTACTTGTATCATATTGAGTATTGTATATTTAAAATATATATTCTAAATTAAGTAAAGACCAAAATATGAAGATATTGAGATACTGAGCTCTTGTATTAAAACAATATTGATATTTATGGTTTTGCTGTGTTTGTTTTGTATTAGCCTGTTTCTCTTTTCTTAATGCAATTATTTTCTGTTGTCAATATTCATATGCTCTGTTATTTGAGCTCGTTGTGGATTGTCGCATTTAATATTTTCGTTATTTAAATGACTATTGGATGCATACACTTCTAAGACGATGTGATCCACTAAGAATCAGGATGCTATTCCAGTATTTATGAAAAGAAGTTAAACAATTAATTAATAATTACAGTGAAAATATTGTAAAATCATAATTATATAGTTAAAAGTATAAAGAAAAATAGATTCTATCAGTAAAGTAAACATGCACTCTTCTTCCATGGGAATTAAATGCAACAGTGAATTCACTGTGAACTTTCAAAAATTTACATTTACTTAAATTTCACATTTTTACAAGTATATTAATTTTACAACTAATTAAAAATCAGATTAATTCTCCTTATTCTGTAGAATGTATTTGAATTCTTTTTTTCCAGAAATAAATGTAATATGTAACAGATGTGATATGCTATAGCAAACTATATGTTTTTCATAATCATCACAAATTTCTGCAATCCTAAAATTTGTCCTTTTTGCATACATTAAAACTTAAAATTCATTATTCTTTAAGTGCCCATCTATTGTATAACGCAATGAACGAAATCTTTTACGTCGTAAAACGCATTTATGTTCTGTGACTTAACTAGTTACTGCATATAATAACGACCCGTACCTCGTTCAAATGTAAAATAAAAAAGCATAATTTCTTCAGTTAGTCAAATATTGCGCAACTGGCGACGTCAGTGTAATCGATCTTAAATAAAATCATGCCAAATACCTATAACTTGAGTTTAAAGGAGCTGAATGCAGAGAAGATAAAAAAAGGAAAAGTTTAAAATGTTTGAAAGAAACTAAAATCTAATTCTTTAACCACTGTAAAAATTATAGACCGTATTTTAAAGGTGACAACAATTCTACTTAGGGAAAATTCTATTCTCATCAAAAATTAAATAAATTTAGAATAAGAAACGCAACCAACAGCTATATTCTTGATCTTATTTCATCATACTTTTGAAAAAAATTATCAAATAAAGTGAAGGATTCAGAGAATCTATCATAAAATATTCATTAAAGATGCAACGTGAGAGAGAAAAAGATACGCTTAATTTAAAAATAAAACAACTTTGCTGTAAATAATTTCTCAATGCTAAATAAATAGAAAATCTAGCTATTACGTTATGTAATAGTGTGTAAAATAAAATATAATGAAATTTAAAATAAACTGACAGAGATTTCATTTGTTATTTCTTGAAACATAAAGGCATTTTATGACATTAATTATATTCATTAAATGTAGCAAACATAAAAAATACTTTTTAAGAAGACAAATCATTTTTTTCACTAACTTGATTAGAATTAATAATTTGGCAAATAATATAAAATACTGCTAAAAGGCTAATTTGTTTTATTTAATATCATATTTATGTAAAATATTTTAGGCAATAAACGCACAGGTTTTCCTTGTGTTTGTTACTGTCATATAACATAAATTTATACTCTCCCCCCTCCTCTTAAAAAAAGAGTAAGTTCTTCCAAAAATTTCAAAAATTGCTATTAAATTTTTCAAACAATTCATTTTATATTAAGTAGTGTAGTAATCTTTCACAAAGTTTATTTATTACTTTAAGATTTTAATTGATAAATTGGTTAAACCCTGAATTTTATTCGCTCATGTTTGCCTATAATTTGGAATCTTGTGACATAGACCTTGAAAAGGTTTTTTTAACTCAAAGTGAGAGTAAAAGTTAAATAATTAAATTTTTTAAAACTTGTGACTTTAACAGAGCATATTAATCTTAAAACATGTTTGACTTGAAATAAAAGGTGAAAAACATTTAATATTTTTAAAGTTGCGAATAACCTCTAATTAAGTGACTCGATATTTTTAATTAACTTTTTTTTAAACATCAAAATTTGCATTAGTTTAATTTTAAAATATAAACTAACTTCTAAAAATATTACTAAGTACTATTCTTTAGATAAAATTTATTAAATCTTTCTCGTGTAAATGTTTTCCATAATAATTATTCAAACATTTCAATTCTTTTAGCAAAATGTTACGTAGCCACTAATCCATTTTCGGAATGCAAAGTATTTTATATCAGGTTATAAATCCTAATACTTTAGAAAAATATTTCCAGCGACGAATAATTGGATTGTTTTTATTCTTTGATTTTAAGATCAATCGTAAATAGCGTTCCAGAATTCCTCTCCAAATCTAATAAACCGACTTAGAAGAATTTTTATTTCGCGTCTTTCCCTTGGGAATGTCGGAAAAATGTCTCAGACATGCATAAAGTATTTCCGGGGATTTGGAGTTATATTTTTCTGCCTATACAATTAGATAAATATCTGTAGAATCCTCGAAACGGAATTCAAATTTATGCATGGAAAATTGTTTATATTTTGTACGTGAACGTGCTTCACGTATTCAGGAATAGAAATTCTTATTCTCGAGTGCTTTATTTCGGTGAATAAATTTATTTGTCGAATATGTTTAGACTAAAAATTTAAAA
This sequence comes from Argiope argentata, assembly GCA_026289955.1. NCBI lineage: Eukaryota > Metazoa > Arthropoda > Arachnida > Araneae > Araneidae > Argiope > Argiope argentata. Next base: position 12,483,289 of record JAOUZG010005735.1, on the reverse strand, counting down.
AATGCAACATTTTGAAACCATCAATGCATTGGATTGTTTGCCAAGTAGTAGCTTTGGGCTGTGTGATGACCTACTTTTATTTAGAACCGGACGAGATGATATAGTTAAAGAACATTTTATGGATTTTTTTTTTTTTGCTATAAACAGTACCAAAACGTATTAGATCCGTCCCAAAATTGGGTTTTAAACAAGAGTGTTCATTTCCAATTATTTAACTGATGTTGCGTAACATACGCCCTATCATTTTATCAGCACTTGTTTCGGGAACGCTACGTCATTTTCTCACAGCTTTATGATTGGTAGAATGAATCAGAATTTTAAGTATTTAGAGATTTTTTTTTTTTTTACAATTTGAAAATTACTGAAAAATGGGTTCACGTGAAAGTTTGTTTAAAATTAGCATAACAATTTTCCTAAGCGTTTTAGATATAACAACAAAATGTACGGAGAGAAATATTTTAACCTCCTCTCAGTGGTATAGATGTCTTATGTCCAAAGAGTATTCACCAAAAATAATCCACATCCCCCGGCGCACTTCATTTTCCAGTTACTCTTTTCTTAAATTCCCAAAGATTTGCTGAAGATCTTGGCATCAGTAAAAACTAATTTAACATAATTTTGACTGCGGACATATCGCTTTGCAAAAGCATGTGAGTCTTGGCTTCTAATTGTAAGTCAGTAGATTCGAAAGTGCTGTCTTTTCTTGACTTCTTGGCCTTATTTTTTTTTTTTACTCTCAAAGCTAAAATCTACCTTGAAGAGTCCAATAATTGAAACAATAAAAGAGATATGAGAAAATTCAAAACGAGCCTTTTCACAAATCCAATATTCCCAGGAGATTTTCCTAGAAATGTAAAACTCACTGGATGCTATTTATTAATAAAAGAAACAAGAATTTTGCCGAGAAATCTCATTAAAATTTTGTAGAGAAGTCATATTATATTCTTTGATTTTTTTTTATTTTAAAGATTCCATTTCTTTTTGTACAGTATCTGTTTTTAAGCCCAATATATTCCGAGTCGCTAGTCCAAACCTTGTTTCTAGTCATAAAATGATACTCTAGTTCCATTTTGAAGTAAGGCTATGGTTTTTTACAATGAAATTTTGAATATTGAATCGGGATTAGATGATAAAGACTTTATCTGAATTGATATCTATCAATACAAATTTAGAAACTACTCTAAGGAGGATTGATGCAGTGTATAATGCACAACAGATTACATTATAGTAGAAAAGGACCTCAAACTTTCTACGTTCCTAGATAAAAATTTAAAATTAAAATTAGTTAAAATTTTGTAACCAAGTCATTAAAATTTATCGTAGTAGGTAAATTTCAAAAAAAAAGCTATATGAAAGCATTTCCTGTAATTTTTTGCAAAAGGTGGTTTTGTCTCAAAATCTGTATTTTGGAACTTAATTTTAATATAATAATTATGTTTAATTGTATTTGGGAACTTAATTTTAATAGAATAATCATGTTTAATTGTATTTTAGAACTTAATTTTAATAGAATGATTATGTTTAATTATATTTTGGAACTTAATTTTAATATAATAATTATGTTTAATTGTATTTTGGAACTTAATTTTAATATAATAATTATGTTTAATTGAATTTTGGAACTTAATTTCAATATAATAATTATGTTTAATTCTATTTTGGAACTTAATTTTAATATAATAATTATGCTTAATTCTATTTTGGAACTTAATTTTAATATAATAATTATGCTTAATTCTATTTTGAAACTTAATTTTAATATAATAATTATGTTTAAATGGTTTAATTTAGGATTTCAGAGTTCATTACAATAATTAATAGCGTTAGTAATAAATGTAATCCAGTTATAGAAAATAGTTAACCAAAAAAGTAGTAAAGAAGACCTTTACTTCTATAAATTTCCTTTTATCTAGCAAATGTTTTCATTATTCATAAAAAATTTCATAAAAAACAAATTTAAAAAATAGTTTCATTATTGAACTTATTTATCACTTTAGTGAATTATTATCACTTTAGATTATTATCTACTTTTAGTGTTTAATGTACGTCTTAATAATGAATAAAATAGAATCTTTAGTTAATTTTTTAATTCACTACGAGGTGGCTCCACTCGTTAGAAAGACCACTTTAATTAAATTTATCGATCAACTGATAAAAATCTAAGAGTTTAACGTTTCAATTTAGAAAACGCATAAAGGTATAAAATTTTAACTCTTAAGTATATCAAAAGGTTATTTAAAACGCGGTCACAATTCCATCCTTACCAACAGACTGCAAATGAAGGAGAATAAGAAACTTTCAGTGGTTATTTTTAAAATTTTAACTGGTTAATAAAACGTAATTTCAAATTGCTGCTAGATTGCCATTACCTAGTCAAAAAATTTTCTTCATGGAAACTAATTTTTAAAAAAATTTATATAGAAATTTTGTTTCTTCGTTTTATATCTTAGTTATTTGGGAATGTAGACTGAAAGCCACCATGAAACTAGGAAATTGCATATCTTGAGAGCTCGATTTCTCTTTGCAGTTTTACTCACACATGCGAATGTGATATGGATTTCGCATCGTACTAAGTCTTTGTAGAGACAGTCGTGTCAAATTTCGTATCCATCTTTAAACTTAAAAAATATATATATATCCTGATTTCGAACATTATGACGCGATAGGTTTTACCATTTGAATATATTTAGATATTATAAGAAGAGATATTATTTAATGTTCTTACCAATAATGATGATGGTTTTCGATATCAGAGGTAGGAAGAATTCATTCGGATTTGAATTATTAACAATTCATTGATTTGCTACCAAACATCAATTACTCTGACTAATTACCGGAAAGGAAAAGTATTGAAAAAAAATATTCAAATAATTTAACTGAGAGATTTTTATGAATCTCCACGTTTCGGACTCCTAACTGAATACGATAAAAATCCCTTTTCGAATTAAATTGTGTCTGTGACGAATTAGATTTTGTCAAAACTGAAATGAATCAAGTTAATAAAATTTTCTTTCTGAATTAACCGTAAAATGGTATATTTGCGTTAAAATTCGTAAAAAATATGTAATTTGATACTAATTTAAGAATTGGGGGGGCAATATATTTCTTAAAGACTACGAATTAGAGGATGTATGAAGCCAAAATTTTGATGCCCGTTTGCTCGACTGTGTTCCTAAGAGCACGATAAATGAAAAATGAAAAGATCCAAATGAATCTAATTTGGTATATAATTTTGTCGGCAGAAATATACAGGGGTGTCATAAGAAGTTGTTTCGATATATGGACCACTAACTGCCAGTCCATTCAAATGATAGAGGTAAGATTTCAGTTATAGCTAATCAGAGGCTATGAGCTCGAGATTCTGCGAACGACAACATAGTGGCATTCACGGTTAAGGTTATAGATAGAAACCCGAAATTTTGAATGGCAAAGCCTGTGTATGCAGGCATTCTGGCACAAGGGTAGCTCCTCTTCTCCGTGATCTGGGTGTCCAAGGTTCCAATCCCGGTTCGGGGGTGAATGTTCTATCTATGATATATTTGAATTTGACCTCCTGTAAAAAGGAGCTGTGAAAGTTAATGTAATGCTTGAGTAGCTGCTCGGTATGGGATTTTATGAAACGTGTTGTCTACTTCTGTAAGCCCCGTGTAATACTTAGTGGTGCACGGGGATTTCTAAATGTTCAATAAAAAAGCCTGTGTGTACTGGGAAGACACGAATCCTCACTCAGTGGCATCCGTACCATTATATGACGCCAAAGTTGCTGTATGGAGCGACTTTGCTGGAAGAATTGCCCTCGGTATATACTTTGAGGAATCGATACCAACGGGATTTGTTACATGCCCTATGTCAGCTTCTAACTATACAACCATGGTCCTACCAAAATCCTCAAAGATAAAATACATTTAGTCGTAAATTTACATACAGCTTCATTAAGTCCATACAATATTAATTGTGTAATCATATATAAATTGGAATAATATATTAACTTGTTCAAAGGAAACGAGAAGTTCCCTAAATGTTACAGAAACTTTTTACAAATATCGACACTAGTTTTTACATTAATGTTCCTTAATTTTTTGTTAAGAATGCTAAACACCACGAAATTGAAGATAATTTAGAGAATGATTTCTGTACAACATAGTAATATCACAACTTGAAAAATTCATTTATTATCTTATCGTGTATTATATTATATTGTATAATCATTATTATTGTATAATCATTAGCATATATTAATATAGTGTATCATTATTTAAAGATAAGAATAAGATATATTATTATTATGTTTGAAACATAATCATGAGCAATATTTATATATTCTTCTAAAACCAATTGGAGTTCTAGTTCCGAAATTTTCTTACGTGCTGTCCTATAAAACCTCCTTTCCCGAGCATAATGTTATATATTTAGGGTATGGTCGCAAAAGACTTGCACTGTAGTGACAAAAAATAGTTATGAAATAAAGATTAGTGATGAGAATGTAACGTTTTTGAAAAATCTTTAGTACTAATATGTATTTTGAACGCCTTTTTAATGGCTGAATGAAATCAAATTTCGGCATTAAACTACTGTTTTAATCACATGATAGCGCATAAGATTTCATTGGCTTATATCATTCCGTTTAAGAGAAATACATGCGAAAGTACAGAATGTGAGATGGTTAACTCTTTGACAGATTTGGCTCAAAATTTGATAAGGATCTATAGTTTATTTATCAAGTTCATTTGGAACCTAACAGCTAGACAAGCCATATTTCTATGAATTTATTTTGTCCAAAATTTGATGGTAATCATAAATTTGGCCTTTAAGAAGTATAATAAATTTCTTCTGTTTATCTCAAAGCGGTTTTGTGCTATAGTGTTCACATCATAAAACGAATATTCCAAAATTGCATTTTTTTCGAACTTAGAAAGCCCTGAAAGAGGTCTTCAAAATCGGAAATCCGAATTTTTCGGCGATCAGAATACTCCGTATATAGAGCAAAAAGAATATCAATATTTACTTCTTAGTAGTATAGATTTTTTTTTCTTATTTTGCTTGAAATCATCAGGTTGTTAAAACAGCACAAAATTAAAAGTGTGCTATATGATAAAATAGTGGGATTGAAAAATAATATTTGTGAAATATCATAATCTTTTTAAAGTACTATATATAAACGACCTAGTTTAACTTACGTATATATGAGACGTTTTAAAAATTATGAAAATTATTTTGAGATAAACTTCGTAACATTATTTAAATAATGAAGGAGACACTTGAATCAGCAGTTCATCCTTCCAAACATCTCCAAATCTGATCCTGAGAGCAACAGGTCTGTTTATACAATGATTCTTTTCTGGGAATTCGATGTTAGACTAAAACATGGAATCCTGGAATTCGGAACTGTAACCCGACCACAAAACCATAAAATATACCCACGTCCTACAAGGAAGTGATTGTTGATAAAAGGAGCAATTTGATATTTTTCTCTGACTATGACTGAAAAGTTTGAGTAACTGTGATTATTCGATACAGATTTGATTTGTTGTTGTTGCTGCTGCGGTTTACTGCAAGTGTTATTCTTGTGTGCATCTCGTCTATGTGCTACGTTCTTGTGTAAAATAAAATGTCATAATCCGTTACTTGTTATTGTGGCTGTTTAACACTGTTCGTACGTCCAGTGCACCAAACCATAATTTTTGGATTTTGAATTTTGATAATTTTCTGAAACTATATAAAAGTAAGTATTCTTTTATATTTTAATATTCACATAATAGAAGGGATCTTCCTTAAATTTTCTAGTGTGAGTAAAGGCGTTATTTGCTTGTTTGAAAATTGTGGACTGTGAGCAAGGCCGGGACAACCATGAATAATATGGCACTTTTCATACTTGAGGAATATACTAGTAATAAGGAAAACCGAATAAGAAAGTTGGGTACCTATCCTTTCACCTATTTGATCTAAAACTTAATAAAAAGAAAATTTTGATCACAAGGTCACAAATTTTTTTAAATCTAAATTATTGTGTTTTTGAATTGCCTTGTCTCACGCATGCATGAAATACAGACAGACAGCTAATTGTCCGACTGATTTGCTTATAAATTGAAACTTTATCTACAATTTTAATGATGAAAATTATGTATAAATTTTATACATCTCATTTTTTGATTTTTACAATTCACAAATTATTCTCAAGCAAGCTTGAATTCCCATAAACATAGACAGAATTCATGAGAATGGATTTCACCCAAATTTTGGTTGGAATAAAGATAATATCCTAAATTATTTTCAATCAACATTTTTCTATCGTTTCCGCAGATAAGTAAATATAAATCCAGAATATGTTTTTCGGATACAATTAAGAATAAAATCTTGGAGATAATAAACTATCCAAGACGATTTTTTTTGTAATTACAATGTTTATATATTTTATGTACGAGACTGTAAAAACAGCTAAGAAATGACTTATTTTGTAAATAAAATGCTGTATAAGTTAAATTTTAACTTTAACATGTTAAACTGTTCTAAATGTAATATATTTCTAAAACAAAATAATCGTCTTTTTACTACATGCAAAAAAAAGTTCAAATTATTATTACATAATCAAATAAACGTTTTTTCTGTTTTGGAAAGAGAATAAAAAGTAAGTAATTCTTTAGTACGAAAGGAAAAACTTTATAACTTTCATTCTTAATATATTCCTTTTCATAATTTTGGAGCAAAGCCAATTCGTTTCTTTCATTTAATCTTGAGGCACAAGAAATATACATTCATGCTTTGAATTCATTTTAATAAAGAATAGAAAGAAAAATAAATTATGCATAAAATTAGTCCGTTTTCTTTTAGATATTTCCTTAATCTTTTCAATGAAAGAAAACTTATTTGTGGATTCAGATTTATGAAATCAAACTCTGTGCCTTTTAATATTTTCCAACAAATTTATTTTAATCAAAACTTTTTATAAAGATTTATACACAAAGAATTTTTTTCTTCAGAAACGAATTTTTTTTATTATACTTGATACTTTTGATCTTTAACATCTAATTATAATATTTGTTACGAAATATCCCAAAAGATAATAAAAAGGTAATTATAAAAGGTGTGTGTGTGTGTGTGTGTGTGTGTGTGTGTGTGTGTGTGTGTGTGAGAGTGAGTGAGAGAGAGAGAGTAAACAGTATTTTTATTATTGAAGTTTTAACGTATCTGAATAATAAAATTATTAAAATTATTCAATATGTTATGACTGAATTATTCAATTATTCAGATATGCTGTTATAAAAAAAATCAAGCTAACTATCTTCGCCTGATATGCCTTCGTGATTCCATGAATGCATTTGCTTTAATGAACTAAATTCAACCTTAAAGTATTGATTAACGATGAACCAAAATTTAATTTTTCTCCATTCTTAACATTCGAATGATTTTCGCGTGTGCGGTGTTTGTTTGTGGCTAAAATCAATAATAGATGTGTTTATATGAATTGAGGAGAAGGATATTATACAAATTTTTAAAAGTAATGATATCTATTTTTAGTTTTGCGTTTTAAATAACAGGCGAACTATGGTATATATTGATTATTTATCCATTGCTAAATTCCAATTTGTATTAAATCATATAAAACTGAAAATATATATATTAGCACGGACTTTTGAATTTTTCATAAACCCACTCCCCAAATTTTATTTTATTTTTTATTTTCTTCAATTGATTACTTAATAAATCACCTTTTTCTTAATTATTACTGCTTTTAATAGTTTACCACTAAAACTTTTGTATATCATTTTGATTTTTTTTCTATTGCTTTCTTTATTAGCCTGGGTTTTTTTAATTAGTTATATTTCCGATTTTAATTTTTATTACGTGCTACTGGTGGAGCCGTTCCCAGTTTCAAACCGATTGATTATGGGCCAGTACCAAAAGGAATCGAATCTCGTTTAGAATCACCTAGCATTAAAGAGAAACACATAGAAAAGTGTGATCCAATTTGATAACAATGAACATTTAACTATAAAGTTCGAATGCTGCAAAATTTAAGAGATAATGTTTATAATGAATTAAGGAGACAATGATACAATTAATTTAGAGGAGCTTGATTTTTAAAAAATAAAATGGTCTAAATAACGTTAGATTCAGAGCAATTAGTTTGTTGCTAGAACGGAATTTTATTTAATAAAAGTCCAAATGTCAAATTAAGATGCTGTCTTTTTATTATTTGTTCAGCAAATCAGTTAGTTAGAAAATACACCTTTCTTGGTAATGTTTGAGAATGTATATAATATCAGTTTATCCTTCATTTTTTTTATTTTGGTTAAATAATAAAATTATGTTATTTATTCTAGAAGACCCCTGACTATGCCGAAAGCATAATTAAATCACAACATCTAAAAATATATATTTATCTTTTCCAAACTAATTCAAAGCATTTTTTATATATTTTTTTTTCTTATATAGTAATAGATAAGTTTCTCTTAAACGTATATTGATCTTATAATATGGGTTAAAGAGTAAAATGCTGGTTAAACAGAATTGATAATATTCTAATGCATCATCAACCCCTTATATTTGAAATTTATTTAAACTCTTATTTGATGTTGCATTTTATTTTGTGCTTAAATTCTTAATTAATGCTACTTATTATTTTGCATTTCAATTCTTAATTAGTGCTATATATTTTTTAAAAATTTAATATTTTCCTCTTTCTATACAAGATGAAAAAGGCGCCAGAAATGCTAAAGAGCTTTTGGCTTTTAAATTAACTGCTATTTTGACTTAAATACGAACTTAAATTGAACCATTGATATCGACCATTCTACTCACAAGTCAAACACATCTTTCAATGCAAAGGATTCATTTGATTACTGAGTCCTCAATTTCAAAAAGGCATACATTCTAAATATTTGTATTAATTTATACCCACTACATTTATGTAAAGTTTCTTTTCCAGAAAATTAGATTGGCCTATTTATGAGTAGGACTGATCCCATTTGCCTTGTCTGGCTGAGAATTTGTGAGTGAGATTTAAAAACAATACAATAAATAATGCAATCAGATTTTTAAAGAAGATTGTGATTATATATTTTAAAACACTTATTGCCATTTTTTTAAATATTTTATCTAACTTAAACTTAAAACTTTTAGAAAGGACTGAAAATGTGAAACTTTCTATTAGAGAAAATTTATCCCAATTGAAGAAATCAAAATAGTTGAAATCACCTCTCAATGCCTATTATTTATCATACTATCATTAAACCTTAATATACTAGCATATGCAAATTTCTGCTGCTTCACTGACAAGCATTTTTTAACCCATTAGCCTGATATATTGAATATTATGTTGCACTTTCTCTTTTTGAAACAATTAAGACAAAAAATAAATTCTATAGTAAACAAGTTAACATTTTTGCTTATAACTAGAGACCATCTGTATTCAACCATCCCAGACGAATATTCACACAAAAAGCCAGCTATTCCTCAGGTGGTTAGCGCAATGCTAAATGTTATCAAAGAAGCTCTACTTGGGATGAAAAAAGGTACACCATTTATTTGTTATAACAGCCAATATATATAAAAAAAATTCCCTATTGGTATAAAATGTGATATAAATGGATCAAATGATATATTAAAATATATATGATTTATTACTTGACTGTTAACACATAATAGGATTTTTACTTTATAAGAATCAATATTTGCTTAGAAATTCGTCTTTTCATTGAAAAATTTTAAGAAATAACTCAATTTTAAGGATTTCATTTGTTAATGAATAACACAATTCAAGATTTAGAAGATTAAAGTGCGAGTTGAAATCAAACTACCTTATACATAAATGTAACTTTAAAAATCCACTATAACTAAGATATTTTTATATTATCACTTCTTCATTACTTATCTTTCTCAATTCAACATTCAAATCACATTCAATAACATTTAAATATTTCTCTATAAAGTATATCCATGCGAAAATATTTTTTAAACTAATATGTTTTTTTTTATTTTGTCGGATTGGAAAGCATTCTAACGTATCCGTATTAAAATTCTGAAATTTTAAATATCAATGAAAATTTCTCAAATATTTTTAAAATATCAAAAATAAATTATGAATAATAAAAAATAAGCAAATGTATTTGAAAACAGAAAAACTAAACTTCTCTGTTTTCCTACTTTTTTTGTACACTGTTTCATGCAGACGCTAGCATAACCTGTTTATAGACTATTATATTAAGCTAATTCTATAAGTATATATTTAACTGCTTCCAGCTTTACATTTTTTTTCCTTTTGCATAATTGTTTACAAAACATCATATACAAATAAGCACAATTTAAAAGCTTCGGTAAACCTAATATATTAAAAACTGTTGCAAATCATATTTACAACAGTTTTGATAACAGTTACAATTTCATATTTATTTTTCAAATTTTCATATTTATTTACTTATAACTTCCACCTACTGTCAAATCTAAATTCAATTCAATAAATATGAATTCTTTAAAACTTTTATTTTTAATTCAAAAAATATACGTATATTCTGATTTTTTTTGTCTCAAATTTCCTTTTAATTTAAGCATGTCTTTTTAATATATTTCATCGAACTAATACCTTATATTAATATTTTTATCTTATTTCTATTTAAAAACTATTTTGATATTAAGTAATAATTCTTTTGCCGCCTCAGAACATCTTTTGCAATTGATTTCATCCAAATGATATCCTTACATAATCGGTTTTTAAAAAAAGTATCACAATGGGCATAAATAAACACAGAAACATGAATAAAAACCTGAAATCAGAGATAATCGTTTGGTACTCACTGGGGGATATCTGGTGCCCATACGGGGGTTGGGGAGAAGCCACGCCGAAGCAGCAGCTCCATAGCAACGACGTGGCCAACAACGAAGCGAAACCGAACAACATCACAAAACGGATGAGATCAAAAGATGCCGCTACTTTTTAGGGGTACATGGCTAGATGCCTATGGAAGAGAACGGGAAACAGACGACAATAATATCCTGTATTGGGAAGGTGAGCATCGCTAAAGGGGGTCTTCCGCACAGAGGAGGACGCGCCCCTAGATATGTGGCTCCACTGCAGCGGTGAAGCCGACTGTAGGAATGTTCCCGGACCAGCCGACAGGGGTCGCCCCACTGGCCCTTCCCTATTGGTCGGCGAAAGCGAGAGTGGGGTCTATTGTTTCGGTTAGATTACCAGCAAAGCCGTTCTTTGTCTGAGATGGCTAATGAAAATGTTACGGTTTAATTAAGATGTGGGTGTCGAAGAGCAGGCTTGGGTGGTTGCTGCCCCTGAAAGAGCTATTTTGATTCTGGAGTGGGTATTAGGGAATGGGAATTATGATACACAACAGGAGAAGAGCACCGTTGAAAAAGAAAACTTTGTATTCTTCATTTATCAAAGGTAAAAGATATCTCGATGAGAATCATATTAAGGAAAGTTAAAAGTTTGTGGGAAAAAACTTAAGCTTTGATGAGCTTTTGATTTCATTGCTTATGCTTGGAAAACCTTGTGGAAGGGGGGGATCACAGTATCTTCTATTGCAAACTTTGTGTTATCACTTGCAAAGCTGATAAGTAGCTATGCATGGAGGTAATATTCTAGTTTGGTTGATCCCATGGAGATTTTCTTAACTTGCCATAACCAGGATGTATACATTTGAATCGATTTGCTTTAAAAATTCTTCCTTTCAAGTACCTCCCTCTTCATTTGTTAATTTAACTGAAAATTTCGATAAATCATAAACTCATAAACATCTTTTATTAGGTGATCAGGCTCATTTTTGTTCCAAATGCCAAGTAAATTTAACACTTCTTCATATTTTAATAGAATGTTTGGATTTTAATCTTCACCGTTTACATCATTTTAACTCCTCATCGCTGGACATGCGATCGTTATTGGGGGAAAATCCTCATCGGAACCTTTTTACATTTTTGAGAGCAATTGGGTTTTACCATTTTATTTAAATATCTTTATTCGTCTGACACATCATTCAGATGACTCAGAGTTTTTAACACACTTTTATTACCTTTCGTTTTTTACTGGACACTTACTGAATTTTAATGGTTTTTCTCTTTATTGACCATACGCATGGCGCAGTATAGCCTATTTTGGCTCTTGTGACAATAAAAATAAAAATCCAATCCAATCCAATCCATCCAAAAATTTCGATTATAATCCTAATAAACAGAAATAATTTTATTCTTTGTTTTAATAAGTAGCTGGACAGAATAAAAGAGAAATTACTTCTGGAGAAATCAAGCCAATTCTTAGTTTGACAAACGAATTATATGAACATGATGCAAATCATATTATACTTAGTTTATTTTTGATGCGATCAAAAACAATTTTATCATTATATAAGAAGTATATTTGCGAACATGAAAACTGAAAATTTAATAATGATTGTTTCATGAGAAAAGTAAAATAAAATTAGTTTTAAATATTTAAGTATTTTAACAGAAAGAACATATTTTCAAAGCATTATTTTGAAATAATTGATGTATAATAACTGTTTGTGGTGACACGGTTTCACCATTTTTGTACTGAGTGAGGAAGATTTAGGAAGCAAACATTAGACTGAAAATAAACTATATAAACGAGCCTAGATTTAATATAATGACCATTTGTGTTACAGGGAGCATTTTCTAGCAGCTTTTAGACTACATTGTTATTACATTTGAAGAGTAAATGATGAACAAAATAAAAATTAACGGTAAAATGACTAACAAATTTATGGTAGAGAATGTTCAGTCCTTAAAACTGAAATATAATAAGTAGTTGATTAAACCATAAACAAACGATTAAACTAATTTTAATGTTAATAAATATTTTATCGATTAGCCTTTCGAAATAATAATAATCTTACTTATAAAAGGTTTATTAAGAGCTTCACTTATATAACAATTTAAAAAAGGAGGCTAATTTGATTGAATTTTTTGAAATTTTGAAATTTGGCTATTTTTTTGGTATAATATATCTTGTTAAATCTGAAAATCAAGAATTAACAATAAAAGCAAAATGATATATTGTTGGTCAAATCGACTTATATAAAATTTGAGACAGAAGTCAGAGAAAGATCAATAGGTTGTTTTCTTTAGAGACATTAAATACATTTATATTTCACTTTCAGAAATACCAAGAAACAAGCCAGAGACAATTCCCATCTCATTGCTAAAGCGGGTATTAAATATCAATTTTTGAATAATACTGCTTAAGAAAATTGACAACTGGTTTATTTTATAAACTTTTCCTATCCTCAAAAAAAATTATTCTTCTATAATCCTATTCCTTAAGGCTTTGTTTCTAATTAAACCTAGATATCATGCCTTAATTTATTAAGTCACTGGTTGGCAACAAATTAAATTATTTTTCCTGAAGAAACTAAAAATAATAATAGCATGAAAATCTTATATTTTAGCTAAATTCATGTAAAATCTGCTTCAGAATATTTAAATTAGGCTCATAAAGTTTTTTGACATCATTTTTTTTTTGCATATTGCTTCAAGAATGCTGTTATTTTCTTCCATTTTCTTGATGGAAATCTAGGGACCAAAGATTGTTGTAGCTCAATGCAATCGTAGAAAACAAGAAACTCATAAAAGACTTTTTTAAAAAAAAAATTAACAAAACAGTTGGAACGATTTTCCCTCAAAGTGTTTATCCAAAATGTAAATCCAAAAGAAAAAAGAATTAAAGGTAATTTCGTTCATCTGCTTCATACCCGAAACTGCCACTAAACAATATTTCTTTCAACTCAATTAACCAGAAATACTGCCCTAGGGTACTCAGACTTTAACTAATGCTGATTATGCGGCAACTGAGACAGCGGGAATAATTCAGTAACTTTTACTTAGGTCATCAGTTAGTCAGCAGCTACAGAAAATTGCTTTATTTTTATCTTAAAAAGGGCTTTCAAAAGCGGTGGGTGTCCACTTTGGATAAGATAAATAAGGCAGTAAATTCTCGTGCTTTCTAGTTTAATAAATAAAATTGTGGAGGAAAATATCATCCAGCAAATAAGAGAAAAGTCTTTGTTGCTGACTTTCAGACGCTGTGCTTCGGATAATAAAACTAATTTGTTAGTTTTATCTAAAAAAGGTTTAAAATTAGAAATATGAGGTATCCCGTTTTCTATGAAATAGGTTCGAATCTTCTCCGCCTCTACTTTCTCGTATATTACACACGTATATTAGATAGTTTTGTGCACCGCTTCATAATATATATTGAAAAATTCAATTCGCATTTGAAATTCCTTCTTTTTGATTTGCTGAGTTCAATTTTGATTTCAGTATGAGTTGGTTTACTTAACTTATGAGTTTTATTCACTTATGAGTTCGTTTCAATTTGGTTAAGTATTTGATTTGCTGAGTTCAATTTTCCTTAAGTAAGTTTTTTTTTTTTTTCAAATTTGATTTTGGTATTAAGATTTACAAATCAAAAATCTTACATTATTATCATGTGAGAACATGATCTTGTTTTGGTTAGGAGGTTTTAATGACTCCAAAATTTATAGGCAAAAAATATTTTTACCTGCTTTTACCAGTATAGCATTATTTTTATGTTTGTTTGTTTTTGACAGCAGATGCGTTTTTAAAAGGTTGACCTGCTTTTATCAGTAGTTATTTATTATTACGTTTGCTTCTTTAACAGCAGATGCGTTTGAAAAGGTCTGACGAAGAACTATGACATCATAGCTGCTATTTCATCTTAAAATCAATCGAGCTCTAAAATTTTGTTTGCCAGGTAAAAAATAAAAATTATATATATATATATATATATATATATATATATATATATATATATCAAACAAACAAATGACGTACAGACAATAGCCACGTTATTGTCATCATGTCATACAAACAAATGGCCATCGGATTTAATCCAAAATTAAATTAGTTTTTGAATAAATATTATGTAATAAAATTCACCATCTTGCTTGTTGCTTTTATAAGATCTCATTTTCACATATCCATGATTTAATAAACAAACAGATAGTCAATCCATTAGTGATTTGATCGATACGAACCTGTGGTTTTAGCAACAAAGCCATATATTATATGGCATGAATCTAGCTTGATGTGTTTTTGATTTATCACCTTTATATACACTCGGATGTAAATGTAGACAGACTTCTCTTAAATGGAATTTTGTCTAAAATTTCACAGAAGTTTACATTTTTAGTATTAAGATAACATGCAAGTTTAATCCGATTAATTTGTTAAGTAATTTTTTTAACTGTTGAATTCACAGTAATAATTTTAAAATACAGTTTCTCAAGTTTTAGATTATATGCATCTAAAATGCAAATATTTATCGATCGTGAATTTTTTTAGCTTTTAGAATATTTTATCTCTAAATACTAAGAAATCTTTAAAAAACCATTAGAAAAAGAAATTTCTTGGATTGCATTTTTAAATATAAAAAGGAATGAAAACACAATAAATGAAATTGAAATTGTCATGAGAAACAAAAAAAATAGAAGCTTATTATCAAATTTGTAAATTGGCGAAGCCTAACTCTCAGCAAAAATTCCAGATCTGTTTCTAAATCTATTTTTGAAAATTTTATAAGTGAATTTGATAATCTTGTTCAAGAAATATCAATAAATCGTTTCTTTTATAAATGTCAAAAAATTTTCTAACGAGCACATAAAATATTTTGCTCCTAAGGTTTATAATATGTAAGGATAATTAATTAATTAATACAGTCTAGACGCATTCTAGTACTATAGTACTTAAATGATTATTTTCTAACTGTAGTATTATTCTATTCAAGGAAATTAGTAAGTTATTTTAAAATCAAACCCACTGATTTATTTTTTGTTCTTAATATGTCAAAACTGATATTTTAAAAACTGAAATTGTAATCATGAAATTTTTGGAAACAAAAGTGGAACTGAAGAAGGCACTTGGAGTCGAAGAGTTCAAATTAATAAGGGTAATCCAAAACTACAAATCTTTATTTTGGGAAATGAAACTTATTTAGAAAATATTTGAATTACATAATATTACAACAGTCCAAAAGTTTGCAACTATTGCAATCAAAAATAATACATGCTTGAACATTATTAGAAATTTTTAAAAATTATGCTTTTAAAAGAATATAAATAAACATATTTTTTCTAACAGAAATATAAAAAAATAAATTCTTTTAAAATGTATTGAATTCCAAATAAACATTAGAATTCAAATGTTCTCAATAAAGAACTCCATTTGAAAGAATGTTGCCATCTTGAAATTAAATAACAAACAAAACAAAAAGCAATCATTTTTCATAATTAAAGCAGACTATAAATAAGGATTGTAGGAAAAATAAATTTAAATACAAACTATAATAAAAAGATTAAAATGAAATCTGCCATGCATATTTCAATGCATCACTTCTTGAACGTCCAAGCACCACGTGCTCGCGCAAGTTAAATTATATTTTTATTCGTTTCAATCGTTTCATTGAATGAGTCACTTTAGCATTGCCAACGATCCAAAAGACTTTGTCTCTCATTTTTTGTTTTAAAAAAATATCACATTTCCTATTTATTTCATTTCATATAATCGCGTGCTCAAAATGACATTTTTCTAGGATTTTATTTGCTGTAGTGATCAACTTATTTTTTTAATCAGAACTTTTGTAAAGGCAATGGCAACACGTTATAAAAAGCTGATTTTTTTTGAGACGCTCGTGCAAATAAAAAAAATTTATTTCTCTTCTACGTATTTTGGTTGACGCCGAAAACGTCATCCTAAAAACAATATCATGTTCTGGCATAATAATATTAAGATCTGAATTATAAAAAATCAAGCAAAGAACAAATGATTAATTATAACCAGTAAAAGTTAGCAAAAAAATAATATAATTGAAAATTCAACTACGTTACTTTTCAGTCTTCCCTATGTCGAAATCTTTCTAGTCCATATGATGACAATTTAAATGTATATGAATTGAAGTCCGACATTTCCAATAATACATACCTGATAATTGCTGAATGGGGAAAAATCCTTACTGGTATTTGGCAGCCTATATATATCTCCATAAGCACTCTCCGGTGCGTAATAAAACGATGGAGATAAGCGGAATAAATGAAATTTCTCCCGCTTATTCACCATGCTGAATAATACGTATGATATTATTTAGTATGGGGAATAAGGCGATGCCAGATATAGCATTAATTTCACTGAGACTCTTCTATGAAAGATTTATGGAGCTCGGTTTAATTGTAAACAGACATGTTTTTTGTAGCATTGGTTTTCTGACCAATTGTTTAAGAAGTTAATAGAATTAATTGGTAAAATGCAATCACATGTTTCAATGCTATATTATCTAAACAACATTGGAAAAAACTTTTTATAATATTTACTACGTATATGTGAAAAACTTGGGAAATGAAACCGTTGTTCTTTCATAAAGTTATTTTTTTCACAAGAATCCATTGTAAATTTAAACATTATTCATTAATAAAGCAAATTAGTATTTTACTTAGAGTAACTTAATATTATTACTAATGTTTGAGCTTATATTAATAACATTGAGTTAGGACATATAGGAATAGTAGATATTTTTATAATCCATAAAAACAGGAGTTTTATTTCCTAAAATGTAATATTTATTCTAAAAAATTGTATTTTGAAATACACCAGTGCAGTATGTTTTAGATATTTCTTTCATTGAAAACATATAAGCTTAGAACAAAAACTTACATAGCATGTATTGAAAATCAAAATTAACCTATTCATTAATTAAACTAAACTTCATGTCTTGAAGACAAATTCAAAAAAACTCTCTCAAATTTAGATGGAATATATCATAAAAATTTCAGATCTTCTATATTAGAGAGCAGAATATTACAAATAGTTTACTTTCAAACGATAAATGATATGATGTCTAGTTTCAATAAGTGAAAATTATGGATTATTCCATTCTAGTTCTCAAAATATCGCATTTATCTTTGGTATAATTTTTTATCAATATGTATTTTATTTCAATGTGAAATTATTAAAATGCCAAAATCTTTAATATGGCATTTTAATAATTTCTTTAATATGGCATTTTAATAATCTAAATTATAAGTTAAAAAATTAGTCAAAATTTTCTAGTTATTAATATCATTCTGTCTCTGTGTTTCAACAATGTTAAATCTAAGAAATAAATAAATCCTTATCAAATAATCATTTTCAAAAAATGAATAAATCAATTTTAAAAGAAATTTACTACTGCTATATTTATTTAATGTATGGAAGCTTTTTGATTTTTTTCATAATTATTTTATGATAATTGCCGAGTTATGTGAGGTGAATATTTATATAAGGGAAGAATTCACCCGAATTTAAAATGTTTATCCTTATTAAACTGAAATGAATTGTTTATAAAAAGAAATGCAACTGAGAAAGACTTAATAAGTATTTAACTAAATTTCCAATCCAATGTTTTTTACCCATGAAACATCTGTAAATAAACAAAACTAAAAGAATGTTAAATGGTAAACAACATACAACTGAAGTATTGAGCCGAACATATAGATTTTTCGTACTGCACCAGCTTGATGTGAAATTCTTGTGAAAAAAAAACAATTTAATGTTCTCCAAAATTTAATCTTTTTTTATCAAAAGAATTCTAAGAACATGTAATCGCTATAGTAAGAAAGTTTTTAGAATTTTAAGATCTAGAATAGTTTTATTTAATGCTCTGATCATTGCTTTTTTTAAAAAAATCTAAGGAAAATTTGAAGTTTAAGAAGCTGATTTCTTTCGTTTATTGTTGGTAATTTAACATGCAAGCAATATGAAAATAAATTTTTTTATATATTCTAATGACCAAAATAATGGATTCTTCGAGAAATTTTCTTATTCTAAAGCGTTGGCACAACAAAAAAAAGTTTTATTTACAGAACAAATAAACAAAGAACTAATCAAATTGAACAATGTTTCACAAAAAAGTATATTAATTCACGGCATTCACTTTATTTTTAATTAAAAACATGAGCTGAATTATTGATTTTTTTTCATTGCGAGGAAAAGATTTACGTTCCAAAATACAAAATTGAGTTTTGATAGTCTAAAGCTGTTAGCCGTTATTTGGTAAAATAATTCCAAACTTTTTTTAATTTTGCATTAAGAATTTTACATTATTATTAAGTTATTGGGAATAAAAATGTGTTTTTACTATATATATTACCTTTTAACAATCAACTAAATCGCTAGGTTATTAGTTGCAAAAAAATCAATTACATTTTTTGCATTCAATTTATGTTTTATATTGATCCTTATTTCAGAACTTTTAAATTTCAAATTTTTAGAGTTACACAATTAAGTTTAGTGTATTATGCGTCTCTCTAATTTTCTTTTAATTCATAGAATATTTTTATTTTAATTAGGAAATGATTAAACTTTAGTTAATAGAGTGAGATGTTTGTTGAATAAAAATATATCTGCAAAATATAAGAACAGAAAATAGAATAATTTGGTATTGTATAGTTTTCACTACTACAAAATATATTCCCTTTTTTACATAATATCTTAAAAGATTTTGTACCAAGATCCAAAATGAAATATTTAAGACAAAAATGAAAAAAAAATTAATACAATTTTAATACAGCATGAAAATACACATTAAAAATAGTTTTAAAAAATACTTAAAACAGAAAAAAATTATACCTAATAATTTGAAATTATTAAAAAAAAGTAATTTGCAATAATAATAAGATTATGTAAAAATCCACTATACTATCGTATTTTTGGTAATTAGGATGGAAAAAATTAATTTTTCTCTAAAAAATATTCAAATTAATTTTTTATAAAAAAATTAATTTTATATTTTTTATAGAAAAATTAATTTTTTCCATAATAATTTTTTAAATGTATAATAATTTTTTAATTTTTTTAATTTTAAAAAATTTAAAATAGGCCAAAGTTGCCCATTTTCTTCTAAAAAATATCCATGCTAAATTTAGTAGCTCTATATCAAACAAAAGTCTTATAAAGTGCCAAAACATATACACTTTTATTGTTTTTTAAATGCAGGAAATTGGCATATTTTTATATATTTGTTGTTTGAATTGGTAGTTTCTGTACATATATTCATAGTTTATCAAATACAAAATTTATTATTTGTTTTGAATATTTCATGAGAATTTCAACATAAAAAAAACAAAACCAAAATATCCACAGCTTTAAAAGATATATTTGTTTCCATACTGCAAAAATAAGAAATCTTTATGTTATCTGACGTCCTTTTGTTCTTTTTCTTTTGTGACATAAGCCAAATACTAACTAAATTTCGATCGGCAGTTCTATTTTTTAGAGACTAACCAACGAAGTAAACTAGTCAGATAACTCAATCCTCATAGTAAAATAACAAACCAAACAAAAAACTAGAATTTTGTTTATCTTATTTGTGGAATACTTTTAAACTAACCGAAATATTTAAAAATGTTCCTACAAATAAAGAAATTCTCAATAAAGGAATCCTTTCTCTTTCAACACAGGGCCACTTAAAAATCTTTAAATTTGTTTCTTCCATTTGTTTTTTAAGCTTACCAAAGGCACAACCACAGGAGAACGTTCCTATTTACCAATCCAACGAAGAATATCTGCTTTAATATTTAAGCCTCTCTCGACGTGCTCTGAATCTCGAGAATCCTTGAGCTCTTTGGATGAGATTCACGTGAAATGTTAAAATCCTCTTTCGTATGAAGTCCGGAACAGGCTTTAAACAAAATAAAAGAGGGTGCATAGAATGAGTAAAAACTCGAATGAATGACATCGCGTCCGTGAAACTTTATAACGCATCTGTCTTTTCATAGGAAAACCTTTCCGGGGTTGGGCTTGCATTATTCAATACTTTGTTTACGTGACTATTGGGGGTAACGGGGAATAAATAATGTATCAAATTTTGTATTTCCAAAGGGCACTTAAAATGTATGAAGATTTATGAATTATTCGAGGTAGAATTGATGGTTTGCAAGCAAATGTAGGAAAGCGCTCGTTGATTGCAGGGAAAACTTTCAGGATAGCTAATTTTAAAAGAATTCATAATGATACTCTCTGACCTGTTATATAATCAATTAACAGTATTAAAATAATTAAAATTTGAAGGCATTTATCAAAACCATAAACATTACAGATAAAAATACCTGAAATGATTCTTTTAATAAATGAGCAATAAATTGCTTTTTTTCATCATTATGAAAAAGGCTCAATTTTAACAAATTTTTAAGCATTTTGGAGTAAATTCAGATCAAGAAAACGACAGAAAACAAGAAATCAGAAAAGATGTTTGGGGAAACACCCTCAGCATAATTTCAATACAGAATAACATATAAACTTAACTTAGTTGATTTCTATCTTAGCTACGTCAGTTTCGCATTTTTGAACCTCCACATGATGCAGTTAAAGTTACAGAAATTAGACACTGAAGAGCTTAAGGAAACCACATGAATATAACAAACTAGTTTGTTAGGATTATATTCACCAATTATGATATACTATGGTCCAAGATTTCCCAAAAAATATTTTTAAGTGTCAAAGTATAACAAACATTAAAGTCTTGTTATTTATTAGCTCAACATGATGACATTCTGTATCCTATCCCCACCTTAAGGATTTAGGGTAATAATAAGGATATCCTACCTCAAGTTTCTGGTAATTTCTTTCAAATTCCTTATTGTCTTTAGAGATCATGTAATTTCAATCTTCGATTTTTCATATAAACTGTGCAGATAATTATCAGAACCTTTCTTCTTTGGTTTTCACTAATAAAAGAAAAATTCACACGGTTAAATATTTAAGGAAACAATAGAGACAATTTGAATTGTTATTATAACAAAGAAATTCATTGTTGACGATTAAACAGAGTAATGCTTAATATGTTAAAATTCCGGTTAATTCGGTATGATTGTATAGTGTGTGTTTTAAACCAGTACATCCCTGGTCTCGACGAAATGGCTCGTTTTTGATATTTGTCCAATATTTTAATTCGCGGCTATATTCAGCTAGATCATCTGATTTCCAGTAATTTTCTTAAGAAAGAAATTTTGAGACATACGTTGTATTTATGAGCTATGATTATATAATGAAGATGACACTTGAGCCTTCATTTCTTCCAAAACTTTGCTGACAGAAGTATCAGATGTTGTGTGTTCCAGGCTCATAAACATCTCGAACATTCGGAAATATCAAATTTGAAGCCCAAAAAACGAAAATCCATAGTTCAGTTCATTATTATATGAGAACTTGATGTCGTTTTCGTAAGGAAATTTTGAATAATCGAATGCAATTAATAATTGAAGCTAGAAATCACGTAGGCAATGAATAAAGCATAATGGGGAATATTCTTCAACATTTATAATCACATATATTTTTACCTGCTTTTACCAATATTGCATTATTATTATGTATGCTTCTTTGAAAGTAGATGGGTTTTTAAAAGGTTAATTTGCTTTTACCAGTATCGCTCTTGCAAACTAGTTTAAACTAAATGATTTAAATTAATGAATACAAATAATTAGAATAAATAAGGTATTGTGATGATTACTTGAAATTTGTGATATCAAATTCCATTTTTTTTATGTTTCTGTTATTTATTCTATTTATCTTATTCTTTTATCGTTAGATTATCATTTTTAGTTGTTGGTAAGTTTAAATCTTTTATTCCGGTTATTTTTTTGTTACTTATTTTTTTGACATTCATTGTTTTACCTAGGTATTTTCCAAAAAAGTGACCGTCACTTTTTTTATTCAATTTTCAAATACAAAGACTTTCTATTAAAAACTCTGCCTAATTAATTACCACTTCAAACTTTTTCTAGCGGGTCCCCATTTTCAAAACTCTTGTCTCAACTTAAAATATTGTTAAGCTAACCTATCAATTAATTGATTCAAATATTCATTCGATAATTATATATTTTGCATGCAAAATAAGGTCAAATACTATAAATCTTTTTTTTACGTGCGAACTCATAGCTGGTAGGTTAGAGATTTTTTTTGCCATATTTGAATACATGAATTTTAGAATAAAAAATTACAGGTCGTCCAATGACAATATTTATCGATGAATTTTATCATTAATTAAAATAACGCAGATAATTTAAAATTTAAATACATACATGTTGCTTTATAATTCAAATATATGAAATCAAATGATTTATTAAAAATACTATTTATATTATCGTGTAAAAATTGTTCATTTCTTAGTAGTATCTAGGACATCCATTCTAATAGTGGCCTAATAACTAATTTTTAGACAATTGGAGATAAATGTATTTTTTATATTGAAAAAAGTTCTATTTTATTAAAAGAATTATATTTTAATTGTTTAAATCGATAAATATTCTGTTTCTATTTATTATTTCAGACCAACCATTGGCAACAACTTCGAAAAAATGCTATAGGCTCATTAGCAAATATGCCTGTAAATGGCTAAGAAAATATGCATATTACTCATATTCAAAAGTCCTAATAGTTATATCCATAGCTTCATAACTTGTTTAATATTGTTGAAGATATATTGAAGGGTTTTCTAAGTAAAATATTAGTGTTACAAGAATGCTTTGCTGAAAAAAACAAAGAGAAGTGGAAGACTGCATTATTTTAGAAACTCGTTTATTAACTATTTTTTAAACCACAAAAAATATAATTTTTATGATATTTTGTACTATTTTTCAGTGAGAAATATATAAATTAGTTATCGACGATAAATAGAATGGACAGACTTTGGAATGTTAGGAACAAAACTCGATTGGGTATGCCTTTTCAAGAATAGGTTCTGAAATTTAAAAATTTCATTTAAATATTTGAATAAACACTTCAATTAACTAAATGATTGGCACATTATTTAGATATATTCCCAATTTAATTCATTTAAAAGCAAATTAAAACATTGGAGCAAAAATTTAAATGCTGCTTGATTAAAAAAGTAAATTTAACATAAATGAAAAGAGAAAAAGTTTTATTCGCAGTTTTATTTGATTGTAATTACTAAATTTGCCTCCTTTTTTTATCATCTTCACGTATAATCAGATAAAAAAGCAAGATCACTTTTCTGGTTTTAAAAAGGTGCAAAGTGTTCACAAAAATTTGAATGTGGAATCTTTATGTATAATTCATATAACTAAGTCACTATCGAAATAAAGTAGCCGATCTTGAATTTGATTCGTCGCTTGATAAACGAATATCTAGAATCAATACCAGATGCTGTTACACAGATTTTCGAAATCCTCATTAATCTCTTTATCATAACAGCATTTCTAGTCAAGAAAGCGTTGAAGCAAATTGACTGGAACACATAAAATTAATGCTCTGGAAAATCGGCATCGATTGGCATCTCCTTAGCCGTTAAAATTTCTTTTCATCGATTTATCAATAAGGACTTGTCATTTTGTGAAATTTCCTCGGGCGATATATTAAATACGGGAAGATCCGCTTAAATAGTTTAATATGTTACAGTTTATAAAATAGCACAAATTAGTTTCATTAACTAGGTACATGTATTTAAAACTAGCTTGGTTTTTTGGCGACCAGCTGGTGAGCTTCAAAAACTGCTTCTGCTTAATGTTAATTTATTTTAAGCATAAATGAATTAATAGGATTACCTCACCAAAAATTTTTATGTAACCAATTATGACAGACATTAAGTCATGTATTTGAAATAGCCTTACACCTGCTCTACCTACAGCGCCAATGAATCTTCCTAATCGAATGCAGTCCTATAACGCCAACGTTCTGGGGTAGGGGTAGCGCTTCTTCCTCATGATCTGGGCGTCCCGGGTTCGAGATGGTTGTTCTTCTGTGTTTTATCTGTAAGGTGCACCCCTGTAAAAAGAAGCTGTGCAAGCGACTGTTATGAGTGAGTAACTAAGTCGTATTCTTGGTCCTAGATGGCGCAACCTCAAGCAAAAGATGCTCCTTTCGGCTTAAAACTCTCTGATGCTTCGGCCAAGCTTGTCCATGGCAAGTGCCACTAATAAAAAAACTAAAGTCCTATAGCATCGTTATGCCGTTAAAAACATAACTATCCAATTAATCCATCTCTTAAATTTCTTTTTTCTCAATTAAATTGCACATTTATGAAAAAGAATAGTTCTTCTTTCATTATTAACAATGGAAAAAAACTCATTCTATTATCTATATAATGAAATAATGCTAATGGAGTGCATTTCATTGTTACAGTAAAATTTATTGTTGGAAATTATGCAAAAAGTATTTTTTAAACTAGAAGTAAACTTTGCATGATATTTAAATGGGATTTTTGCAGAGAATTTTGTAGATTATAAAAAATGCAAAAATCAGTTTTTGTACAATAATATTCTCATGAATTATCATGAAAAATGCTAGAATCTCGATTAATTTTTATTCGATTAAACTTCTAAATAAAATTACAAATAAAACACTCTGGGACTCACACACCTATCCTCTAAACTATATTTTCCCCCAATTTGGTAGCTTTAAGTTAAACAGTCTGTTCAGCTGAGTACCAATACATACATATATTCTTCTTTTTTTATTAATAAAGTTGCTAAAAAATACTACAGTCGTCCGTTACCTTTTATGGAGAGTTCGGTAAAAATTTTAAACCTTTCTCAACCAGAAAGAAAAATGTAATATGTGGATCTAACATAATAAATACAGCACTTGAAATTTGATATGTGGTTACAGGATCCAAATTTCTGATTTCAATCAAATTTTGCAAGAAGTCTGCATACAGAAAAGCTGCCGTGTGAGTATTGATTTGAGAATTCAAAAATCAAATGAACTTAAGGTTTCATCATTATTGTAGGCTTTCATCAGACTGTCAATCTATTAGTAAGTAGAAGGAATAAAATTATAAAAGAAGAACAAAACATCATAGATAAATGAAATTTGTGACTTTTCGTCAATATTTTAATGTATTTGTTCCTGATGGAAGGAACTAAGATATTAAAACTGCACACTTGGTTGTCTTATCTATGTTAAAGAACATGCAACATAATAAATTGAATAAGTAGGCCACAATTTGAGATGAGTACAATCTCATAATGTGAGCAGCGTGCACGCACTTATGTGTGTGATTACAAAATTTTAGATTCTTAAAATTCTTGTTGTTGTTGTTATTAATGGCACTTTCCATGCACAAGCCAGGTGATACATCAGCAAATTTAAGCCAAAATGAGTCTCTTGTTTGAAGTAGCGCCGAGAGTAGAGAGCACTAGGGCCAAGAGTACGACTTTAGTTACACACTCCTCACATTCGCTTGCACAGCCCCTTTTTACAAGGGGACACATTCACACACCTTTCATATAGAAGAATTATCATGCCCTAATTGGAACTTGAACCCGGGACGCCCAAATCACGAGGAAATCGCGCTACCTTTGTGCCAGAAAACCGGCTATTTTTTTTTAAAGTTTATAACCATCATTTCTATCATGTTGGCACTTCTCCAAAGGCTGGCTTTGGCTTTGAGACGGACTTCCTATCTGACCACAATTCAAAATAAATTTTCTACTTGCTATCGCACGACACCAGTGGGGAATATTATATCCTCGACGTCATATTATATCCTTGTATGTGGACATCAGACCCACATACAAGGCTTGTTTCTGAAGGAATTGATTTTAGAATCTTTAGCTCTCCGGCTCTGAAACCGACACTTTGTCACCCTGACATCATGGCCTTCGAAAGAATGTCCGATAATCTGGTCCTTCTTTTTATCATTTATTTTCGAGAAAAGAGTTTAGACTTAGTATCGAAATATTGTTTATAAGTTACTTCTTTTCCATATCTACTGAAATTCTGAAAGATATTTCAAAAGGTTAGTATATGTTTCTTCTGGGTTCAAATCTGAATGCCAAACCTTTTAAATTGTTTTAAATCTCCATGTATTCTAGACAATTGGCTTGAATAAATTTTGAAAGATGAGAAAGCTGAATGCCTTAACAGTGTATCTTCGTATTAACAATGTATTTAAATTTTACAATTCTTAGATGTTTGGAATTTCGCGATCTGGATGAAGTGGCTGAATAGCAAGCATAAATCTCAAAATACCACTGAACTGAACTAAATTGAACTGTGCAATCTGCATTTGCATCTTCTGATAATTCATTCTCGGTTTTCTTTGTCATTTCTCATTGTCACTCAATCGAGACTTCGTGATGCTAATCTGAGACTCATCTAATATCTGCAATTTTTTTTATTAAGATATACAAATTTAATGTTCTCGATTCAGACTGGGGAGAATAACCAGTTAACTTGTTTTATTTTTGTAAACGTAGTTGCACTTTTTATTAGTGAATATATTTTCATTTTAATTAAAAGATTAGTTACCCATAATATTCCTTCTGTTGAAAAATTTTATCACTTTGCACTGTTGCATTTTAAAGTTTTTCAGAAAATTAAGCTATTTTTTAATATAATAATACCCCTTAATTACATGAATTCCCTTAAACTCTTTTCTTATTTTTTTTCTCTCATTTTAAATCTCAATTCTACAAAATAAAAAATTGGAAATAAAAACAAATTAATCGTACACTAAATCTTTTGAGTAAAGATACCATACCTATGTACCATGTATTTAGATATATAGTAATACCGTCAGTGCAGGTTCAGATTATCTAATAAGTAAAGTAGACCTAGTAACTCTAGAAAATTTTGGAGAGGAAAGGTGAACCCACAATATACATATATATACTTGCAATTTTTTAAAATATATATTCATTTTCCATTCTATTTTATT
>JAOUZG010005735.1:12433946-12445126 GCA_026289955.1 Argiope argentata | reverse complement strand
TTTTTTTTAATGTTGATTCACTTTTTAATAGCGCTTTCAGAATATCTTACTACTGATAACTATCTTTCTGATTCTTTTATGTAATCGAAGATTATCTATGGTGCATTTCTAAAAATTGCATATTTCTAAAATTGATTTCATTTTTTTCTTATATGTAAATTGATATATCCATCAATAGATTGCATAATTATAATTGTTCTTTCCAACCCTTATACGAATGGAAAGGAAAATGATTTGTAATTGTATTTAACCTATTGTATATAATTATATATGTATAGTTAGTTCAAGAACGATATGGAGTTCCTGAAGTCAAATAATTTTGTTTGCATAACTGCCGTATGAGTGATTCTATATTTTAAAATTAAAACTGTTCAAGAAATGTGCTCAAGGATTTAAAGTGTTTAAAAAATTTTAAACTTGAAACCAATTTTTTTCAGTTAGATTCTAGATTAATTGTATGTAAAATTCTGAACTAAGTTCATTTTGTATCCTAAGTTATTTTTAATAGTTCTAAGTGCGCTGAAAACTAAATTTATAATTGTTAACAATTATATAATTGTGTCTCATTGCAAAAATTTTCTATTGCCAAAAAAAAACCCTACCAGCCGAATGAGAAAGTTTTAGCTAGAAATTCAAGAACCTTTTTAAATGTTCGTTCCTCAATTAAAATGTGTTAGGATTAAATATTAGCTATTCATATTTTGCTGATTAAAGAAAAGTTATTTAATTTTTTTATAAATGTTATTTAACTTAATTATCTGCCTTTTAAAAATCGAATTGAATGTTACTTTTCGAATTTATCTTCAATTATCTTGATTTAGATTCAAAGTTAGATTTATCCAATTAGCTAAGATATTAGATAAGATACATTAGTAGGAAGAATTAACTGTACTAAAAGGAATCCATTCACATTCCTTTTTTAATTTCCCGGCTCAGGATAACTGATTGACTCTGTCGGCCAGCCAGCCAATCAAAAATCCTGTCGATTCAGCAAGCATTATTCGATCTTCATGCTTGATCACCATGAGGATCAATATGCTTGTGGTAGATGTGACGTATTAGCACAATTAATTTCGGTCATATCGTAAAAAAAATATGTGAATTAATCATTTGCTGTTTTATTTCGAGATATATTTGGAATAAATTAAATTAATATTCATGTAAAAACTTATATTCCGTTCAATAATGTTAAGTTTTTCTGATTCTTAAATGATCTTATTCTTAAATGTATCGAATTTTTAGATAAATATTCTAGTAGTTTGCATAAAAATTTAACTTTTTTGAAGTATTCTCTGGTGGCTTTAACATACCATAATAATAATTCGACTTACCATAATGACAATTCAACTAAATTTTTTGATTCCCAATGTTCTAGTTTTAAAGTTCTGGTGGGATAACTTTTTAACAGTTTATATACTTTTTAAAACTAGTTTAATTTCTATGGAACAGTAATTTAGTATTAATTTCTTTTCTGATATACCAGTTTTGGAACTTCGTACCTTCGCGTTCTCTGATAATAATGTTTTATGATAATGTATTTAAATTCTTAAATACCTTACTTAATCGATATAGTGAAATTTTGTCTTGATCATTGTAGTTAAATTTATATTCTTGTAGTACCACCAGGTAGTGAATTTGAGAAATTTATTATAATATACTATAATCTGTATTATAATGAATTGTATGTTAAATAAAAAATGGAAAATAAAACTAATTCTACTATTATGTACACGTCTTTTTTTTTTTTTTTTCAAAATATGTATGGACCAATGTAAACTAGTAAGATATGATTTTTTTCTTGTGTCTCAATTTCGAATGCTGATCTTTTAATGTTAGTGACTTTATAAACTATCTTTGTATAACAGAATTGCAACTAAAACTTTCTTTTTTCGTATTAGGGCTATATTCTTCAGAATTTAAGAGTATATAGATTTAAGAAAAAGGAATTAGATGAAACTCTTTACAACAATTTGATAACTGACAATATTAGTAAGATATACGATCGGCATAAAAAACGGTGCTCCATCCTTAAAAAGTTAATGCTTTTAAGAGCCACTTACGTTTAGTTCACAGCTTTTAAACTCCAGAATTTGTCAGATGCTCAAGTCTCACTTCCCTGTATACGAAAACACGCTTTTGGAAGTGTGCTTATCAGTATACAAGAGCTAAAAAAAGGCTTTGAGCTAAATGAATGAATGAATGAAACTTAATATGGTCTCCACTCCATATTTGTAGATTTTCATTAAATCTTGAATTACGGGCTTTCTACTCACGGAAAGTCTGTCCGTCTATGAGAATGTAAGTTAAGATTCTAAAATTATAAGAACACGGATGAAATTACTCAATGATAAAATTTAGTAAACAGGTAATGTCTAAAGTGTAGATGTTTATTAAATTTGGAACCAAAAGTGGCAAAGAATTTATCATTTAGATTTGCATTTTCACAAGCATGTAAATGCGACAATTCAAAACCATGAAACCATTCAAATTCTTGACTAATATGAGATTTTGTATGATTTTAAGTCAAATTTTGGTTTTAATCCGACGGCTAAAAAGTCCAGAATACTCATTCGATTTCCTGACACTTTTCTGCTTATAATGGTATCCTAGATATTAATAACTAAGGGTCGAAACCTTATGGGCTCTCTGGCAACTAATTTTCACCAATGAGATGTGGCCAATAAAACACAGATGCATTTATTAAAGTATGCGAGAAGATTTCGGGAATACCACTACCACTGGTTGTTTTCCCCGATGATGGTAGGGAGACTGATTCTTGCTACAATAAATATGGTTATTTTTTTGGCGGGGATTGAGAAATTCAGGCAGTGCATCCATCTCGGGTCCACTTATAGCTATCAAACTAATAAACCGCTTACCGCGGGGCGTTGACATTCCCAAGTTTCGCTCTACTACAACCTCCCCTTTTGTAAAGGTGGAAAATGGACTACTTTGAAAACGCAAAATTTCATTGAAATTATTGGGGGCGAGGGGGATTGTTTTTCGCTATACCTTGGATCGGAATCATCATGAAAAACTGTAATGATCCGTGACAAACTAAGTTGAAATGATCCTACCTCCACCGCTATCCGTTATGGGAAAAAAGTCAAATGATGTGGAAATATCCGTAGCATAAGCCAAATTGCTTTCCAGATAATTTTTCAAAAAAGTGAATTCTTGAATGGAGTAAAATATCTCGCAATTTAAATTCTCCAAATATTAAGTTAACGTCCCACCATAGATTAATGTTCCGACATCCAAAAAGCTTTCATTTTGCTCGATTTAGAATTTTAAAGAATTTTGTTATTCAATGCTAATATAATTCCTAGATAAAACTGCAATGCAATATTGTACTATTTTATTCGATCGAGTGTAAAAATTTCTTAAAGTAGGAAAATCTAAAATGGGGGTTTCAATATCGAAAAGATCCCCTTCCTACTTTTTTCAATGGGGTAACTATCAAGTCACGTCACGTCATTATCGTGCTCATTTATAATTGTACATCCAAACAGATAAATTTGCGAATGGATTTAAAATTCGATAGATTTCTACAAATTTAATCATTAGTCTATATATCAAATGTCATATATCTAGCTCAAAGCGTATTAGAAATATTTTTCTCACCTAAATACATTATACCTAAAATGTATTTTTCAAACTTATATCTGAAACTTGGAGATTGGTAAAAATCGCGAGTTCGAATTTTTTTGATGATTACTATGATCCATTCTCTGCATTTTATAAAAGAGATTTTTTTTTAATCAAAGCCTCTGACATAACAAGCGTTGGAAAATCTTGAATTGAAAGAAATTAAAGATTGACAAATCGACAAATCCTAGACTTTTAAACTTAAAGCGTGATCCAAAACAGGTTTCGAGACGATAACATTCGAACCAATCCATTAGCAAATTCATTTGCGAGCCACTCTGGCAGATTCGATGAAAGCGGATCTTTCAATCATTGCTGGCTTTAGAGTGAACTGAGCAGTTCTGCGTCTATTTTTATACGTATACCCTTTCATTGGGCTCCTCTCTTCGTGTTTGAGACTTTATTTATTCATCATTCAGAGGGGGGCTCTCTCGGCAGAGGGTCCGAAAATCGATACCGCCGTTGGAGTTCGTTCCTCCGTATCAGTTCCGAGAACTCTTGTTGCACGATTCCGCCGTGCGTGGCCACTTGGAATAGCTGATGAGCGACCATTTACCGTTTCTTCATGAGAATTTGATGGGCAGTTCGCACGTACTGGGGAAAGTGGTTCAACATTAAACACACTTTAGATTATTTTATTTTTTTGGTGCATGAAGGAAGATGTCTCACGTCGTCTAAATTATGGCTTTGAGATCAAATGTTTATAATAATTTTAACAAAGAGAATATTTGTAGGATATTGAATAAAAATTTAAATATCATAAAGAAAAATTTACTATAAAATGATAAATTAAATGATGAAAGACTATAACACTTTTTTACACAAGCATGAATAGAATTTTGTCAAAGCTGTTGTTATGAGCGATCTTCAGTTAATTATGAAAATAGTTGAATCCCATCGGTGCATGATTTAGAAAACATCAAAAAAAATGAAGGATATGAAATTTAAATAATTCGTATTCAAACCAGTTTTAATTTGTGTGCTTTTAGTAGTGGTTATACAAATATTAAATTTGTATCAGCTCCAATATATTTTCAAATCAAACGAAATTATAAAAATAGACTAGCTTGAAAGCAGAGTGAAAAAAAAAAAACTTTGAAATGTAATGTAAGGCAATGTAGTAATACTAAAGAACTATTCGTTAAGGTTTGGCTAGTATTCATAACACATATATAAATTATCCAAAAATATTTACCTAATTATTTGAAAATGTTGGGTTAAATTTAGAGCTTACAGCTATGCTTTGGAAAAAAAAAACTTCGATTATCATATTCTTACATCATTTAAAATAAACTAAGTCTTTAAAATTTCGACAGTAAAAATTAGAATTTTATTAAATAAAATAACTATAAATTTATGTAATTACTAAATTTAACTTATATTTGTCTAGGTAAAAAGAAAAAAAAGGCGCAAATGTCAATGTACAAAGCATTTTTACTGAAATATCTCATTTCTTAAAAAAAAAAAAAACTCTATATTTGTATTGTTCTCTGCAAAGTTTTATGCTTTTTCTTTAATATAATTCAATTGTGTAAATGTATACCGTCCATAAAATTGACTGTTCTTAGTGATTGCTTATACATTTTTAAATATGAAAAAGCGTAATTATTTGGGAAATTGTGCGTTTCTCTTTGAAGATTTTTTAAAAGAAATATTAAAGATTTAATTTTATTTAAATTCATTTTAGAATTCTGATTCGCCATTGTACTTCCTTTTGTTTTAAGAGTTGCTATTTTTCTAAAGTACACCATCTGATTCAATGATTTATTGTAGTTTCTTTAACTTTCCATTCTTGAAAGACTTTTAGATAAGCGTTTTAAATAACTGTGAAATTACGATTATACCTCTATTAAGTGAAAATAAAGAAACCAATTTGTCCAATGTAAGGTTGTTGTTTTTAATTAGTTTCTCTTTTATCCTATGAGCTCGAAATCAAATTTTCGCAATTAATTAGTAGAGAAACCAAAGGGATGGTATCTCTAAAACTTCTCCAACATAAATAAAAATGTTATCCTAATGAACTGGATTTCTAAAAAAGATATTATCCCAATGAACTCCTTGCATGGCCTTGGTGTTCAGTTGTTACGAAATATATAAATCTTTGGTGTTAATATAGCAACTCACTGAATTTATCGTGTGATCCTTGGCGAATGTCGTGGTGATTAAGCCCTGTTATTCCATCAAAATTACCCAAAAATCAAATTGGGGTTTTAGATGCATACTTCCCAACCGATTAAAACAAAAATTTGACACAAAACAGAGTTCTGTCGCAAAATCTATCGGCAATATGACTTTTGGTCATGCAGATTTATTTGTAGATAAACAGCTAACCGTATCTGATGGCATTATAACACGTACTTGTATTTTATTTGCCATGACATCAGAGGCCGTTAGTTATAAAACTCAAATATAGTTTTTTTTTCTGTGTGGTCCGAGTAAATAGTAAGCCCTGGTGATAGTTTTACTTTAAGACTATCACCACGGATAATCTTATTTTTTTATGTGCTTTTATTAAATAAACATTTCTGTATTTCTTCTACTCCTCTCCTCAATGCTTCTTAAGTGCAACGTTCTCTGCTTAAAACACAAGTTACTGTCAAATTTCTGGAAACAAAATCGGTTCTTATTTATTAGACCGTCGATCTTTATTGCCAAATTTGAAGGCGTCGCCAATGAGTTGCTAAATCGCCAATAATGTGGAAAACCCGCCATTATTTAAAAAATTGGTAATGTAAATGCCGTTAATAATTTGTTAAACATATTTTTGTTCTTCACTCAGCCATAATAGCATTAATGTTTTCCAAATTAATTGATTGTGTTTATAAGAGATATTTCAATCAAAAAATCCCAAGATTAATTTGAGCTCACTTGAAACTAAATGTCATGTAAACAGTTTCGAAGTACACTGAATAACAAGAAGAGATTTCAAATACGTTATACTTTTTTACGAAATGGAGTGATAAGAATGTAGTTACAATAGTTAAAAAGCATCAATTCGGGGAAATCATCTCTAATTAGAAGAATAATGAGTGTTTAATTTTTAACGATTTATTTTCATAATATTTATCTTTTTGTTATTAGGGGATGGATAATTGATAAATTTATTGATTATACAACTTCTTTTCTTATTTATCTTAAAATGCAGCATATTAAGAAATACATAAAATCAGGTCACAGAATATTTTATAAAAATGGAAAAAAAAATGTGTTTTTATTTTTTTGGTACATTTTTAATAATCCAACAACAGCAACACCCATTTATTGTCTGTAAAAATTAGCCAAACACTACTCTTTATTACAAAACTAATTATCGCATGGTAAAATTTTAAACGCCTATCGCTGTAGAAATATGTTCCCCGAAAGTGTGTGTAATGCATTTGTAAATGAAGAATCTTTTCCATATTTAGATTTAGTCAAATTCAATTTCTTTTTCAAATAGCAACATCCGACTTCGAATATATATCTGGAATATTACGGAATGTTTTACATTTAAAAATGTAAAACATTCCGTAATTTTGAATAAAAGATTGAAACATCTATCAACTAAAAATATGAATTTCTAATGTTAATAATGATTTCCATACTTACCCTTACAATGAGAAATTTTATACGTACGAAATGTTGCACATATGTATGTAAGAAATATTTTTAAAGATATAAGAAATGTTTTATCATAATTCTTAATTTACATTGATACTCAGTGAGAGAAACTAAAATTATGTATTTTTAAAGATATGAAAGTATATGTAATAATTTTAATTCGTTTTTAAATTTGGAAGAATTTTTTTTTTCAATAAACTCATAAAAATTTGTATACCAATCACAGAAGCAAGAACTAAAACACCGCTATTTCAAATTTTATCATTTTCCCATCAAATAGGTTTTAAGATATGCAGCAACAATTAAAAGTTTTCAAAGCTCTGATTTTCTCCTCCCAAGTTATTGCAAAAGGATTATCTGAAAGGAAAATGGTCACTCCGGAGGACATCAGTTGCTAAAAGATTATCCGATAGGAATAAAAAAGACTGAAACAGGACAGAAAACAAAGAATATCTTTCAATACTACTTTGGATTAAGTTACACGAGGGTTAAGATTATATGAGGAATGGCAGTTTTCTCACTCTTTGATAAATTATTTTCGTATTCTTTGTAATTTTCTGAACCCCCAGAAGAAAAGTATATTTTACCTCCTTTAAAATATTTAATGTAACTAATTAATATTGACTTTTATTTCCCCTTAGTTATCCTGCTAGAACTTGTGTCACAAAACCCAATATCTTTAATTTTTATTTTTTCAATTGAAAAACAAATATCGTGCAGCTTCAAAATGCTAGATTAATATTTAAAAAAATTAAAAATCAAATACCGTCTTTCCTGCTTTGAATTTTCAAATAACTGTTTGAAAGTACATTACAAATTCTCATCTGTTAATTTTTTATATCTGTGTTTTTTTATTTCCTCCAGCTTCCCAAAAAAATGTTTCATTTCTTTTTGATTAAAGCATTATAAACATATTATCTGTACCATTATTTTCGAAAAATATTTAAAATGATACCTAAATTTATTTGGTGCTTTCATTTTATTTATCGTTACATTTGAGCAAAAATTTATAATTTTTATTGAGTTATTATTACAATTCGAAAGAAAAACCTTTTTTAATGAAAATTTAAATTTCTTACCACCATATTCCATTCATGTAATTACTGAAGTATTCAGACTTTAAGTTAACTATTGAGTATAAAGGCACATGCACTATTATTCATAAACTAAGTATAACGCAAGTTCAGGAAAAGAAACAGTCAGAAGCAAAACAAACATGACTTATTTGTAAAGCCTATTTATTAAACAAAAGGTAAAGAGAAGAAAAGAGGCTATGTGTTGGATATCATTAATAAAAATTGAGATTTCATGCTCCCTAGAGCAAATTACATAAGAAAAAAACTACTTGCAAAACCCAGTATTACATGGTTGGTATGATGGTTAATACATAGTATATCTCCCAGATGAGGCAATAAAGTCCTTACAACACCTAGGCATGCTGAGCTTCAAATTATCGATTTTATTTTGAGGAATATTACATCGCTCATCAAGCAATGCTCTCAGAAGTTCCGGTAGACATGTAGAAGGTGGTTGAAGGGTTGCAACTCGTCGGGCAAGCATGTCCCACACATGCTCTACTGGATTCAAGGCCAGTGAAAATGATGGCCAGTTCATACGAGGGATATTCTCCGATCGAAGGCATTCGTTTACGATTTTTCATGGGATTAACGGACTTTGTCATCCATAAACACAAATTTTGAGTCTATGGCACACCTAAACAAACATACATATTGTTCCAGAATGATGCCCTGATAGATTTGGCCTGTCATGGTTTCCATTTGAACGTTCAGGACCGTTATGGAAATACAGAATATTTCATCCCCTAAAGAGCAATCCCGCACCACCGTAACGGAGTCGTTCGATGATGTTTTCTTCAGTAACTAGTATTCTACACATGAAAGTCCGGCGAAAATCAGACCGCAAGCTAAACCTGGACTCATAGTAAAACCTCATACAAGCCTACTGTTGCGGTGTCTTCAATGCATGCTCTCTACTCCAGGCTAACCGCATACAACAGTGAGTTTCAGTAAGTGGAACACATCTGACAGGCTTACGAGCATTTAGACCAATATACCCTAAACGTCTGTACACGTTCTGCCTTGAAACTGTCGCACCAGTGACTGACGAGAGCTGGCGAGAAAGTCTGATTCTGTGCTCCGTCTGTTTCTTTTGATAGTAAATGCCAAATACCGCCCTCATTTGGCGTTACAACCCGAGGTCCCCTAATGCTATAATGTCTACTCACATAACCATCATCTTGGAATCGTTGCCTGAATCTGTAGACGACATTCCGGGCTATTCCAAGTTTTTCGGACACTTCCATATGGGTACGCCCACATTTCAGACGGTCGATAACATGGGTTGATGTCCCAACTATGTGGTTATTGCACTGAAAGGTTTATTAAGAGCTTGTGAACAGATTTTTTTTTCCTGTTTCCCTCATACGTCACTCTCTTGCACTTTCGTCATTGTGACGTGTACTATTGGTGTCATCTTGTGGCTTTCTGTAAGTTGCATATGATTTTTGAAGATGTGTGTAGTAATTTTACGGGTGATATATGTATTTTGGAATTCAATTTCCAGTGACTCTAAATTATCCTTAATCTATGGACATGAGTGTAATATCATCTAAATAAAGCTGAAGGAATTTAGATGCTTTCTCGAAATTTTATCACTAAAATTATAAATAAAATGCATTAACACAAGATTTCTGATTCCCTCACCCTAATTATTTCTAAAGCTGAATATCTTTTGGAATAATTAAGATTTGCTGCATGTTTGTTACTTTCTTTACTTCATTAGTTATCATTCATTGACATCTCGGTCCTCCCTGAGGGGCATAGATAAATCTGAATGAACTGACCACCACGACAGCACTGGTGGGAATTGAGATTGAATCCTAAGGGCATCACCGGCCACGGTACTACCTTTTCCATTGAAAGTGCATTCCATTGTTGGTAGAGGTCATCTATCCTTTAAACTATTTTTGAACTCCCTTTTTGAAGAGAAACGATTACCGTAACGGAAGATTCTCATCCTCATATCTGAGATGCTTACCCATCCCCCCCCATCATTAGAAGTGTATTCATTAGTAAGGCTAATGTTTTCTAATTAAAGTTGCTAATGTTATTACATATTAAAAATTACATCAATGTAATACTAAACCTTCTAATTAATAACAATTTGAAACTTTGTTAAGAAGGCAATGGATTGTCTGTGATTAAAAATCTAAATTTGTTTGGATGAAAAAGAATTAGAAAAAAAAATTAGTCGTAGGGGATTTTTGATATTTTTACTTGAATGTAACTCAAATGATGATTAAAAAGGCTATTGAAAATTGAGGAACTCACAGTGAATTTTTGCAGATAAGTAATTGCTTAGGACTGTAGAATTTCTCAGAGTCCCTTCAAGACTTTAATTTGACTTTGAGCAAGATAGTCACATAAAAATTTTCAGAAGGTATAAAAATGTTCATCTTTATTTTAATTTAAAATAATTTCAGAATATTACTTGAAAGAATTAGGAAAATGGGATGTATAGCATCAGTGGCTATTATCCCCTGTTTCCAAATGAAGAGAGCAAAAACATTACATTAATAAACACATTTTGAAAGTAGGATATTAGGAATTGTAGAATCAAAGGCTGTTATCCCCGGTTTCCAGATAAAATATTACTTTTTGTACAACATTGAAAAAATGTGAAACGAAAAGTTAAGAAATAAGAAAATTAAAGGTTTGAAAGGGCTCGGAAATTAAGGGGGATAACCGAATATGCATATGAAGGAGAGAATAAGACAACTTGAAAAAATGATCTAAAGCTTTTTAATATTTTTGTAAAGTAAGATTTACTTTCTACTTTAAACATTTAGATAAGAACTTATAAAAGCGAACGAGTCAGCTGGGAGGAAAGCCTCGGGCAAAAAGTGTACCTCA
>JAOUZG010005735.1:12403690-12420565 GCA_026289955.1 Argiope argentata | reverse complement strand
CACACACACACACACACACACACACACACACACACACACACCAGTCCGGTTCCATGCAGAGTTACAATTTTGAAATTTTTCCAGTTATGAAAAAGACTGTATTTGAAGTATATTAATAAGTGAAAATTTGTGCCTGTAACTACTCAAAATGTCAACGAATAGTACAGCAAACTGATTTTCTACCAATGTTTTATGTAGAACCTGACTCTCATTTAAAATTTTGATATTAATCTACAGTGAAGGATTGGCGATAATTTCGTTGACGAAAACAAACAACGTAGTTTAAAAGAGCGCTCTTTGGGTTGCAATGCCAATTTGGTTTTGGTGCTCCACCTTAGCAAATTTTGGCCCTTTCATCGTTAATTTAATAAGTAGCAAAATGTTTTATTCTCACTTAATTCTTCTCCTCTCATTTGCTTTCCTAAAAATGCATCATTCCTCGCTTTTATTATTTTTTGAATTCTACTTTTCAATTCATAAAAATTAAGTCAAAAGATAGAATGAATTGTTTAAAATTCCATGTGGAAATTTATTTATACATCATGTACAGCAAAAATAAGGTCCTTGAAAACTCGTCGAATTTTATTTTAATTTCATCGGAGTCTCAGAAAAGTATTTGTTCCCCACTAGGTCATTCAAAAGTCTTTGAAAAAAAAGATAAAAGTACATCTTTTTTTTTTTTCTTTTTTCAATGAAGAAGAGGGAGATCAGTACCAGTATTGCGAAATGAGCATCCAATAGTAATTTATGTGAAATTAGTATCTGACAACAGCCATCCAAGGCTCACAGTTATTACGTCTTCATTGTAGTCTCCATTGAATTATAAGCACTGGCTTATTAATTGCAAGATGAGCAAAACAATTGTCACTAATGCCCTTCATTTAAGCTTAAGAAATGAATTAACAAGCAAGAACGTAACAGCGCATTTAAACGTTAGTATGAAAACATTTTATTTATAATTTTACAATTTGCAATTAGCCCTTTTTTATGTCTAAAATTTATAATTTTATGATCCTTAAATAGTCCCTGATTTTTTTTCTTCTCAAAGAGAGGGAACCCTGCAAATTCCAAATATTAATTGATGTTACCACCATTTAGTAAAGAATATAGGTATTCAAATTTAATGGATACCGATTATTCATTTTATTTTTGAGATATTATGTTGACAAAGAAATATGTAGACAAAAAAAAAAAAAACAAAAAAAAAAAGTTTTCAAAAAGTGTTTTTTTTTTTTTCGTCTTGGTTGGATGTCGAGATTAATTCCTCTTCTTAACCCCAGATGTCAGCCCATTCCCATTATCTTGAAAGTTAATGGGAACTATTTTAATCTTTTCGAAACTTTCAATTTCTTTTTTGCTCGGCAATCAAGAAAAGTAGACTTGCACGTGGAGTTTGAGCTATCAGTAGCTCACGAGGAAAAGCAGAGTAAATTTATTTTAACGATCAAGTGGAAACACTGCGAGTTTCTTGTGAAATTAGTAGTCCATGAAGAAAATAATATTTATTGTCTTTAGGAAATATTCGTAACAGACATATGGAATTGCTTATAGGAAATTGTATTAAATTAAGGTGTGGCATGGTGTGAATAAATGGATGACTAGTTAAGTAAACTGATTTCTGACTTTTTCTTGCATATAACCTTCTATTTTTTGCAAAGGAGCACAGTGTAGCACAGTGTTTTGTAGGAGCACAGTTTCACGAACAGTGTGAAAACACTTCAGTATCGAAGTATCCCAATATTCGGCAGTGGGGATCTAAAATATAGAGATTCGTTAAAATATCCAGGTAGAATTTTTTGGCGACTACATAAGGGTTTTCGCTCCTTTATATATAAGAAAGTAAAAACTGGAAAGTTTTGTGATCCGAATATTTTTATTTGGTATATAAAAAGAAGAATTGAGATTTTGATTTCAACTTTACAAAGCTGTACCAAAAATAAAATAAAAATATTAAAACGAAATCTGCTATGCATATTTCAATTTATCATGTCAGAACATCATTTCTTGAACAGCCAAGCACCACGTGCTCGTGCGAGTAAAGTTATATTTTTATTCCTTTTAATGGTTTCATTGAATGAGTCACTTTAGTATTGCAAACGATCCAAAATACTTTGTTTCATATTTATTTTTTAAAAAAAATATCACATTTCCTATTTATTTCATTTCATATAATCACGTGCTCAAAATGCCTTTTTCTAGCCTTTATTCGCTGTAGTCATTATTTTTTTAAAACAGAGCTTTTGTAAATGCTATAGCAACGCTTCATTAAAAGCTGATTTTTTGAGATGCTCGTTCAGATAATAAAACTTTTATTTTTCCAACGGATTTTTTTAGACGCCAAAAACCTCACCCCCGAAACAACATCGTGTTCTGAATTGATAAAAATCTTCATCAAGATCGAATGCAATTTACTAGAAAGCAAAACCCTTGGTCAATCTGCGTCCATAAACAAGGTCAAGGAATTAATTTTTCATGTAGCCGCGCAAAAAGAAAAAAACAAAAGACTCCTAAATAGCTTAACACATTGCGGCCTAAAAGTTCAAGGGCTTCATGCCAAGATTAACGGATTCTCTTCGAATAAACAGATACAGAACAAACCGTCGAATGCGATTAGGACATGGATGGGAGGGAGGGGGTACGCCATTTGATCAAAGAATGAGTGAGGTGTTGTATTCGAACACCTACGCTAGGTATTATTTTCTTCATAAATATTCTAGTAGAATCCTTTCATTCAGCATGAATTACTCGGGAGCTCCGCTGAATAAGTGGGTCGTTAGATATTCTTCACGCTGCCTTTATTTCGCATCCTGTCAGTGAAAGGAATTCCGACATGAAAGCGCAAGAAATTATGTCCGACTTTCTCTGATGACTCCATTTAGCACAATGCTGGCCATTTTTCTTTCTTTCGTAATTCACATTTTTGGGGGTTTCTCTCTCTCTCTCTTTTCTTTTTTGAAGAAGATCGTAGCAAATGACTGCAAGGGAGTAAACCTGTGAAAATAACAGCGAATTTAATGACCCAAAATAAGAACGTGAGTCATTTTAAGCTTTCAACTTGTACGCCCGAACACGACGATGGATTTATAAATATTTGGGACATCTAACTTCATTATGTATATGTATATAGTTGGGAGAAGGAAAGAGACGGTGAATCTGCCCTTATTTATTTTCCTCTAGGCACTTCCTAAACGAAGTGCTTAAAGAAAAAGTTTAATAATCACCAAAAAAATTGCCTTGAAATCGTATTAGGTTTCAAAGTTTTAAATTTTCTCGCGTTAAAAAAATGTTTTTGTCTTCTTATGTATGCAGTAATTATAAAGTAAGTTTTATAATTTGGAGCACGCACGCACGCACGCACACTACACACACACACACACACACACACACACACACACACACACACACACACACACACACACACACACACACACACACACACACACACAGTTCGACTAGAATATTTTCAGGGATCTATGTGATTCATATTTCTCTAAGTTACCAGTTACTAAGCAATCTCATTGTCATTCTATTTACTTATTTTGTCCGGAGGTTAAGAGCCTTGAATGCAAGCACGCCATAAAACTCAACACACAAGTTGGCAAAGTCAGAAGAGACGGAAATCCTCATATTCTTGATTTTTATCTAATTGTGAAGACAATTACTCAAAAAGCTAGATGAATAAACTTGGGTTAATTACTATTATAAAACTGTAATAAATTTTAGATGCAACTCATAAAAAATACGATAAATTAGTCCTTCGTCTTTTCCATGCGTTTATAAACTTATAATTAAAAAACAAAAACAAGAACATTTAACATATTGTTTTGACATCACAATTTTCAACGTCTGCCTGTTTGCCAATCTATATACTAATGTGAATGCAAACATGATGATTTAAAAGTAAAGGTATTTATATATCTGAAATTTGGTAAGTCACCCTGACATTTGTATCATATTCTGACTAAGAACAGGTACAGATAGGGGGCAGTAGGACGCTGAATTCACATTACTTAGGTCGTGAGTTCGAAACCTGCCGGCTGAAGACTTTCCGTTTGTTAGGTGGCTGGCATAAGTATAAAATCTGTCGTAGTCGCAAAGTCCTCGATGTCGAGAGTAATACCATCGGGGTTAATGGTTAGGAGGTGATCATTCTCTGAATCAGGTATAAATTACGATCTGTAGATGAGTAAATGAAATGCATGAATGAAGTCCGCCCCCTAAAAAGGGCCGTGATGTGTGAGTAGCTAAGTCGTACATTTGGCCCTAGTTGGCGCTTCTGAAAAAACAAGATACGCTCACTTGGCTTAAATCACTGACAGATAACTGTCAGTGGGCTTGTAAAACGCCAAAAGTAACAACAACCACAAACTAAGTATTCAAAGAAAAGATTTACAAAATGCCTGCTGTATACTTTTCACTATAAGGTCAAACTAAACCCAAAACACCTCACATCCTGGAAGTATTTGAGAAAAATAATGGGATAGAAGCTAGATGAATGAAAATTTGCGCATGATCTTTATAACAAAACTATAAAATTTTATCAAATTTTGAATGAAATCTGTCTATTCTCCAGTTCACATGCATGCGAATTACAGGAAAAGATTAAAAATTGTCTCATGGGTTTAAATTTGTGTTGATGTTTGAATCATACTTCAAAGATTACGTATTCATGTATATATGAATTCAAGAGCAAGAAAAAGAGAAAGAAATGACTTAAATCACCAAAATTATAGAGCAATTTAAAAATTTAAAACTGATAACCTAAAATCTAATGCGAACATTCGACTTTTTTCACTCACATACCGTGCTGTTTAAGTATACGTGAATATATTCGAGATGAGAGACTCCTTCTGTTTGATAAGAAAAGACTGATATGATAAGAAGGATAGGCAAACAATTCGTTATAACACCGCAGAATAAAGCTTACAGCGGCAACACTAACTAAATAAACTCAATACTGAACTTAAATAATTCTTTGAAATTACCAAATTTAACAATAAGACAAAAAAAAAAATCCTACAAAAAAATAAGAAATTATGATTTTTTTTTCGCTATTGATCGCGAAAAATTGAATTCCTCTTTTCTCTTTCGCATGGACAGATTTTTAAACAGCCAAAGTAAGTAATTAACGAAGAAGTCCACAAACTTTATGATTCACGAGTCCTTAATAATTTTATATAAGGCATTTTGAAAACGTTCGTTATTTAATTTTGTGCAGTTTTAAAGGCTGCAATCACACTCACTCAATTTAAAATCAAATACTTTTCGAAGTAATTTTGGAATATTAATTTAGTAATATTATTGATTAATTACCATTTGCAAAATTTATCTTATTTTATATTTCTAAAAAAAGAAAATTTATAAAATATTTCCTGATTAAAAAAATGTTCTAATTTATTGTTAAAATTATTTAGATTGTGTTTAGTAAATTTCTATCTTTTTTTTAAAATTCATTTATGCAGAATTATTATGCATTGATTCATTGACGCCAATCATTTAGAAAACGATAATCAAGTAAGCCTTTTGCAGTTCCAATTTTTCGAGAGCGCTACTTGAAAGTATTGTTATGTTGTTACTAATGGCACTTGCCATGGACAAGCGGGTTAATGGTCGTCAGCGATTTTATTCTGAATGAGTGTCTCTTGTTTTTCAGTAGCGCCAACTAGGGCTAGAAGGGGACTTAGCTACTTCATGTGTCACATTCTTTTGCACAAACTCCTTTTACAGGAGGTGTGTGTGTGTGTGCATTCTCACACCTCACAGAAGAACAACCACGTCCGAAACGGGACTCGAACCCGTGACACACATATCACAGGATCAATACTCCTAAGCCAGGACGCCGGCAAGTATTTATATAAAAATTCCATTTAAAATCGATAAAAGAATGGGCTTCAAAGTTTCGATGGGTAAGGGGTCACCGAGATTTGTGAAGTCTAAAAACCCCTGATTCCGTTCTTACAGCACGAAAAAAAATCATTTA
This sequence comes from Argiope argentata, assembly GCA_026289955.1. NCBI lineage: Eukaryota > Metazoa > Arthropoda > Arachnida > Araneae > Araneidae > Argiope > Argiope argentata. The sequence goes on along the minus strand of JAOUZG010005735.1, from coordinate 12,414,585 downwards.
TATTTTAAATCTAGCTTGCCGATCTACTATGTGAGTATTCGAAATTAAGAAAGAACACAGTCCGGATTCTTAAAGCGATAGCTTACGATTCTTGGTCATTTGCTGACAGATATGTTTGTCGTTTCTTCTAATGGTGTCCTCCAAGGCAAAAGACGCCATTTCACCTTATTTTTCAGTAAACGGATCAGATAAGACTTGTGACGGACAAGGATGACATATTTTAGCTATCATTGAATGACTGCAAACACTGGTTTGGATGGTGTTGCACATACAAATGGACGTTTGATAGGCTCTCTTGACTTTCAGAATGAATTCAAACGGCAAAACATTGTTGTAGAGAATCTCGCTAAATTGACATTACAAGTTACTTTAGAGGTATTATAAAATACCTTAATAAATTAGAAATCTGTACTATAATATATTTATGTATCACTATCCAAAGGTTATTGATCATATTTAATTCCAATTAAATCATTTAAATGCAATTTCATGCCCCTGTTTCTCTTAAATTGACAGGTGCTAAAGCAGTGTTATTTTAATCGTCTCATCATTGTGCATATGCATTTTTTTTTATTGAAGATCAGACCATGATACATCGCAGTAATAAAAACGTAAATGTGACTTTCATCTATCTTCTAAATTTCACGAATGGCAACTTTATTCTGTTATTCGACTTGTAAACTGAAAAGAATTAAACAAAATTTTTCTTTTGCTTCCAACAACGGAAGAAAACCAAAATATAAAATATTTCATAAAACAATGAAAATATTATGATATTCATGGTAATAAATGTAATCTATTGCTGAAAATTAACTACTTGACATACGAATTTATTTAACTTCTTAATTAGATAACTCATTCTATTTTGGTAATTTATTGTTAATTTGATTTTTATAAATAATATATGGAGCATTTGGGATACCAAATCGTTTCATATTGATTTTTTTCGAATTTAAATATTTTATTCTGTGACTTAATTGCAGACTTGAAAATAAAAATTCAGTAATTCGATGCGCGTGTCAGACACGTCATTGTATGCGAAGTGGTTAAGCATTTTTTTTAATTGTCAATATTCAACAAAAACTCTCACAATTGTTAAATTGATGTAAAATTTATCTTTGTGTGGTAATATTTTTGGAAATTATCTCAAGAGGGGAAAGATTCAGCTTTATTTTTAATTAATTAAAATTAAACTACGCAATTATTAAATAAACCTACATAATAAACTACGCATTAATTAAATTAACCTACGCAAGTGCACATTTCCACTCTTGAAGGTATACATGTGCAAAGTTGGTACACATAAGTTAAATGGCTTGGTCTGTAGAACGCACGCGCGCACACACACACACACACGCACGCATTCTCGCGAGTGTTCTTTCACATCTATCTTTATTAGAAGAGATTATTACCATTTTTTCATCATTAAAACTAGCAGTCTTTAGGAACACATTTTTCTTTAGAAAATTTTATCTCTTTAAAGGCTGGAAGAAAGGATTCGGAACAAGAAAGTTGTTGATAAGATGATAGTAACTTTTTTTTTCTCGTTAAGTCTCAGTTCAAAGGATTCGCGCTAGAAGTGGATCTTAAAAGGAAAAATCCTCGGAAATACAGCAACAGGATTCACACAATTGGCATTGCATTAAACAAACATTTTCTTTTCTTTTTTTTTAATGTATAGAAAGTATGAGGAACATGAATTACCATACGAAAATCTTACATTAGCACATGCTAAAACTGAAAAAGCTAATGCATCATTGGAACACGTAGAATTAAATTTTCGAAGTAAGATATTCGATTCCAAAAAGGAATTATAAATATGAGGGAAAGAAAAGGATAATTTAAGATTTATGACATTTTTATTTTTTAAATTGAATATAGAGTATCTGAGCAAAAGATGATTAAAGAGAGAGGGATGCATATTTTAATTAAAATAACATAATGAAAAGTCGTTCATTAATCTTGCATTGAAGAATTTTAGTTCTGAATTAAGATGTATTTCAAATTAATCCTTTCTTTTCTATAACTCTCGTTAAATACATTCTAACAGTTTTCTTTGGCGAATATTTAAAAAAATAAATAAAATTTTTCATTTAATTGGTTTGCTACAAAAATAATCAAACTATAAATTAATGTCAAAACAAAATTAATATACAGAGAAACTGACAAATCATTCGAAACAGTTTCAAACTTACGGTAGTGCTGCCATCTATAGGCGCATTTAAAAAGATGAATCTAATTTTATTAAAATTGTTATACCTGTTAATAAGGCAAACCATTTACATGTTTAGTATCATTTATTAAAAATAATTTAAGAAAACTGTAGAATAAACACAAAATCTTATAAGAATAAAGAGGTAGAACTTATTTAACTTTTGTGGATGATAAGGAATTTATTATTTAGAAATGTGGTCAATACAAATATTAAGATCTGTTAACATTAACATTAAGAAATGTGAAATAAACCTGTTTGCCTAACAATATGTTCTTAAATCATTTAATGATATGACTTTGCTGATCCATTTTTAATACTGACATTTTTGTTGACAAAAGAAAAGAAAGTGAAAATTTTCATACTGAAGGAAACGGAAAGCAGCAAAACAATATAATTAAATTTTTATTTGGCAGAAATATAATTAAATTTTCAAAACGACTAATTTCTCTTTAAAATCAATCGTTCTCAGGACTACACATCTAAACAGACACTTGTTTCATCATAGATCAATAAATGGATTTTTTATTTAAAAAAACATCTTTTTGATGGCATCTAACTTTTAACCTTATAAATTTTAATTTGCACACAATTGTAATGAATTTTAAACTCTATATTTTAATAAAAAAATATTTTATAATGATTTAATAAATAAATAATCTTGATTTAAGTGATTTTTCAGGGTATAAATGAAATGCATTTCTGATTTTAAAAAGCTACAAACTGTAATTCCGCTATAACAGTTTATTGGTCTACTCTACAACAAAGATGCCAATTTATGTGATTCTATTCAAAAGACTTTATCAGAATTCCCATTTTTCACCCTATGTAAAAATATAAATCAAAATATTGCTCCAATTTGCACTTTTCTGAACTCCAAGATATAAGTGTACCAAATTTTAATAGCTGTATGTCAAACAATCTGGCTTATAGAATGCCAGCATACACCTACTCATCCAAATTTATTTAATATCCTTAAGGGGAATTATTGTGACACTTATCGCCAATTATGAAAACTGACAAAATAATAGTATGCAGGCAAAATAATTGTTTTGTGCCTGATTGCAAAACACAAGCTATGGAAAAAATTTCTCAATTGATAAAAAGAAGGAAAATACGTTAAAAAAATATTAACAAATTCAGGTCAGTACTTTTTGATGCATGCGAAGAATTATGAAAGAAATTATGACTGATCTTTTTATATGCTGGCTTTTCAAGTTAAATCAGTATCAAATAATTATATATTTAATGCTATATTTTGATAATTGAAAGTATCTTATTATTCAGTATGTCATATATATTTAATTTTAGAGTTGCATATTTTCAGCATGAAAGTTAAGAATAAAATACATTTCAGAAATATTTAAAAGTAAATATAGTTATATTAAAGGTCAATAGAACAATTCATTAAACAATTAAAAAAAGTTTAAATATATACATACAAATGCACTCCAAGTAAAAATGACTTTCTATTTCAAAAATTTTAATTTATAATTCACTTCAAAGAATAACTTACATCACCCCCCCCCCCCATCATTACTAGATTTCACCAAAATATAAAAAATTCTTAAAAAGACTGATGTAAAAACTTGATATAATTTCAAATAATTTAAAATGTTAATGTGATTAATTCACCATTATTAACAGCTGTAGTTATTATTAATCACTTGAATGTGACATTTGATAAATTGGCTACAAAATTCAAACCTTATAAACATGAAACAATTGAATGAAAATATATGTAAGAATTCTGGTGTATCAAGCAGGCTTGTATCCTTTTACATTATGAAACTATTAATTTAACCTAGAAATACATGACTTTTTTAATTTTTTGACTAAAAAAAATTGGTTTTGAATAGATGCATATAATTTTGGAAAATTATTAAAAAAACTTTCAAAATTATACTTTATGATTAAATTAAAATTGACCAAATGGCTACATTCGGAAAAAAATTATAACAATATCCCACTGACACAAATCACATTACAACAATTTCCAATAATAAATAAATTTTTTTATCAATATCTTTTTACAATGATTTTGATACAGATATTAATGATATTTTTAATGGTAAAACTTTAAAAACAAGTATTTTAATGTTTCCCTAACTTTTGAATCTATTTTTTGTACCATTATTGCCATGAATTAGTCTTTTCTACAAATGTTTATAAAAATACATTTAAGAAAGGATTTCTCATATATTAATTGTTACACTTTGGAACAGTCATGTAGCATTTATAATGCAAATGAAAATGCATAGTGAAATTTTACACAAGGCACTGCAGATTTAAAAGTTTACCACTAGTTTCTATTTTCAGAAGACTAAGTTATGAAAATCCCTATGCAATCTTTTTATTTTAATTGATATAAAAGAATTAATCTTTTTAATGATAACAGAACTGAGAGCGAAGTTGCAACTTTTTATACAAAGTTATAAAATCTAAAATATAGAAGTATAGCTATGAACTATAAATAAAATATAAAGTTAACAAAAAAACAAAAACCCGATTTTTTAAGGAAACTTGTTTTAACAAAGGGGGCGGGGGAAGATGCAAAATACCACTATAAAATTTAAATTGCAAAGTATTTATTAGGGATTCATCAAGTACCATTTTTAATGAAAGTGATTTATATTATCTAACAAACTTAAGAAAGCTCATTTTTTAGATGTTTATGTAATTCTCATACAAATTCTTTTTACGAATGACTGAATTTTAATTTATAAAAATATTTAATAATTCAAAGTACAATAAATCAGTTTAATTATAATAATATACTAAAAATTATAATGCAAGTTTAAACAAATATTTTTTTAAAAAAATCCTATCAATGCAATCAGTTTGACTATTGATTAATAATATGAAACATTTATATGTAATGAATAGAAAGAATATATTAACACCATTTAAAACTTAATTTTTTAAATTAATGATATTTTTAAGAACTATAAACAAAAATTAAACTGATCTAACCCATAAATGTAATTTTTCCAAAAGAAAAAAAAATGACTAATCAAGGGTTATGTAAAATAGATCTGAGTATGAAGACTACATGTACAATCAATAAATAGTGTCATAGTGGAAATATCAACTACAAAATTATAAGTTATGCTGAATCTGTCCAGAAATTCAGATAACTGTTTTTCATCATAGTTTCTACCACTAATAAAAGTGTTTATATTGAATTGAAACATCATTCAAAATAAATCAACATTTGAACATAATCATTTAATTATCTTTTTTTTTGTTAAACAATGTTTTATTATTAATTGTTTTATATATTTGAATTAGTTTAATACAAATTCTGCATCCATATGAATGATTAAATGTTTATTAAACAGTTCTGAAATAATTGTCCGTTGTTGGAAAATTGCACAACTTAAGTTAAAAATAAGTTAGAATGTTTCAGAGACGATTGAAATAAACATAAGTATCAGAAAGAGTAACAAGCATTTTTTTAATGATGAAATCAATTTTAAAAAATTAAATACATTTTACTTTATTTGAATTCCACACTCATTGACAAAAAAAAAAAAAATTAAATGAAAGCTATGCATTGCAATTAAACTCACAATTAGGATGTAAAAATATAATCAACAGTGTTTTAAATACTCAACTATCATTGCTTTAATTAGAATAAATCATACTGTAAAATAGATGAGTGAGTTGATGCAGATTTATTTTATTTTCATTACATATTAATGAAATATACAGATGGTATCAAACTTAATAGTGTGGATACTATTTACATTCTTCGCACTTGAACATTCAATAGAAGCTATGATATTTAATCTGAAAGAAACAAAAAACAATAGTTATAAAAATATGAAAACATAAAATTGCTCTTTTGCAAATCAATATAGTACTTAATCTACTTACAATCTATGCAGGGGAAGGTGGTGCTGTAAGATCAATACTACAAATTTCTTTTGAAATATAAATACCGAAAGCAAACATAGTCCAGCTTTTAATCATATCCCTAAAAAAAGTAAACAACAAAATTAATTCTTGAAGAATCTCTAACAAATCAAATTCAATTGAACCCATATTTGATAAAAATAACAGCCTTTATTACTAATCAGAATATTTTACAGAAATTCTAAAAATTTATATACATTTTTATGCCATTATTATTAAAAATTTTAACACAATACAATTGAATATGGAATCGATCGGATAAAAATAATTCATACAGAATTTCTAATCACAGAAATCTTTTAGAATAAAAGTATTTTTTGTCCAATCATTTAAATCACAATTTGTTACTGCAGTATCAGCATTTAATACAATGTTTTAATTAGACAGGAAATACTACAAAGTTTTTTCAATTTTCAGTATTCTATCAAACAAACCTATAGCCAAATGACCATGAAAAATAATATTTTCATAGGTTAACATGAAGTAATTCATTTAAATAAAGCTAACAATTATTAATCAAGTGTCAGTAACATGACTTTGAGAAGAAAATTATTCAATGGAATGGTTAAATTAATTAATCATGTTATTATACAGTTAATTGGTAATTTGGCTAATAGTGATATATAACATTTTGTGTTTGTTTCATCGTTTATTTGACCAGTAAAACAGAATCTCTAATTCTTTTATTTCATTATTCTAAGACAAGATATTATAAAGTAAATGTAATGTCATTTCATAAAGCAATTTTCTTTCAATGTATTATAAGTGGTATTTAGTATGTAATGTGGTATTTTCATTTACAAAAATGAAACTATGATTCATTTTATAAGCTTTACTATATGACTTTGGTTCCTGTGGAGTGGTTTTTAGATGTGCCATATTATAAAATCTAATTAATTCATCAATTAATAATTTTAAACTAGCATAATAAAACAAACCAAATTATACATTGATTTGAATTACATAACATATCATCAAAATATAGACGAACCTGACATAATAGTGAAATATTAACTCATGACTTCTTCAAATTCCTAGTACAATATAATAATAAATAGGTAATGCCTTTGTTATAAATTAAAAATTCTAACTATATTCAATATATATTCTCGATTTGAATAAGAAATGAAAAGCTACCATAACATATAAAACAAAACTTATAATAAATTTAGAAAATTTAAATTAAATACTTAATATACATATATGTAAATAAGGCAGAGAATAAAATCCTAAAATATGTAAAATTAATTCTTTTCTAAATAGTTATTATTCATATTTCAAATTCTAAGATGTTAAAAATTCATTTTATAAGTAATCAACTCTTTAATTCAGTTCTACAAATGAAAAAAAGAATGCAATGGTTACTAAATCTCAAATAATGTAAGTATTAGGAATTATATAGAAAAACTCAAAAATAAAATTTCCTTATTCTTTTGTAAATAGAATTACTACAAACTGTACTTTTTCAAAGAATTTAAAATTCACATATGGAATTTTACGAAACTTTTTAATGTATTATATTTGACCTTAGCATACATTCAAATTCTAATCGTCAATTCATTTATTTCCAAACATGTAAATGTTAGAAATTAGGAAACAATTATAAAAAAACAAAACAAATCTCGTATATTTCCTAAGGCTAAAAATAATTTTTATTAATGAGATAATTTAAAGTTTGTTTATACAGGTGTTCACCCCTCCTCACCTCCTCTGATTGGAATAATTGATTTTAAGCAATTATTGAAAACATTTCAAATTAATAAAAATTTTCCCCAAATAAATTATTTACCATAAAAATTCAAATTATTTAATAAAGACAAAAATCACTTTGGATGTTTTCATTTCGAACAAGATCACTTATTACATAAAATAGATATTTAAAATCTCAACGTGAATGCACATATGATAAATAATTCTACTGAAATAAAATGTACCATTTAGTAGAATCTTTATAACAACTTTTGATAAATCCAAAGAATCCGGGCTGTGATCGAGATGGAGGAGGAACGTTACCAAACATTTTTCAAACAAAATTTAATCGCCGATTCTATAAATTTTTGATAGTAGTAAAAGCAACGTTAATGATGAATGATGCAAGCTTCCAGAAATCAACAATCACAGTTAAGTTCAGTTCAAAGACAAAAATAAAAATAGTTATATTTATATTGTAAAAAAGTTGATGAATGTTCTTAATATGACATTCTATAAAATTTTTATTAATAAGAATCACAAATATAATAGATCAATAATATTTGTTTCAGAATGGTTTATTTGGAACATTTATTTTATTTTAACAAGCTGCTCTAGCGTGACACGTAGGGTTGTGTGTGAAGTGAAGTGAATCACGATTTTTATAGCTTTTAAGGTGGGTTCACACGAGGCTAACAATTGCGTCGCAATAGAAGACCACGCCTACTATAGGATGATCACATGACCAATTCTGAAACAGGGTGGCATATTTCTGGAGGGTATTCCAGATCTCTTCATGAATCGTCTTTTGGCGCTCACTTTCATTTCAATTTCGCGCATAGCTCCGTGCTCTAGTCTCTGGAAGTATTTTGACCTCTCGACATCGGTATACCGTCAACATGGCTGAACGAAGTATCCGAAGGAGACATTTATCTCGGGATCAAAAAGTTTTATTGAAAAAATCTCTTAATCTCTTGGAGCTTAAAACCTCTGAAATGTGTGAAATTTTATGGCCCAACAAAAACGCATATAAATGTTATAAGAAAATCGTAAAAACACCCACATTAAATGTTATTTATACTTTGACTTAAAATGCTTCATACTTTGGATACTATGTGTTTTGCTGTTAATTTATTTATAAACCCCTTTTATTATGAATGCTTTATTTACTAATGTGATTTTTTTAAAATTGATTTTAAAGCTTTACAAATCAATTGCTCTCGTTAGAAATAAAGAAGTATCATGAGGAAAATAAAGTATACACTCAATGTTATTGATATGCTGTTATAGAACTCTAAGAGATCCTAATCCTTTGTCGATATTTATTATATTTTTGCCAAAGTAATTAACACAACAAACAAACTCTATTTGTCTATTGTAACTCTATTGTAACAAACTCTATTGTAATAAATATATTGATTTAAAACTTATTCTAGATGTTAATTCCTTTGCTTTTGTAAATATTTACTCCAGCAAAATCTCTTTTTACCAACTGCATTTGTTTTAAAACTTTAAACAGTACCAAGAAATTTTTTTTATTTTAAACAGGAAAGTGGCAAAAAGAAATTACACTAAATGGAACGTTTCCAAATCCTCCCTAGATTTAAAGTCATTATTACTACCCTTAACTTTTAAAGATTTCCTAGTAGTATATATTTAGTAGTATTTTATATTATAGTATATATATTGTTATTAAACAACTCCCTATATTTAAATAGATATTAAATAATTCAACTTTTACAAATTGAATTATTATATTTTAATAAAATTACATATTAAAATTAATATTATTATTATATTAAAATTAATATTATTAATATATTAAAATTAATATTATTTTTTATTTGAAATAACCAATAAACAAAATTCTGATATGAAACACACAAAAAAATACATTAGAATTATAATTTTTTAAAATTCATTATTAAAAATTGTACAGTTCATGGCGGTAGCTGAAATGTCGTTTGTTGCTGGCCAGACTCTGTGATCATTTCTAATAATCTGTATTTAGTTATAATTTGTTGTATTTCCAACTGTGCTCATATTGCTGAGTATGGCTTTAGTTTTTTTAAAATATATATTGAGTGCAATGGACCTTCCAAAGGTATCAATTTCATCATCTGACTCAACATTCAGTTTGTTGGTCCTCAAAACTAATTTATATCCCAGTAAAAATATATACATTATACCAAATAATAAATGAACAAATGGGTTGAATGATTGTACAAGCTTTTATGGGTATCACTGCTACTTTTATAAATGTATTTAAGAAACAATTCAAAAGGAATATAACTAAATACCAATATATAAAAACATTATCACTGTCATTGTATAAAAAGGGTTTAAAGAAAGAGTTGCACACTCAAAACCCTTCTCCTACTTTCATTAGCAAAATATAAATCCACAATTATTGCAAATAACCAAATGTATAAAGCTCGCATTTCATAAAACTGTTTTATAAGAATAGAGAAGCATTAATTTATGAAAATTATTTGCCTTTCAAAATCTAAATATTTTAGCACAATTCAGTCCATCTCAAAACAGCTGTAAATAGTAACTTTAGCAAGCAATTAATATTAGATTTTTTTAATGTTATATTAATTGACAAATGATAAAATGAGTATTAACAAGCAAATAAGAATCTCAAACAAATCTAGAAATATTGACTGAAGGGCCGTTTCATGCCCTTCAGTCAATATTTACCACATTTGACTAAATATTTCAAATATATATTTTATAACAAAAATATTTTTAATAATATTCGAATATTTTTTCATAAAAATTAAACCCAAATGAAATTTACTTGATAAAGAAACAAATAGTTAAAATGAAAGGTAAAAAATATAAATTTTAAAAATGAAAATGTAACGGTGTAAATTAAAATGTTTAAAAATAATGAAAGTGTACTAAATGACGTAAAAAAACACGCTGTTTGGAGGTTCCGGTCCTTCGTACTTTTAACGCCAAACATATTTTGTTTTCCCACCAAAAAATGTAATTTTTTACGCCAATATCTGCAAACGCATGCGCAAATAGAGAAAATGTTGGGACAATGGCAAATAATTGTCCCGTCGGG
>JAOUZG010005735.1:12350520-12362080 GCA_026289955.1 Argiope argentata | reverse complement strand
TATATATATATATATATATATATATAAAATCTCAGCCACAAAGATATTTCACCGACTGCAATTCGCAAATGTTACATATTCCACAAATATATAGCAAGGTAAAATTTCTAAAATATTTTCCTCTCTTACTATGAGGATAAATACTATGAGGTCTTTGTTGTATTAAGGCTCATTAGTATGCTAATTGGCAATGTACTTAAAAGTGCCATTTTGTATTCTTTTTTTTTTTTATCTTAGTCTGATCGAGGTCCTCGAGTCTATTAAGAGAGTTTTTTTTTTTTTTTTTTAATATCCCTATTCAGTTTAGGTTTGAAGAATAAAAAGAAAAAGGATTTTCCTACTTAAGAAGCTCTTTTTCCACTTTCCGTCTTAGCTGTCTCAGTGGCGTAGGGATCAAAGGTGGAGGGATAGAGGCTGGAATATGTAGGTGTTCCAGTCTTAGGACGCGCCTTGGAGACAGCATTTATGCTAGAGCACTTCTGATAAATATGCTAGAGCACTTCTGATAAATAATATGGTATATCTTAAAAAACTGGTGCGTTCCCACCTTCAAATATACACTTCTTTTTTTATTTTAAATAGAAAGAAAGTACCTTACAGTAATTTATAAGAGTATTAAATCTAAATGAATATTTTTTTCTTTTAGTTTTCATAAATGATTACTTTTAATTATTACCATCATATGGTCGTATTGACTACTAGAATATTTTTTAAATAACAAATATAAATTCTGGACAAATTATTATGAACTTAAATGAGTGTTATATTCAATAACATATTGATTACAGAATTGTTTGCACTAAAATGGTAGCTAACAGAAGAACGAAGCGAATGCGTTTTACCGGTAAATGACAACTCAATTTTTTTTTCAGAATTTTCAAAAAAATTCAAAGAAATACAAAATAGCTATGGAATCTAAAATTCAGGCAAATGGATACAGAAAACGTATACCTAATCCTTCCTAAAACGTATACCTTCCATCCTAATCCTTTCTAGTTTTCAATTACGTAAAGAAATTATCAAGTAATCCTACAAATTAAAAATGAATGAACGATGAAAATTTAGGATTTGTATTTGGCACTATTTCAATTGATGGAATATAGATCTATAAAACTATTCTTTAAACTAGCGTCTATTTATTGAAGGTTTGGTGTTCTAAATACCAGAATGAAATTCAGTACACTCCCGAATATGCGGCCTACCGTGGTGGAAGGACTGATAGGCTAACAAAAATGGCTGATTGTGAATGAATTCATTTCTTTTCCCACCAATATTAAAAAACGAATTTATACTCAAAACCACTATTATAATAGGTATTTTCTCACTTCTTATTGAGTAGTAAGTTCTCCATTTATCTCAATGGGAACACAGCCGCTATCTGTGAATCAGAAGTTGCCGGTAATGTGTCGAGTTAAAATAAAAGGTTCTATACTGATAGTTTATATATGTTAATATACTGCACATCACGTTTCAAGAATTTATTAAAGAAAAATAAAGTTAAAGGATATAAAATATTCACATATTAACATAAATTGTGTAACGCCTAACTTAAATTTAGGAAACCTAAGCAAAACATTAATGTAAATTATAGGCCTAATTCTTCAGAAAATTGTCTCAAACTGATTTCATTTATCATTTTTAAATAATTAAACAGATGTGAAAAGATAACCCTAAAATAAGAGTCAAAACTTACCGCTTTCAGGCTTAAAAAAGTCTTTAATAGACAAATTAATAGATAGACACCTTGCCTTCCTTGTTTAATTACGATAAAAGAAATATCGCTCGAATACCTAGAATTAGTATATAAAAATATATTTCATTTGAATTAGATTTAAAAAAAAAATTTCTGGAACTTATTTCAGTATCATTTGGTAGTTTGCCAAATTGTAAGAAATTTCTCTTAATTATAAGGCACTGTTAGAAATTGTTTTATGCTTATACAGTTTCATAAAATAAATTTTCTTAATGAAATCTCCGAAAAGGAATATAATTTTTAATAAAATTAAACGCAATTATACATGCGTTTCATTAATTCTAAAACGTTATAATTTTTATTATTACTGATTCATTTTTATTAACTATTATTTACTATTATTCAAATTTAAAATGAAATATATCACTTTCCATTACACCTCTTAATCTTTGAAGGGATGAAAGAAAACCAATACGAATATAAAAATAATTATAGTATGAACTCAATAAATACTACTGATTCGCAAATGAAAAAAAAAATGTTCTATCACATTAAAAGAACTGTAAACAATTTTTTTGACATTCTAATTCCTTATTTTCCTTGAAATTCTAATTACATGATTATATTTCAATATTTTATAGGCTGCAATAAAATGAAACAGCAGACGATAATTTGTTATAAAATAAATATTACGTCGTTCTCAAAGAACTGTTATTGTTTTAAATTGGAGTCTGTGGAATAGAGATTTATTTGAAACTTCCATTTCAGTTGTGTGTAATTGGTAACAGATTCAAAAACCAGAAAAAGATTTTTTATTGCTTTGGAGGATCAAGATGAAAACTCGGCGATCAGGTTCGTTCACCTACAACGGAGGGACTGGTCTATGTGATGCGCATGCGCCCACCTGTTCGGACGAACGACTGAGTCCTGTTGTGTGTGTAGCGATATCGTAAACGTGAGGTAGAATTTGAATAATCCGCAAAGCAGGTAGTTGCTGACGTATTCACCTGAGAACGTATCTCTCCCCACCAGACGATTGTATTAGTTTAAATTGTGAAACTTCCTTCGTAGGCCTTTGATGCTATTCGTACTAATGTATTCAAAATTATTGTGATGTCTCGAAAAAAACACACGGGGGATCGAAACATCGAAATTTCGTTAGGCTTCGTTGTAACTTCGTTATGTGGATGCTGTATACTCCTGTGGTTCAGTTCGTTGTGTTAATTCTCAGAAGGAAACATGTCTTCAAAATCGTCGCTGAAGAGGCCCATCACTCCTAGCAAAGATTCGAATCCTGTGTCGTTTGATTCCAAAGCTCCTCACTGGAGTTCCAATGTGCACGAATGCACGGTGTGCATAGGTCCCGAAGGAACTTTAAATTTGCCGATCAGGGGCGGCTCTGACAAGGGAGAATTCGCGTATTTCGATGATCTCATACAGTCGAGGATTTCTTATCTTAGTGGATATTTGGAGAACGGTGATGTGATTTTGGAAATACAAGGGCAAAAAGTTGCAGGATTTACTCAAAGAGATGTGATAGCATGGCTAAATCACTGTTGCAAGAGCGGCAATCCTGTTCGAATAACCGTCGCCCGAGGTGGTAAGTTATTTTGGTATTGATCGTAATTCTATTTTTAGTGTAAGGAAGTATTCTCTAGAAATCAGCTGATGATAGTTACAATATAACATAAAGGGTTACATCTTATTTAGCGTAATATTACGCAATATTTTATTGCTCAATCGAATCTTATTCTTTTTACATTAACTCTGTTAAGGAGGCAAGAAAAATTATAATAAGTGTCCAAATTTTGATTAAAGTTCAGAATATACTTTGACAAAAATTTGAAATTTGAACAAATATTATTTAAAATTTATATTATGTGGAATTATACGCACTCAGAAAGGCTTTGTTTATAAACATAAAGTTTGTGTACAAATGTCAAGAATAAATCGTTTTCAACAAAAACTAAATTGTATTGCATTTTCATTAGTTTTTTATTTGTACAAATATGATGTTAAAAAAATATTCGTTAAAACAGCAGCATTTGAAGAAAAAAAAATTTACTGTTTCACGAAATATCTGAAATGTGTGTAAAAAGTTTGTTTGCTTCTAGTAAAATTTTCTTTCCTCTGTTGCATACTATTAAAAGAAACATTATAAGCAACTCGAAACCGAAGCAATAACTACTAAGCATTGTTTACATATCCTTTGGTATACAAATCTATGAGCCATTATGTTGGATATGTCATATTTTGTTTGATTTTAATAAGTTATGCAGAATGCATGATTTTCATAAATTTATAAGGATTTAGAAATCATTTCATAATGAATAAGGAAAACAAAAAAGAAATTATTTTTTTAAAATATCTTTTTTTGTTAATGATGTTATTTTCATGAAATATTTTTAAAAGGGAACTATTCTTTGTTTTCCTTTTAAAATCTTTTTAAAAAATCTATCATTTACTTTACAACACCAGCAAATTATCAGCATTGTATTGTTTTGCATGTGAATTGGCAAAAGTTAATGGTTAGTCTATGACTAAAGCTCTTCTTATCATAAAAAAGATTCTTGAAACTTAAATATTGAAAGCACAATATGCTATAGGTTTTTCTTTAGCATAATCATAGGACCAGTATAGATAAAATGTTAGTCTTTGCACCTCAAATTGCTTCATGTAACTCCTAACATGCAAAGCATTGCATATTGATGCAATATTGGTAGCTAATGGTTTTTCTTATAATTTAGATAATTTGTTGTTGATTTATTATTGCCTTTATTACTCCTTATTGCTAAATAATTTGCCTCTTTTAATTGATTTTACAAACTTGATAGAAAGATAATCTAAATTTATATCATTGCATGTTTTCATTGCATCATTGCATGTTTTCATCTCAGTCATTTCAACCTACTTGCAAATGTTCAATTGTCTCTTATTAAAGCTTTCTACACAATTCTTATGTATGCCATTCAGTCAAAGCTGTGAGATGGAAAAAATTATGTTGTTAAAATTTACTTTTTAAAATTATTACTGCTAAATTTGTTGAGAAAAATGTATCCATTATATATAATTTTTATAGCACGTTTGGCTATGGAAAAATAATCGTAATTATACATGTAATATTAACTGTAAGGAAAACACTTTCATTATTAAAATATTTCTCGAAATTAAAAAAAAATTCATTGAGAATTTAAGGCTTTTATTAAAAACATTCCTACTGAGAGAGATAGATGCCAGTTTGTAAAATACAGTAATTTTGAATAACTGTATATGTCTAATTGTTTTATAAAACATTATTATGTTATAAATTTAAAATAAACAGATTTGTTAAAACATTTTAACATTTATTTTAATAAATTAAATTGTCTATTATTAACATATAGTTGCAACTGTGTAAACTAAATAAACATTAAGATAATGAAATCTATTGCTCCCGCAGTATCCTGTGAGCTTTATAGCTGAAAGGAGTGAGTTATCTACATAATTCTATGAAAACATCATCTGTTTGTGAAGTGACAGTTATTGCTGATAAGATTATCATGAATGCGAGTTTGGTGGTTCTTATCATAAAAGTGGAGTCAATTCTTTGGAGAAAATAAAGGGGGGAAAAACAATTCTGGTGATTTATATGCACATGTGTTATTTAATTGTTAATATAATTTCTTTTTATAAAATGCAGACTGTCTTCATTACAACTCATAGATTTTGTTTTCTGAAAATAATTCTGGATAATTGAAAGAGACTGATTTCATATTCTATTGATTTTAAGTTGCGGAATCAAATATTTTTTAAAAATTAATTCCAAGAGCAGATGTTTGTATAAGAGAAAGATGTGAAAAAGTTGAATTAAAAATTTTCTTTTTGTGTTTGTAAATTTCTTACAGTTTTATTTTGATAAATTTTTGTTTATTGACAAAGCAACAATAAAATAAAATAATATGTTTTTGATAATATAATTGGTTTATTTCTTCAGTAATTTGGAAGAATTTACCATATCTTTTTATGGTAAATTTCATAATTTTTCTTTTACATTTCAGTTTACATTTCATAATTTTTCTTTTAAGTTAAAACATTATTTTTCCATATCTTTTAAGGTTTTTCATTGAAAAGAATATTAGATTTGTTAATGCTTAAATTTTTATTTAGTCATACTGTTTAATAACTCTTTAAGTCTCTAATTTTTTAGTATATAATGATGGTCTTTTCATTGAACTCAACATGGGTCTCTATAACTACTTTTAACTAATTTTTAGTATCATTTGAGTTTGATGTAAAGCTTTGATGTTATAAAAAGCAATTTGTATTTTGTAAATTATCCAAAATATGAATATAAGTTCAATATAAATTTCTAATTTTTATTTTATATCACCATGATAATACTGATGATATAATCTAGCTTGTCCTCTTGGTGGCAGATTGAATTAATGTGTATCTGCTCTTAAATGGTTGGTTCGTAGCAATATTATTTTTAAGATCCATGTATTAGTGAAAGGCTTGAATATTGTTGACAGCTGATGATAAATAATATTTAAAATATTAAGTTTAATATTTAATAATGTATAAAAATTCCATCCAAGATTAGAAGTCTACCTATTGTAAAATAATCAAATAGGAATAAAAAAACAATTAAAATAATTTTAAAAATTTAGATTTTGAGGTGTGTTAAACTATCTTAAAATTTTCAACTTTATTATTAAATACTATTTGTATTTAAAATTTTATCTATTATCTTTTAGTTGCTAGCATATGCAGACATAAAGTTAATAATTTCTAAATATATTTCTAAAATGATGTGTTGTCTTTTATTACACACATATATTTTCCTGTACCTTAAAATGTTTCCTTTATAAGCAATAATTTCATTGGTTGTTGTTCGAATCGCTTGTTCCTATCACACCAGTTAATCACAACTCCATCCGCTCTTCGGTCTATGAGTATGATAAAGTATTAAATAGTTGTGGTCAGAGACCATAAACTTCGCCATTTTTTAAAAGGAACCAGTATATAGCAAGACGCTTTTTCATTCAACCGCAGCCACTCAAGTGAATCATCGCCTATTAGATTGCAGAAAGGAAAGTCTGTTGTTGGGAGTCGCGTGATTCCAGGACAAATGGCTAATCCATAGACGAGTTATGTTCTTGTCATGAGAAAGAATTGAAAGGTTAGAAAGTTCGCCGATCGGGGTGATCCGAATCAAGGTCAATTGTTTTCCGCAGGCGGACCCACATCAAGCACTGCTTCTGGATTAAAAATAACTATGTTCTTGCAAAAGAGATAACCGTAATTTATGTTGCGATTTTTATTTGAAATATGAACGGTCAACTAAGAACTCGAAATCACTTTTGATGGATCATCATTTTAAACATCTTTCGGGTCATTACTGTGACCGGCGTTAAATGACGGCGCACTCCAGAAAAATTGCATCGTGCAGTTGACCTACATTTAACCATTTTTGCTTTGCTGGAGCTTTTTAATGAAGTTTTTATCAATAAAAATATATCTACAAGTAGTATTTGCTGTTCAGTTAATTCGCTACTGCTTTGATAACTGATGAAACTTGAGTTGTCATGCAGCTTAATTTATGCCCGGAGCGGTTTTGACTTCTGCTTTTTTTTAATCACATGTTTTGCATAAGTGAAAGCTTGTGAAATCGTTTAATGCTTAGTAATCGAATATTCAGTGGTAACAAGTTTTCTGGATTACTCTCAATCAGCATATTTGTCAAGAATTTTTAATCAGTTTTTTCTTTTAAATGTTTATGGAGTGAGATTTCTTGTATTTCATTAATTTAAAAATTTCAAAACGAAGATAATAAAATGTTAGTACATTGTTATATTGCTAGTCGCCTTAGTTTTAATCGTATTACTCTAATATTTTCTTTCCAGAAATTATTCTAATGCAAAAAAGAAAGAAAACTTTAAACCTAATTAGAAATTGTGCTTTTAAATTCTACACATCTAGCAGTGAAAGAATAAAGAAAAATAAATATTTTTTTGAATGAAACGTACACAATTTATTTTAGCGCCATATTAAATTTAGAAATTCATGAGATCTATTTTTCACATCTACTTATTAACTACTAGTTTATATATAAGCGGTCTTCATTTCTATCTACTAAATTAAACTAATTGAAAATTTTGTTTGAACTAAAATAACTTCATATCTAATATTTTTACTATAATTCCTAATTTTGTAAAAATATAATATACAAAATTCTTTAAATGCTTTTTAATTAAATTATGCATATCGATTAAATCAAACGATTTTTAAAAACTCTAAAACTAGTTTTCCCCTAATTTATTACTATTTATTTTATATTTCGAACTTTGTTCTCTAAAGTATTAAAAGAAATTTTAAAGAGCGTTTTTGGGGTTGTTAATTAAATAGTTAATTTTTGATTATTAAAAAATCTTGAAAATAAATCAATCTTTATATAAATTGTTAATCTTATTTAAGCTTTTCGTTTTTTATTCTTCTTGCATATTACTAATGTGTTGGTGGCAGCTCGTCATTTGTAATTTTATTCTTCGTCAATTAAGTTAATTTTTTGTTCTAATAAAATAAACTTTCGAATTCTTTTAAAATTAATGAAAACGTTACCGAAAATATTACCCCCCCCTATAAAACAAATTAAAAAAAAGCATAAATCGAAGCTTCAATTATTTGGCTTCAATTATTTTAATTCAGATTTGCTTGTATCTGTTCAATTATTTATTAAATTTCGAAAATCAACAAAAATTTAAGGACATTATTTAGAAATGGTTGATATAATTGAAAAGTTAAGATTTCTATTTTGGAAATACTGAGAAAATATTTCAAGTAGAATAATTGTGTCCCATAATATTGCGAAAAACAGCTAAGTTCCTGTTAATTTCTAATTGATTGAATATTTAATTGACTTTGCATGTTGGAAAGTTTACTTTTCTGAAACAATAAGAGGGAGAAGTTCGATTGACCGAGGATATTTTCTTGTTAAAGAGGCGAAGAACATACATATATAGCCGCAACAAGTTTTATTTTATATTAAGTTGAGATTAAAGATTTACAAAAAGGTTTTTTCAAAATGTTTTGTTGGTGATGTTTAATCCAAAATGAAAGGATTAACAAAACAAAAGACAAATATTTTAAAGCAAAACTTGGTTTCCTCTTTTATGAGTAAAAAAAATCATTTCTTTGGGAAACCTTACTCACTAAAAAATTTGGGTTATAGGAAACAGAATTTTAAATAAGTTTATCTTTTGTATTCATTTTGAGTATTAGGTGTGTGTGGACTATATCTGGAATTTTTTTTATTTTCTTATTACTTGAGCATTCAAATAAATTCAATTTCCCTTTTAAAAAATTTAATACTTTGATGTTTCAACGTTATTAGTTACCTAAAATTCTTTTTTTTTTAAAAAAACCTATAAAATAAAATTAATTGAAGCTGCCTGCTTCCCAAATTTTAAACAAAACAAACGAATATAATTTTCTCTTAATTTCTGTTTTGTTTTGTAAATTTATAAAATATTAAACACGCATAAAAATTAAGTAACAAATTGTTGTTGTTCTCATGTTCCGCTTTAGAACAGAAGGAGGGGTGCAGTGGCTTCTGAGCGTATGGACCTCTGAGTACCCGAGGGCAGAAGTCTTACTTCTAGCTCACACACGTCACAAACTCTTTTTACGGGTCAACTTCTCTCATGCCTTTCATTCATCGTAATTTAGATCTGAAACATAGAACGATCACCTCTGACCCAGTACCCCCAGTGGTATTACTCTAGACTTGGAGGACCTTGTGACCACGACAGATTTAATGTGTACCAGCCACCACACACGCACGGAGAGTCTTCGGCTGGCGGGCTCGAACTCGCAGTCCAAGGGATGCGAATCCGACGCCCTACCAACCAGGCTATCCCGGCCCAAATAACAAGTAATAGTTTTATTTCGCAGTGAAAAAACAATTAACCGAATAGTGAAATTTCCACAACTTCGCGTTGTTATTGTTAAAAAATAAAGCTACTTCATTTCAAAATGTAATATTGTCAATTATTCTGTTTATCTCGAAATAAAAATTTTGCAGAAGGATTTTCAGCTTTTTCCTTAGTTTCTTCTGCTTTTGTATTGATATGATTGTTTAAAAGTCTTTCGTAGTCCTGAAAATGGTACTCTCATGAAATAGAAATTCAACTCACGCTCTTTCGGCAGTTGTGGGAAAATGATCCTTTCTCACGTATCACTCAAATCCGTGATTAAATAATGCAGTGAAATTCTTTCGAATGAGAAAAATTCGATCTGTTCATCCTTTAAAATATTCAATTGGTGCGGCGCGTGGGTAAAATAACTTCCCTATCTGGAAAATGCATTATTTTCCTTGCATCGTCGAGCTCAGTGTCACTTTCGCTTTCTTTCAGCCGAACTAAAAAATAAAGGATAAAAAAAAACATCGTTGACTCATCTTCGTCAAATTTGTAGTCAAAAATGTTGCCGTCGAAGAATGCTGGATACAAATTACCATTCTAAATTTCTCTTTGTAGTGAACTTTTGGAAAGAATCGGTGCTGTTTTCTTGCTCTGTTGGTTGCTGAACTGCGCTTTGTATTATTTCATTTTGCAGTGAAATGAGTATTGCCCAAAACGGTGAATCTATATTACTGTAAAAAATGATGTTAAGTTAATCCAATCAGAAATCATGTAATTTTATGAAGAATGTTTTTTTCTTAATGTATTTACTTCATAATTTTTTATGCAATCAAACACAATACATTATGAATTTATTTTCTTGAGTTGATGTTTTAGAGAGAAAAAAAAAAGGATTCTATGATTATTCCTCTAAATTCTTATTAATTGGTGAATTATAATTTTAAAATGTTATAATGTGTGTGTGAACTAAAGATCTCAATATTCTTAAATTCAATTTTTAAGGGCTCCATTGACATTTTAAAATCCTTTTATTTTTGGGCTGAAAGATTGGTCTTAAATTTTAAATTATGTTTGTTTCGTACCGAAAACGCAGGATTTGTTCACGAATTTCAATTTACCCGAATTAATTGAAGTTGAGGATTGTTTTTATTGACTTATGCATATCTGAATCAATTTTTTGTCAAAAGTGTTCTTTGAATTGTTTGACACTGTATATAATTTTCACTCAATTTCTTAAAAACAAAAATTATTAAAGAAATCAAATATATTTACGTTGGTTACTATGTTCTCTGGTGTCAAATGTGGAAAACAAAGAAAAAAAAACATAAATTATTGAAAAGTCTATAGTTAGGAATTTTCATTTTTTACTGTTCTTTTAATTGTGATTCATATTTTATTATCTAATTTCAATAATTTTATTCTAACTCACAGTAATGATGTAGTTACGCTTAATCAAAACTCAGGCACTAATATTGCCCAAATATTTGAGAAAAAAATTTATCTCGTTATTACATTTGCGATTGAGCCGTTGTCATTAAGGCTCACTACAAAGTTGCTATGAATAGAAAGGTTATATCTCTCGGAGCGAAAATCGTAAGTTATGCATGTGCCATTCTTACTCTCTGAGAAATGCTGCGATCTTCAACTCGATTGATTGACTTGAAAAAAAGGTATGATTTTTCTTGCGTTTTATGCGTGTCCTCTGTGGTTCGCATGAAAACAGGAAGTAATCTTTCATGATAACGCTCATGAATGACGGTTAGATAGCTTTTTCAAAGCATAAAAGGAAAAAAAATGGGACTCATAATGATGGATAGAAGATGGGATGCAAAGTTTTTGAAAAACAATCAATCAATACCCCAGATATCATCAGAATGACTCACGCTCTATAGAGGCCTTCGTAAAAAAAGGGGGGGGGGTATATACCTCGGTTGCCGCTTTTAAGGGGCGCCATGAGATAACATTC
>JAOUZG010005735.1:12316405-12350120 GCA_026289955.1 Argiope argentata | reverse complement strand
TATATATATATATATATATATATATATATATATATATATAAGGCTGTTAAGCACTCAAATATTTATATATATAAATTTTTTTGCAAACTTGTCAAAATAAAATAAAAATGTACCATTAAAATGTTTATTAAGTCAAAAATATGCTGAAATGAAAAATGAAATTAACCTGTTTATAAAAGAAGGCGTCTCATAAAGACCATGCCTAAACCGGGGAATGTTGAAGACTTGTCTCTGTATAGAAGCAAGTATTTCATATTATTTTTATTAATGAAGTGTTTATCGTTACTAGTATTACAGGTATTTATCATTTTTATAAATGTAGTTCAAATAATAAATGGCTAAAATTCGCATGATGAAAATGTATACTAATTTTCCGAATCATGACGAATGTGCCATGGCACGTGAAAAATAGTCCATACATAACGACCTGAAAGTTGATAAAATTGAAGATTACACCCAAAAGCTATCTAAGAAATTCTTCAACCGTATAAAAAGTTATCCTTACTCGATCATCATCTTTCAAAAGTTCTACGCCTACAATGAAGATAAATATGCATATTTTGATGCTGCAACCAAATGGCTTTAACCTCTTAAAGCACCTTAATTTGTGAAGGTTTCGGCTGCATTCTTTTGACTAAAGTCTTTTATTTCAACCCAAAAATTAGTTAGACCGTTAACAATTCACTCCTAAATCTCATTTGATCTGCTCTCTGTAGCTAAGCTTAAAATTTTCTTTAGCTAAATTTCCGAGGTTTTCAGAAAGTATTTTTTGACATTCAGCTTGAGGGGTAAATATGTTTAGACACTAGCACTCAAACTAATATTTAATTGCCGGATACAGTGCATTGATCCATTTATTTATTTCCTCTTTCATCATTAGATTATCATTAACATGTACAAAATCATTTTCGGATTAATTTTATGAAGCTATATGTCTCCGTGTTCTCTTTTGATAAATCATTAGTTCCTATTTTATGTTTCGCCACAACCTGCAATAATCATACTTATGCATCTGATTTTTTTAAAGTTCCATTTTTAAATGTGGCAATATTAATCACCTGTTATGTTTTTGCCTGTATTTGACCTCAATCTCCCTCTCTTTTTGTCTAGATAACAATTTTCCTCTCCATTAACTGACAAAGATTAATAATTTTTTCTCTTCTATCTTTTGACTTCATGAATTGGACTATCTTGTTACTGTATCCGATATTGATGATGGATCAGAAATTGACTTTAATATTACATTTCAAGACTTATAAACTTACTCTATCTATGCATATAAAACGAAGTGCTCTGATGTGCTTGCGATATCTGAACAATTCTATTGCATTTACAGACATGAACACACAGAAGTCGTAGTGGTGACTTAATACACCAAGTACGAATTTTAGGTCGGGATGGCCTGGTTGGTTGAGCGTTGGACTTGTACTCCTTAGGTTACGAGTTCAAAACTCAACGACCAAAAGAATCTCCGAGTGTGTGGCGACTGGCGCTCGTTAAATCTGTTCGTGGTCGCAAAGTCCTCCATATCGAGAGTAATATCACGGGGGGTACTGGGTCAGAGGCGATCGTTCTCTGTTACAGGTCTAAATTACGATCTGAAATGTATGAAAGAATTTGCATGAATGTAGTCCGCCCCCTAAAAAGGTTTGTGGCGTGTATATGGCTAAATCGTACTCTTGGCGCTAGATGGCGCTAATTGTAAAACAAAGAGACGCATTTCTTAGGCTTAAAATCTGCTGATCATATCAGCGGAGGCTTGTTCACGGCAAGTGCCATTAGTCACAACACAACGAATTTTAAATTAACATAGAAAATATTTTATTTAGAGTTGTTTTGGATAATGTTAGTCGTAATATGGTTATTAATAGAAATCGTATATTTTAGTTCACAAAATTCTTTCTAGCATTAATATATATATCTGTCTGCTTTCTGAAAACTTAATTTAGAAATTGATCATTTAATTTTTAGTACTTAAAAAAATTAACAGTTGCAATTTATGAAATTTCAAATGATTTAAAGTTACTTTCAATAATTAATGTATTGATAATTTTTGTACTTCTAGCTGAAACGAGTTACAATGTGGCAAGTGGGTAAAGTCAACTATTATCACGTAGTAATTCTAAAAGAATCATATCTAAAAGATTCTTGGGGGCTGGAAGCGGTGGATAAAATATCTTAGTTATTATTATTTTTTTATGATTTAAATTTAGTTTATCCGCTTTCGACGACCGGCTTTTGCCCAATATCTATATATTCAAACTAATTGGCAAAATCGAACAGGTCTTCATCCACAACTATTGTATCGATTTTCCTAATTTTTGTTTCATATGATCCAAGATATGTGATCAAGAACCATCTCCCATTTCTCCCTCATTTTTGTGAAACACTGCAAAAAACAAACAAACACGAGCTTTCCATTTCAGATTTGGACTGATATTGCCATTTTCATAGCTATTTATTTCAACACTTTGCAAGCACCTCAAAAAGTTTTATCACTATTACTTGTTCACAATTTAAAATGGTTCTTTCGTCTTGATAAGGCATATTTCATTAAAATTGACAATTTTAATAATGGCCCCTAATAAAACCTCATTTATTGTGCAATGGAATTGTTATGCAAAATGTTTCTAAACTATTGTAAACCTTGGGTGCTATTGACATTCAAGTACTCCTTTGACGCATTGGTACAATATTATACATTAACATAAGGGGCAATGTCATTGAATATACTAAGATTACTTTAATCATATCAATCAACTCTAAAAAGTTACATTTCGTCTGAAAAACCACCAACCGTATGATTTTAATCACATCATATTATTTTGAACTGTACAGCGTTAATAATGGGGTATTTTGATTGGATAGTTTTACAAGTAGCAGATTTTATTTACGTTGAAAATTGGCAGTATCGACCCAGTTATTAAGGTTAAGGGCTTTGTCAATGTCTTTTTTTGCAGTTTCTCTCGAAATGAAGCGGGGGGGGGGAGACCAGTAGACAAATATTCTTGTGAACCGATATGAAACAAAAAATTTTGTAAATTAATGTGGCTATGTCGAAATTTTCCCCTCTCCCTTACAGTGTAAAAGGAAACTGTGTTTTTTCGACCCTTATTACTATTGGATCGTGAAAGATACTGACCATTGATCTAGAAATTACGGGTTTTCATATTTAATTAAACTTCCAAACTGATCCAATGATTGAGTCTGATAGATTTTATTGTGGATTTTCTCTTTAGGTAGTATACAAAAAAAAAAAGTGCTTTTTTCATTTTTTTAAATGGAGAGTGAAGGAGGAAAGAACCAATGATGTTATATCTAGAGTATTATGAAACAAAAATTGTCGAAATCTGACTAGTGTTTAATGCTGGGCAACTAGTTCATTGGTTTTACTTATTATTTTAAATATACATCGTTTACAACTAAACTTTCTAATTTTATTCTCACACTCGCTTTTTTAGAGCGTTATCATTTTCCACTATTTATATCAATGTTCGTTATTTATAATTTATCAAGCAATATCATTATCTATGAAGAAATATGTAGCCCAGGTGTATAATTGTAACCTGGGTTGATTAGGTAAATTTGGTTAGCCGATTTTGGAATCCAAAAGAACTGTTAGAAGTTGAAATGCATAATTTTGAGCTTGGATCAGATAATGAAGAGTTATTAGCTACCGTGTACTAGGTACGTTTTGGAATATTTAATGATCCAGTTGCATTTAAGAAAAATATATTGTGTTTATCCCAATTAAAAAATAAGTTTAGTCCACTATGGTTCAGAATGTCTTGATTGTTCACCTCGACCATAATTTATTATAGTGAAGAACACTTTTTTTTCTTCTTTTGTATGGTCACAGTATTTGAACTGTTATTTTAATTTTGAGTTCGTGCTTTAGAACATAAATCTTCTTTAAAAGTCCGCAATGTTGTCTTTATATATGCTGTAAAATTTAAACCAAATGGTTACTATGCGAAATGCGTTCGAAAAGGTCCCAAGTTTTATTATATCCTGAAAAGCAAGACGAATACTTTAACCCGAAAGTGTTGATAAATGTTTCCGAAGGGAATACTAATTTTTCTTTTCTTTTGCAAAATATTGTTTGCCGTCTACGTGTTGCCATTTTGGCGTTGGAAATTCGATCACGTTTTACGGAAGATGCTAACTTCTTTTCTTTTTTCTTTTCTTCATGTGACGATCAGGAAGTAAAGGCGTAGTGAGTCTTTTTATAATACCTTTTGATAAACATATACCTCTGCAAAGTGAAAAGAAAAAGAGAAAAGAGCCTCCGGTCTTTTTTGAGAAATGTCGCTAAACCTTGAAAAAGATTCCTTTAGCTGGAGCGTAACATCTGTCTTAACTAGCTCTCTGCCTACGATGAGTTATTTTCCATTTTGACTTTTATCTCACATCGTGACATAATCTCGCGCGTGAGAGAATGGTACTCTGCGGTCGTTGTGCGGTGACGTCATGAGATTATGTGAAATTGTTGGTGAAGGATTTCGGGCACATTTCATCAATGAGCGCGAGATCGAACATTTTTTGAATAAGTGATATTCCAATGGGCGGTGGCATTTCCGGAAGGAAATGTTACTTAGGTTTGGTACTTTTTTACGGAGAATGGACTTACATTATTATTAACTGCTATGGGCCACTTGATATATTGGAATTTTGACAATGAATCTTTATATTTATCAACTCACTACATCATTTGCTTATGCCATTAGGATTAAAAAAGACTCTTAATTTAAATATTTATAATATAACATTAGTAATTTTTGTAAATCAACGCATTGCCTTATATATTAAAGCAACATTGCATTGTAAACATTTTTCACCTACTTAAAAAAAACACCTTGAGATATTCATCAATATTATATGAAAATACATTGCTGTAACCAATAGAGAGCATTAGCATTTTTCACTCTCTCATTTTCTATTGTATTTGGATTCTATATTATTTTGCTTTTGCCGCTTATTCAATCATTCAATCTTTATTCGCAATAACCACTGAAATCACCTTATATATTATAGTAATTTTGCGTCATCATTTATTTTTCTTTGCAAATTCGAAGTTTGCAATTTTCAACAAGGTATTTTTCAGGTATAAATTGATATATTAATCCCTTGACGTACAAATTTATTTAACTTTCCAATTAGATGACACATTCTATCTTAAATATTTATTGTTATTTTAAATTACTAAATACTTCCACTTAATTGCAGATTTAAAAATAAAAATTCAATAATTCGAGGCTCGCGTCAGAGACGTCATTGTATGTAAAGGGGTTAATAAGGATCAGCTTATATATAGGAGTTTTTGCGAAGTTCTTAAGCAGCATAACCTATTATAATATTTTTTTCAATTTAAAAAAAAGAAAAAAAAAACCCCAAAACATCTTAAATATTATAATAGTTCTATAATAATAATATTAGAATATGAGCGTGCATCGTAAAGACAAGATATATTTTAATAACTTCTTTTCATACGAAAAACGAGTGCTTTTAAATTTATGAGTTGAATTCGCCTATTAGGCACCCATTCTATTTAATTATGAAATGATTGTTTAAAAATGAGTAGTAACAATACAATAGTTTTCTTGAAAAAGTTTTTTTTATGCATTAAATATTTTTAGTTAATTTTTTATGCAAAGTTCTCGTTTTTTAATTTGGCAAGGCCAGCTGGTATAGTGTTTTCGAGAATCACTAAATCGAGTAACATTTTTGCTATAGTTATCAAATAGGACAAAAAAAAAAAAAGAAAAAGAAAGAAAGAAGCAGACTGATTGCATTTTGACATTTTTGCCATTAAAAACGTTTACTTGAGTAAACTGTTTTTTCTATTTTGCATATACTCTTCGTTGAATATTTTATTTCGGCTATCCTACACGAGACTAAATTATTTCAACTGGGGAGGGGGGGGGTATTAAATGTAAGGATTGAGACACTTTTAGCATCTCTATTTGCAGCCACATTTGTCTTCTTGTGACATTACACTGCTCATAAAAATTATTTTGTATCAAAAGGGAAGATCTGTATGAAAAAAGAGAACATTTTTTTATTATTATTTGAGAACGTGATTTTGTTTTCTTTAGTAAATAATTGAATTTTTTTTTTGAATAATTGAAGCTCGAAATCGCACTTTTATTCGCTTATATTTTTACCTTCTTTTACCAGTATTGCATTATTATTATGTACGCTTCTTTGAATGCAGATGTAGTTTTAAAAGGTTGATCTGCTTTTATCAGTATTGCTTTTTCAAACTGGTTTAAGCTACTTAATGACTTAAATGAATTAAGACGAATAATGACTTAAAAATAATAATGTTTTCCCATGATAACTTGAAATTTGCGATCGTAGATTTCATTTTTCTCTTTTGTTTGTATTTATTTTATTTATAACTATGGGCATTGTTGTAAAATGAATTAAGGTTAATGTTTCCTTTATATTAGTTTCGAGATCAGCAATTAATTCCTAAAGATTAGAACATAACTTTTAATTAGATAATAGAATATAAATATATATTAGCAGAATAACCGAAATAGCGACCCGTATTGTTTAAAATATATATAAACAACATTTTGAAAATTTATTTAATTTTGGAAAAACATTTATAGAGAAATCTGATGCTTCTGAAAAATTATTTTTTGTGTGTTTTAAATTAGTGTAAACATGGCCTTTGACTGTTAATGTATTCTGAAATTATTTAGGAAAAAATACAGCAAATTAATTTTCTATTAAAATCTAAAAAGTTTAAAAAATACTATTATTTTTTAGTTAGTGCCTGTTATTTAATTAGCTACTATGTATTAAATTTGATAGCTCAAAGTTCATTGGTCTGTTTTATAAAGTGTTTTAAATTTTTTGTTTTCATCGTTAGTCTCATCACATTCGTAGCAATTTAATACATTGTATACTTGTCTATAGACATCATAAAGTTTTAAAAAAATGTCATTTAAATCTGCCTCTAATTAATTTATTTTTATTTTTGTTTTTTATATGCCAGTTGTGAAATCAAGCTATTAAGCATTTTTTCTTAACCAACGTTACACAAACAATTATTAACCGCGAATTCATATCGCAAAGAGGATCTAAATCAATTTCTAAATTTTTCACTGTCCGAATCGAAACTTAGTGTTTATTTTCCAATGAAGAATCGTAACTTTCAATTAATTTTTTTTATTTTCCCAAAGTTTAATCTTGCGAATTGCACATCCGCGATGTGGCAATACTAGATATATTTTCATTATTGTGACTGCTGTCGGGCAAACAAACGCTATGTGTTCGGTAGATGTAAAATCTTTATAACTGAAGTGTGCCTTTCTAAGCACGTCGATTGGTCGACTTTTAAGAGGCGATAAACATAAAAATCTCGCTTTGGTGATGGGCTTCCGGACTCTCAAATCGATTGGCCTCTGACTCACGGAAAAGATGCAATCCTGAACACGCAAACGGATCACCTGTGCTCAACGTAAAATTTGTCCAATGGAAAATAGTACGTATTTTATACTGCATGTTTACTTTCAATGTAACTTTTTGCTGGTATCTATCTCTCAAGTGAGGGTTTTAAACTATTGATTTTTTTCCTCTATTAATGCAACTGTCAAAATATTGATTATAGAGATTAAGTCTAGATTCCTTAATTGGTTTCTGTGAATCAAAAGAAGAAATTTGTTCCTTTTTCAAAAAATATGTTGTCATATATATGCAATAATTTCACTTTGATCGTGTTCGTAAATTTATTTCTTTCCATTTTAAATTCAAACAGAATTACTTTAATGCCTTTGTTACACAGTTAATTTTTTCCAGTCTATTGGTATGCATTAACGTTAACTTTAACTGTCTTAAACTGCTATCCAAACAATTTTTTAGCTTTGATTCCAGCATCACTTCAAAGAGGGCTTTCCCCCTTTTTAATTTTTTCATCCCCCTTTTTCTATATATATATCTCTCTCTCTCTCTCTCTCTCTCTATCTATATATATATATATATATATATATATATATATATATATATATATAATATTAAATGGTGGACAAATACATCAGAAACCACATTTAAACTTTCTTTTGATTGCTCAAGATAAAAGTAAACGGTGCAATGTTTATTTTTCTACAATTGTAATTATTTCCAAAATACAGTACAAAAATCATTTGCTTAATATATTTATCATTGTTCTTGTCAAGGAGAAGGAAACGACGATCGTTACATCATAGCTTTATTATTATTCATAATGGTCAAATTTTAACTTAATGGTCAAGTTTTAACAGCTTTTAAGACTTCTTTTCTAACTCTAACTACTTATCCCAAGATTCTTACTGGCTGGAAGTCGGTCTGTTGCATATCATGGTTTTCACAAACTCCCCGTGCTATTACAGATTTGAATTATATTATGCTATAATAACAACTTTAAAACAAATCATAATAATACATTCTTGAATCAATACCTCTCTTGGATTAAAGGCGGTATTCTAGGCCCATGCAATTCACACTCGTTAAAGTGGCTTTGTTGAATCTGAACTTACAAAAAAACCAGAGCATACTTTTGTGGTGAGATGGCTGATTATTCTGTCAGTTAATTTCCAAAGCGACGTAGAATTCATTGAATATCTTTAAAATATATGTAGGCTCATTTTATGACTGCTATGTATCATCGGTGAAAGAGTTTGCATTGTTTTAAATGACATAGTATTGGAGTATTCTTTTAATAACTTAATGCTTTTTTCATATCTCTAATAAATATTTTTCTAAACAATTGCCTTTTTATAAAAACTATACTGTGTAGAATATCAGTGATTTATGACTATCTTTGCGTGTGAAATTTATAAAATTTGTTTTTCGTGACTCGCTCCAAAAACCTGTTTCTCAAGTTCTTTCAGGTAGACTTTTGATAAAGTGGTTTTAATGATCATTTTCAAACGTTACTCATACATTGCAGTATCAGATTTAAATTGATGGAAAGGAGTAAAAGAAATGGCTTTTGCTTTCCATTTCCTTGTAGGTGGCTGAAAACTTAAGAAGGTTAATGATATTTTCAATTTCTCTCCGCCATCGTTTTAACCTTGGTGTATTAATTGTTTTCATTTATCGTGCTTTAAAAAAAGACATTGATGCTCATGTATGAAAGCAATGAAAAATTAACTGGATTTTTTTAAATCCGTTTTTTAAAATCATAATAACGTTATGATCATACTGCTTATGATCTCGTGGCACTATTATTAGCCTTTAAAGAATAATGTCTACTATCTGTAAAATGCAATATGGGTAGAAAAATCATTCAAAAACTATATGGCAAACCTTTTGGTTGATTCAGAGCTTTGAAATTAGTTTATAATTTCCCCCTAGATCAGTGTTTCACAACCTTTTTTTTTTGTGCCATGCCCCACTTAAAAACCTTTCTAAAGTTTTCACGCCCTCCCATCTATGTAACATACATAATATTTACCATTAAAAAATTGATTTGTTCACTTAAAGAAACATAAATGATGGATTCTAGGAATAAATTACTATGAAATTCTTAACAAAACACAGTGAGTAAAATTTCAAAACATATGAAAAACTAAAATTCAAATAATTTTAATACTGATTCCAAATAATTTTAATACTGATTTTTTAAATATTAATTTGTGTTTTTAAAAATCACTAAGAGTATCAAACAGTTCCATAAATCTTTTCAAGCATTTTTCTTTAGATACCACCTAACTTCAGTATGAAGTAAAAGTCTCACATGGTTTTCATTTTGTTCTTCACAAAATAGCTTAAAAAGTCGCTCACATTTGGCTTTAGCTTTAATAGCATTTACACATTTTATTACTGTATGTAGTACTTCGTTTAGAACAGGCTAGATGTGTTTGGCCACCAAGTTTAGCCTATGAATAACACAATGCACCAGAATCATTTCTGGATTCACATCTTTCATCAATTTTAAGAAGCCATTTTTCTTGCCCACCATATTAGGAGCACCATCTGTAGCACAAGATGTGAAAGGGTTAAAGTTGTATCAAGTCCATTTTCAAATTGCCTCTTTGCGAGACGCCCCCTGTGGGGCGATGGGAAACACTGCCCTAGATAATAGATGTTGATTAAGATATGTTTTTGAATGTTTTTACTTTCATTGTTATTGTTCAGTAACTATAATAACTGTAACATATAACTGCATAAAACCCACTTTTATACAGTTTTAAAGGGAAATCTTTTCGATGATGCCAAATTTAATTCTGGACTATTTCGTGCCTCTAATTTTAATATAATTTTCAATATAATTTTTAATTATATTTCAAGACGATAATTTTATTTGTTTTAGTCAGTTGACTCATATTCACGCGTGTTGTGGCGATATTAATATATCTTTTTGTTCTTTTAGCGATATTTTATAATTAATAATAAAATTTAAAAATAAAGTATAGTTGATTAAATCAAGCTAAAAACATTGTCATTTTATGATGTTTCACATTAATTGTCTAAATATCCTTAAAATTTATAAAAAAATTTTCTGCGCTTGAATTCAACGTCTTATTGCGCAACATATTTAAAAATTAATCATCGGCTTAGTTAAAAAAAAAAGTGTTTTGAATCATTAACTACTGGCAATTGTGGTTTCCCTGTAATGTTTTGGCAAATGATTATTTATTTATATACGGTATTTATTCTTCAGTGACGTGCAATTAATACATAAGTATCAGTATTCTTTGCTATGCCATGAAGTACGCTACCTTCATTTGTACGATTGAAAGTAAAACTTTGAGCTTCTGTGACATTCATGACTTTATTCAAAATTTACAATTCCGTGCAATGGTAGGTGATAATGCCCTTAATAGAGAGTATACGAAAAAGTTTTGGAAGATTCTATTCTAGCCGGTTTGCTACTAAAACCACTTAAAGTATCATCATTTGAAGGTTATTATTTAATTTTTATTTATTGCAGTTAGATATTGTTTATTCGCCTTTATAAAGACATATATCAGAGAAGGATATGTCTGTATTGTTTTTTTAATACTTATTTATTTCTATCTTGCTAGTAATTAATCTCTGAATTATAATTTATTGAAATAATTTTAATATATTTAATTTCTGAGTACTTAAAACATTTGATGAAAATCACAGTTGTATCTTTAAAAAAATTCATGGTTGTATGATATGTCATAATCACAGTCTTAATCTACTGCATCTTGCTGGAGGAAAAAGGACGCAGTGTCAAAATTCAACATAATATAGTGCGAATTATTAGTTGGATGATATGTGCCGGTTCTTTTTAAGATATTGAATTGTGTGAAATGTGTTCAATAAAGAATTTAAATGTGATTATAATAAGTGTAAAGTAACTAACTGCTCGAATCGAATTTTGGAAAAATAATAATAAAATGATTAAAAAATTTCTATTGAATTTCATGAAATAATGTAATTTTTTGCACAACTACTTTGACAAAATTGTAAGGCCAATTAATACCCAGAATTGTGAGATATGGATAAATTTTTATCTCTTTAACAACATTTGGAGCTAATATCCATTTAAACTTCCCATCATCCGCTCTAAGACCGTTTGAAAGAGTTGAAAGTTTTATAAGACGGATTTTAATAATTAAATTGTATTTATTTTATGTGCTTTCTGTTGAGATATGAACTCTTTGTATTTCCATAAGTGGCAAAGACATATATGATATCTCAATGAAGATAATCATTGCATATTCTATATTTTCAACTTAAGTTCTTATTTGTAACATTGATTACTTTATTTTTTTAAAAAATTTAAACCCCATCTGCTAAACAATAAACGAAATCTAGTTTTTCTACTGTTGTAATCCAATATTTACTTATTCCTAAGAGGAGTATGACTATCGCAAATAAGATAGTTATCGGATAGATTGTTAACACAAAGCATTGTATTTTCTCAGCGTTGCTGAAGCAGCTGTCCCCAACAGAGAAACGGCGCTCCTTCGTTCTTTTCTTCTCGCCGAGTAATGACGGCCACCGTAGCGAACTTCTTTGTTTCGTTCGTGCCCACCCCTCTTAATTAGGCTCTCTGCATTGACACTGAAATGCGTGACCGCATCCGGAAGTATGAGCCGGGAAAAGGTCACCAGCTAACACGTGCTTGACGAAGGCGTTTTTCAACACTCATGGGTGAATCATTACCTGTGCTACAATCTGTTCTTTTCTTCTTTTTTTTTCTGTAATGTTTACTTAACTTGCGATTAGATAGGGCGGAGTCAAGGATCCTCTCTCTATTTTCTTAATGTTCATTCGAGTGTATGTTTATATATGCGATTGAAAATTGTATTCTTATTCTGAGCTTTAATATCGCATGAAAAACTCTTGACCTGATCCGTCGTAATCGCCATTTTATTATTGATATCCGTATTTTTTTTACTGCATTCTTTTGAAATTATTTCTGTGAATGACATTTGGAGTTAACGAATGTGATTTTAATGCTTGCGAGCATCAATCTTAACGATGTTTACATTAGAGTATTTGTAACAATCACATACTTATATCTGCTTTAATCAGTAGTGGAATTTGGCACTCAGCGATCTTAAACAGTGAGCATTATATAAAAGTCTCCCTCTTTTAATAAACCTGTTTAATTTTATATTTCAAAACATTTTTTTAAAGTTATTGTTCCGTCTTAGAAAGGCCTTCCCCCTTCCAGCTGTTGTTACCGGCGCATGCGCAGATTCTCAAGAGCGTCCATGTGCTTCTTTTTTATATGTTTATACTTATCCACTTGGAATTTGTGATGTGTTCTTAGAGATGTAACATAGAACAATCTTTTCTTTGTGTTCGTGTTGGTCATTCGTGTTCGTCAATAAATGTTTTTTGTGTTTTATAAAATGTCTGATTCTTGAGAGCTAGAAAATAGAATCTAAATTATAGATCCTAGATCATTCTGAACCACATAACAGAATTAGGATGGCGCGACTTCATCTAGATTTATTTGATGAAACCACAGACGCCATATCAGCAACAAGTTATCATATTAATCATCCATGTTAATTAATTTATTTTTAAGTAACTTTGTGAAAATGTATACGTTTATTATAATTCTTGACTGAGCTACATTTATATTTGTACTCAATTGTATTCAAGTACAAATTTAATATGTATTTTTTAAATGCTCCAATAATTAAGTGACCGTAATGAGACAGATAGAAAATTATCCAATGAAACTTGGCAAAGCATTCATATTATTCTAATATTGTATAATTTTCCGAGAATATGTGTAAGTATGTATGTTTTTTCAATTCGATTTATTTGGGCAAATAGATTAATAACATTTTTTTAATGGACTCTTGGTGTTCAAAGCTCCAGAAAGCTGCTTATTCGAAAATCGCAATTGGGTTGAATTGAAATGCATTTTTTATTATCTCAACCTTCCCTGTAATTTTAAATCAAGTAATTATTAATATTCTGGAGTTTTACATTTCATCATAGTGGATTCTGATTAAATCATATTTGAATTGGAAGAAAAAAAATAGTTTTAGAGAACGAATACCTCTGAAGTTTAATTCGCAACTTGTAAAATATCTATTCCGCTTCATTTTCTGTGTTAAGTTTGTTCTATTTCAAATTATACTTCTTTAATTTAATTTAGTTGAAGTCTTTTCTTAGACAACTGTTTACCAGAGGAATTGAGATATATTGGTTCGTATTCCAACGACACATTTCTGCGGAAACGTTGGTATCGGTGTTTTCAATATCGTCATCTTTAATATTGATTAGTTTTCTTTTATGTAATAATTTTAGCATCACGAACAATTCTTGTTATAAATTTATTCATTTTATTATTCACTCATTATAAAGATCACCTTTTTTTTAAAATTACTTTAAGTCTGTGTCCTGTGGAAAATATACCTCCTAAATAACCTTATTTTGTGTCGTCTCATTTCAGCTCAAAAGCTGTATTCATTTTCCTTTTTGATCGACTTAAGATTCATTCTTAGTTAGATGACATATTCTATCTGGGACATTTAAGGTTATTTTTATTTCTGTAATCCTATAAGGTTTCCTTGAGATATTGAAGCGTTTGTAAGTAATTTTTTGCATATTATATTGCTTAATACTTTCACTTAATTGCAAATTAAAAATTAAAAAATCAGTAATTCGTTCCTTGAGTCAAAATCGTCTTTGCGAAGGCTTTAATTTTATAAGATTAACATTAAAACCTCTTCTATGGGCTCAGGATTTATTCTATCCCTTACATTCTGTTATTACGAAAGAAGTAAAATAAATATTTTTGTGATTATATTTCATCTTTGTTTTTCAGTCACTAAACTCCCATAAATATAATATTATACGTCTGAATCGTTCAGACAATTTTGTCTTTATATTGCCAAATACATTAATATTAAAATATGCACCTTCTACATACTAAGAAACAGCGCATAACATAGTATTCCTAAATATTTCTACTTAATATTAAATTAAGAACTTAAAAACTTACCTGGAGGCTTATCATTGCTTGTTGTTTACGTCATCTCAACGGATTCTAAATCTGCCTCTGCAAATTTTAAACATTTAAAAAGGCTACCACTGTTTGATATTCTTATAAGTTATTTTAATAAACATATACATTTTTATACAAAATAAAAAAATTAAAATTATTTATTTGCTTTTTAAATAAAATTTTATCTGTCTGATTAAAGATATGGTGTGTTTTTATTACATTGTTTTGGAAAAATTGATAAGTGATAAAACGAAAACAGAAAAAAGAAGGGAAAAAATGGTGGTGGAGGAGGATTTTTAAATCGAAGCGGGAAAATTCCTTGTAAAATGAATATAAATATCGGGAGAAGGAAAAAAAATTATCGCCAGCATTATTGTTTATCTCAGATCATTCATTATAAATCAATTGAGATGCAGACTTCATCACTTAAAGTTGTGGAATGTCGATATGTATCTATTAAATTCAGAAATCACTCTTGTTATCACGGATATCAATCAGTATAAACTATCAGACACTTTCAAGAATGAAAAATAGAAGAGGAAGGGGAAGAAGAAGGATGTTTTAATGAGATTATAATAATTTGTACTTATATTATTTTAAAAATAAATAAGAATATTAAGTTTAAAAAATATACATATTACTATCTTTGATTCAGATTCACTTGCTTTGAAAATTTTAAATGCCATTAGTTCTAAGCGAAATGATTATTTTAACATTATATTATTTGGATAGATTTCTATGAATTGCTAGTAGTTATAGTTTAAGTAAATAGTGATAAAGTAACTATCATATGAGAAACGAATGCATGCCTTTACATTTTACTGAATTACTCTAAATTTACGGTTTTAAAAATTTGTTTTTTCGTAAGTATTTTTTCTTTGTTGCATTTTTATTTTTTAAGTATCCTTTCATTATAATACCTCCTTCACTCAAACTATTAATTTGTTGAATTTTTTTTATTATTGTTGTTAAAATATTCACTTAATTGACAAGGTAAATTACTCAAATTTAGTTAATGACGTGTGTGACATTTTTGTGTTTACATTTTATATCATTTTTAATTGGATCTTATATTTAATAAATAAATGCTGAAAATTTCTGTTTTTGACTATCAACTAATCAAACGAATGTAATTCCAATAGCAATTCAGTGTCTTATTCCATAAAGCTGAGTTTAATAAAAATAAGCATTCGAATAATTAAATGTAGCTGCGTCAAACTCTGCGATGTTTGTAATTATTACAAGGATGAGGCGAGATTATTTTTTTTTTTTTGTCTTACAAATTCTGTTTTTATGAAAATTATTAAATGTTTTATTTGTTGATTTAGTACGTAACTTTTGCTTTTTATACGATCTTTTGGAAACAGAAATCTACTTTTCTTTTTTTATTTTTTGCTTTATGTTATACTCCACTACAAACATTGTTTTTTGCATATTTCTTAACAGTATACTACTGTATACCCCGTAGACTATGCATTACAATGCTAGTATTATTTTCGCATATCCCTAAATGGTATACTGTATACCCTGTAGATTAAGCATTATAATGGCAACATTATTTTCGCATATCCCTAAACGGTATACTGTATATCCTGTAGATTATGCATTACAATGCCAGTATTATTTTCGCATATTATTGAATGGTACACGGCATACTTCTTAAACTATACAATCATCTGGTCTAAATGCATAACTAAGTAAAAACATAGAATTAATATTTAAAATGAAGGTAGGATTATTTATTGACTTCATTAGGGCATTTTTGGGGGATCGGATAAAGTTAAAAATCAAATTCAATTCTTTACACACTACTCTTAAAACTCACGTTATGGCATTTTTAATGTTATTTTTTTAATTGCCATCTGATGTGTAAAAAACGGCGACCTCTATCTCTCTGTGTGTGTGAGTGTATAATTAAAGTAAAGAGTAAACAAGAACCATCAAAATACAGCTAACATCAAAACATGAAAGGATATTTTTGATAGAATCATTAAGATGCACTTCATTATCTATGCAGAAAATTGCTTATCGAGTAAATAACTTCCAAACAAGCCATCTGATGCATAAAAATGACTCCATTAAGAGCTGTATGCTCATTGTGAACACTTTTATCATTAGTAGACGTGACTTATGGGCTAATGAAAGCTGCAAAAACAATGCATTTAATTACGACAGTTTGTAAGAGACACAATAGAAATTATGTAGTGGATGTCTGGGATGAATCCCTACTGTCAACCTGCTTGGACAAGTTACATGGCAGTTACCATTGTTAAACCGTTTGGGTGAGAAGACAAAAAACAAAACAGAACAGAACTATAGTGTCGTCATATTGTCAAAAATAAATCAGTAGCTTCTAATTTAAATTGGTCTTATTTCGTATTTCAAATTATGCTCCGTTCTTTAAATGAAGAATTTGAATTTATATCTCTTATATTTAATAAGGGTTTCTAGAAGAATATTTTTATTGTTGTGTTCTTTTAGAAATCCTATTTTTAGGGAAGTTTATTTTTTATGGGTTTAATCAGAATACTATAATTGATATTTAATCAGCATTCGTCTGAATTGTTATTAATTAAATATTATTATAAATTTTGCATGCTTAAAAATAAATGGAGATCCGTGAAAGTCACTTTTGAATCAATTGTAATAAACGATTTAAAAAAAAAAATACATAAATGCACAAAAGATTGAGCTAAATTTGACTTTGATTTTTTACAGAAATTAAGTATCTTTTCAGAGGAGGGGAAAAAGAAAAAATATATATGTTTCGAATTATGTATTACTTTCTAGAAACTCCAAAAAATTTCAGTGGCTTAGCGAAGAATTGATATTAGAGATATACGAGTAAAAGGCCAGCGCTCAGTCCAAATGGGTCGTCGCTATTATGCATATTTAAATATATTTAACGTATTTAAATGTGCAAATCAATATTAAGTAGACATGGAGCGATAAATAAATATTTCCACCTTACGCCGTTCATGTAAACTGTAAAATTTATTCATATATAATGCTAAACCGAACGTGAGTATTCTGGTTTAGATACTTTCTCGCTTCGAATCATCTTTCTCAAAGATTTAGTTTTAATTTTGAAAGTTATATTTAATATGCATGCAATCGGTACTATAGGATTTTAGATTTAAAGCTAATAAATTTTAAATCTTTGAGATGTTAACAATTTTTATATCAATTTCCGCATTGTTACCCATTTTTGTATCTTGAGTAGAAATTTTTTATAGATTGTACTCCATTTGATTTTTACAGATTTGTGATCGTTCTCAAACTTATTGGAGGATCATCTCTGTTAAATGAAAAACTAAAATATTTTATTGATTGCTACTTTAAAATTTGAAAACTGCTCAGTGATCCTTATTTTATTTCCGCACAATGCTTTTCCCTAATTTAAATGCATGCTTAAAATATTTTTATACATATTTTACATCAATACATGTTATTTGTTATAGTTTATGGATTTATACTCACTCGCGATCATAATGAAAGATTTTTTTTGTGTTGTTGCTAATATATGATTTAGAATATTATATATATATATATATATATATATATATATATATATATATAATATAAAGCAACAAATAAATGCACCGAGCCCTAAGCATTAGTATGCTACGTTATTTGGATTAAAGGTATTAAATAATCTCTTTTTATTTGTCCCTATTAATGTACTAAAAGTGTTAGTGTTGAACATGAAAGGATCCAATAAATTCGTTTATAGAAAGCTTCGCAAGATATTGCGAAAACTGGCAGCTGATATTCGAAACAGTATTTTCATTTAAATAACTTTAAATTGGATTTAATACCATTTTATATGATCTACAATTCCGTGATTTTGATCGAATTTCCATCCTTTTAAAATTAAAATACTCTTCTATAATGTTATAAATTAAGAAATATTTGTGACAAAAGTAAGTCTACTTGTAATTGCTACCTAAAGGTTTTTTTTAGGTCTTATGCTGTCTCAACTTAAACCTAGCTTGAAAAAATATTTTTTTTTTATAATTTTAATTATAAAAAATTTAACAATTTTATGCCATAATTTTCTCCATGTATTTATGAGCGTAATAGATATAGCGTATTAACAAGCCCATATCAGTTTACTCAATTTGTATTTTATTTCATTTATTTAATTTTCCGTAGTCGTATACTACCTCTTGGTTCTTGCAGCGTAAACATGGGAAGATTCCGGAAGAAGCGTAACTCAGTAAATCTGGTGGGCGACTGCTTCGGTCCAGACGGTTGCGAATAAAGGTCATTATTCCGGGCTGTGGTGTCATTCGCTTCCTTAAGTATGACTCGCTTAATAAATAGATTCTTTACGCGGGACTAAGTGATCTAATTGGCCAGCTAATCAGGCGACGTAATTGCTGCCCTTAGTATGTTTTCACAGATCATCCATAAATCGTCAGCTCTTGAGAGCCTTGGGAATGGCGACTATCCATGCTGTCCTTCGACGCTTTTATTATCTTCGCTGAAAACTGATTGGAAGTGCCTGACGATGGAATTATAGCAATGCATGTTTCATCACTGAGTTCAATTGCGAATCGAAGAAAGATTCATGTTTATATTCTTTAATGTGAGAGTTGGAGTTATCTAATATTCGTTAAGTTTATGTCTCCCAGTTCTAATAGGGCATTGCGCAGAACTCATAAATTAGATAAGTGGACGAAAAAAAAAGGGGAGGAGAGGAAAAAAGGAATGGCTGAATTGTTGGGAATTGTTAATACAATTTGTTGCCGTTGTTCATGTTTTAATTTCGTAGATATTAACTTTGAAGTTTTCCGTTCATTTATCGTCAAATATAATGATTCATGATACCCCAATATAAATTCGTAGGACGTTATGGAATTGGTAATTCTTTTCAATACAATTCTCTCTCACACTTCCCACAATACTCATTTTTTTACTTCTTATTGTGAAATCATTTCATCAATTAATAGTCTATAAAATATTAAAATATTTTTAGTATTAAAAATTTATCAAAGAATTAGATATTCTAATATAATTTTCAACATATTATCACATTCCATTTACGACAAATAGGCAGCACAAATCATTAATTTGAATTGTGATTAAAATTTAGTCGTCATTAATTGTTTTCGTAAAATATTTGATTAAATGATCGCAATTTCTAATCAACATATTCTATAATTTTCGTTTTAAGTATAAATTTAATTATTTACTATTTATTTAATCCTTTGAAGTTTCTGTATTTTTTATTGTTTTTTTTTAATATTTGCTTTCGTTTTTTAAGAAACAATGAGAATGTTTTCTGTTTTTATTTTTTCAGATAGAAAATATCTTAATAATTTACAGTTAAAAACAAAATCAATAAATTGAATGAAAATCATTTCATTTAAAAAGTTTTAGAAGGGAAATAATCAGTACAATTCGTTCAAACGTTTCATACAGATTTATTAAAAAATATTTCCAACTTTAATTACATTTATAGCAGACAATTACATAGAAAGTGATAAACAAAGTGATTGCTTCTTTATTTCAAAAATCCTATTCATTTTTACTTTTAAGATTGTATTTTTGTCTTATTCCAAACGTACTCTGAATCACATTTATGTTCTAACATCAGCTGCGCTTGTTTTTGTTTCCTTTTAATATCTATTTAACGCGTCCGTGACATTCCGCTGTGACAAATGGCAATCATAAACCTTTGTAATTGCAAGCAATTGAGGCCGTTTCCGAAACTGTCAGCTGCCTTAATTAACATCAATGAAACGTTTAATTACGGCTTAAGTACAAAACAACGTGCGGATTTCGGGTGCTAACCTACTTTTATTTCATTTGTTTTTGTTCTTGTCATCATAATGGCATACACATCTACATTTCTGCTTTTTGAATAGTTAATTAATCTTTGATAATTAATTAAGAATTTAACTGATGTATGCTAAATGCCATGTTTTAAGATATTTTGAAGGCACCATTGATAAGAATAAACTTTCTAGGACAATTTTTGCTGTTATGGAAACAGTTATGTTTTTTTTAAAATTATTTTGTATATAGAGATTCAGAAGGATGCAGTTATTATTTGTTCTTAAATATTTCAATATCTCTTCCCTTTGCAAGTCAAGTCGTTGTACTGACATGCAAGACAATAGCAAGATGCATCTTCTCTAAAGTCCTATTTATCTTAATATATTGTTAGGAATTTGATGTAAATATTGTAAATATTTCTAAATTGTGCAAATATTTCTAAATAGTCAAATTGTATAAAATTAATTGTAAAAGAATTCGCTTGTCATCAAGAGAAAAGATGGTTTCTCTACGCCAACCTAACGTAGCTTGTCTCGAACTCTTCTGACTGCCCGCCTTTAAGGCAAATCTTAAATAGCGTCCCACTGAAGTGGGTGGTTCAAACTTAGAAACGGCGCGTTTCTTCCAGGTTAATCTGGAAATTTCTCCACTATTCTGTAAGAACAAATCTTTATTTATTGGCTTCTACTACACATTTTAGCGAGTAGTAAAAAACGTTAGCGATCTCATTATGTCGCCAACGCATCTGTATCGCCAAATTGGTCAAATATGGCGATCCTCTGTTCCCTTAAAAATTCCCTTAGAACGGTCTTTTCTCTCTGACGTGTGATTGTATTACAATTAATTTTATACAATTGAACTATTTACAAATATTTACAATATTTTCACAACAATTCAGAAACATTTACAATACATCTAATTGACACAAAATTCATAACAATATTTTATTAGAATTAAACATTTGTTTGTGATGCGGAAATTTGTTTTTTGAGACATATTCATCTTTGGTTATTATTGATTGAAGAAAGTGTAGTATTCAATATTGATTGGATGTTATTGTCTTTTCGTTTCCTTAATCTTTCCCATATAATTTGAGTTATTTGAATAATACATTTATGAATATTCGCCGTGCCTAATTTTAAACGAACCTTTTA
Source organism: Argiope argentata (assembly GCA_026289955.1). Taxonomy (NCBI): domain Eukaryota; kingdom Metazoa; phylum Arthropoda; class Arachnida; order Araneae; family Araneidae; genus Argiope; species Argiope argentata. The sequence continues at coordinate 12,328,742 of JAOUZG010005735.1, read as the reverse complement.
CTTCAATTGATCAATACTTTTTTCATGTTATTATTTTAAATATACGGAAACGCAAGGAGGCAAGATTAAACTGTGGGAATATTGTGTTCTCACTAGAAGAGACATTGCGTGAATAGAGCTAACTATTTAATATGTAATTTTTTTCTTCCGTTATCTTAATTATTATCTTAACATGGAAATAATGCTGTAAGTTGATAATATACTTGATATTTTGTCACACTATCTGTACATTGCATGATTCAAAATACAAAGTTCTACGTAGGACAGACTTATGAACCTAAAATTACAAAGTCTGGAGCAGAATTTTATAGGTAGACGATGTTCAATTCAAAAAGGATATCAAAATTTTTATTAAATTTCTGATTAAAAATTAATTAAAATTTTAATTATTTTCTACAACAACATCGAAGCTTATTGTTGGTTGTGATGGTTTGTTTTAAAATTAAAAAGGTGAGTGCTTTAGTTATATTAGTTTTATTTTCCTGTGAATTGTAACTTTTTAAAAAGGTATTTTTAAAGTATATTTTACAACAGTTTCCTTTGCTTTAGGTACTGAATTTATTTTATTTATACTTTCGCTGTGATGATATAAACACTTTTAACGCTACCGACGAGTTATCTCGTCTTTCAGATACTTCCATTTACAAGTTTCTGAGTGCTAAAATTTGTTTCTGATGCCATTTTAGATAGGTTGAAATTTCTGATACATGTCCGAAAAATACCTTTACTTTTTTCATCTATTTGTTTTTTGCATAAAAAATGTCAATAACTGGAAGAATTAATGTTTATTATATCATGGAGTTTTTTTTTTTAATTCATTCTTAGCAATGAATGTGTTAAGGGCATTTTTTTTTTTTTTTTGTATGTACTCGTTATTGTGATTCTATAAGGAAATAAAGTTTTGAAATAAAAGAGATGAAACAAGCCTGAAACTTTTATAATACTATGGTTTTTCGGACTAGAGGTTAAAATTTCCCCCATCCACCTACCCAAATTTATTTTTTTCTTTCTCATTCAAAATAGGGACTTAAGTTCAATATGAGTTCAGAATTTGATACTCATCAAAGCTTTATAGTTCACAACTTCTCAAAATAGTAGCATTCCGCAAGCGGCAGCTGCCCAAACATTTCACGAAATTAACTGCCATTTCTCTAGCAAAACCATTATAATGTCTGGGCTTTCCATTCTCTTCCTATGCAAACTCTGCATGCAAACAGATTTCCTTTTCAGTATCGCTAATTAACAAATCTCGAGGAAGGTGCGAACCTCTCTCCCGCTATTATCGAGGCCGTTGCCCGCAGAAACAATGCGAGAATGTACACGGAGAACGAAATTTTTCGTTATTGACTTGTTCCCAACGACTCATCCCCAGTGAAAAAATATCAAAGAAATTCGATGTGAATCGACCCAGAACGTCTTGTAAAATGCCCCATCTCCATGGCTCCGTTATTGTTTCTTTGTCCCAGTTAATTTTCTTCCCTTCCCTCACCCTCCCCTCTTTTTAGTTCTTTTCGTCCATTGGTCAGTCTGTCAAGGGTGAGTGATCACAGATAAGTCATATCTATACTCTGAATGACCGTAATTAAATTGAAAGGATGTTGTATAAGACCTTTTTCGAATATATTTATTTTGCTTTTGTGAAAAACGTGTTGTAACATGATAATGCAAAATGCTGCTGTATTATAAGTTCCTAATATGACATGTATGATCCTGAAATTGTTGAAGATGCTCGTCGGGGCAGATTGTTGACTCTGTCAAATTTAGCGCATAGTTATTTTTTGAATTGTAAATACTCACTTTATAAGGGGAGGGCATACGGTATCGATATTTTATTTGATTTTTAATTAAAAATTCCAGCTTATTTGGAGGAGGATATCTTACATTTCTAAGCGTATTATACATAATGTCCGTATTTTAAATTAAAACAAGAAAGTGTTCAATGATAGCTATTTTATTTCCGCACATTCTCTAATTTTAATTGAGTCCATAGTAACCTGGATAAGGTCTCAGTTTTGGAATAAGTTCCAGACCCGATTCCATTGAAGAACTGCGATGTAAACGCGTCTGGTGCTCAGGGCTAAATATCTTCCCGCTGGTGTCATTTGGAAAGAGAGATATCAACTTAGGAACCAGCCTCGTCATCTGACCGCGGTTCAAAATTACCAAGTCTGTTCAAACTTAGCTCTAGTGTTGCTTTAAAACAGGACTTAAATATACCTAAACTAAACTGAAATTAATTGTAATATGTTTTTAGAAATATTTTTTAAGTATATATTACTGTCGCTTTTTTCATTTTTCTAAGTGTTGGTTTTAAACTTATGTGTATTCCAACAATGTTAATCACAGTTTTGTGTGTGTGTGTGCGTGCGTGCGTGTGTTTATGTTATCGCTGCTACGTAATTTGCAATAATTTTTACCTAGATTGATGAAACAGTCCAAAATACACGTATAATTTTTTTTAAATGAAAGTTTGTTACAAATCTCTTTATTTTTCATCTAATTTCTTTTTTCAAACTTTTTTCTTTCTTTGTTTTTCTAATTTTCTTTTCTCCTTAGGCTATTCAGAACCAAATTCATGATAAGATTCGAGAATTTTTAAGAGAATTTAATTAAAAAAGCTATTGTTTGTAGTTCATATAATGCAGAATATTGTATGAACGGTGGAATGGCACTTGCTGCTGCGAATGTATCATATGAATCTTGATCTAACTATAAGCATGGCATTGCACTTCTCAGAATTTACAATTGGCACGATTCAGAAAACGGGAAAAATTTAATCATTATTTGATAAAATTTCTTTAATCAATGTTATTACAAGATTCCTCATTGTATAAATAAACATTTTCTACTTTTTATTTTTTTCATGCATAAAGATTAAAATGGCCCAAATTTCTTTCTGTGGTGTTCCATTTAGGTTGTTTCTCTCCAGTAGTATCTACAACAATTAAACAATGATTTAAGTCTCTTAAAATTGGTTTATTTACTTTCCTAATGGCTTTTGAGAAAATAAATAAATAACAATATTTATTAGTCGCATTCGATAATGGCAGTTTAATTGCGAGAACATATTTTCTTGTCGAAAAAATTACACTGTAATTAGAATATTTCGAGCTGCTTTTCTTCAGTCATACAATTGATATATCAAAATTTCTCAATCTAGTTTTCAGAATTGTTTATTGCATACAATTAAATTTACAATAAATAAGGAGGAGGATATACTTCTTTTTCTATGTTGAAAAATTTGAAAATCATTAAGAAAAAGAAAAATCAGTTGTTAATGTTCTTCTATCTTGTTTTTCTTTTCCCTTGCAATAAAACTGCCTTCTTTATGTTTACTTTAATTTTTTCATTTAAAATTTCACTGAGAAGAAAAACAAAATCTATACTTGAGATGTATTTTCAAGAGTTGCTACTTTTATTTTTCTTACTATGGGTCATTTAAATGAAATAATTATTTTTCAGTTAGTAAAATAAGCATATTTTGATTTTTAAAAGCAGCATTCTTATATAATATTTCCTATATTATAATCTTCATCTTTCTTGAATTCTACATCTTTTATTGTGGCTTGATTTTATTTAGATAAAAATTACAAATACTTGAAAACTATTATTTTTAGAATTGGCTGGTTGATTTTGGCATTGGCGTCAACATTTGAAATTAGTTTGCAAAAACTTATTATTTTTCTGATGTCAAATGAATTTCGAATCTTTAGACCTTTATCTATCTATCATTATGAAATAGGTGAAAAAAAAAAAATCCTTCCATTTTATCATTGACAGTTTTTTTAAGGTTAAAATCATTTCGCAGAGACAATCCGAAAAATAATTTATAATCGCTAGGAGAAGATGAATTGCTAAATCTAGATATGTATATGTAATAGTATTATTATTAGTTGAAAGCAGAAGGTGGTTTTGAAGACATTAATGGCACTTTGAATGTTCTAGTTCGTTTTATTCCATCACTGGAAGCAGGCTTATGAAACAGCAAAAGCGACGAGCACAAAACGGAATGACGAGAAGCTGAAGTGTAAAAGGGGAAGGAAATCATTATCCTTGATATTAAGTGCCATAAAATTTTGATAGGGAAAATATTTTTTTCACAGTGCTTATGCAATGAGATTTCGATGAAGATTTCCACAACACAAGCCTAAACAACCAAGGGAAACACAGGGATTTTTTTAAAGGAATGTACTTGGCTGGACAATTTTCATCTGTCTTTTGGAGCGTGAGAATCTGCCGATTGAGCAATTTTACCAAGCTTCTATTGAATTAATTAACTAGAGCAAGTGGAATGGATCAGGAATTAAGAGAATATTTTTAGAATGAAGTTACGATGGGCTGAATTAGATTGAAAGTTAGGAAATTAATTTGGATTTAAATGGAGAGTCTAAAATATCACTACATATATACATAAAATTAAAACATTTTCTAATAGTTTATGAACCTTTACACGAAATCAAATATAGTTTGAGATGATTTTTTAAATGTATAAATAATTTTAGCGCTCATTATTCTAAGAATAATAACTTCATCATAACAATATGATGAAGTTAATCTTGTCTTATTTAGATATTTTCTTGCTTTTTTTAGACGGGCTGTCAATCATTCTAGTTGTAAAATCTTTTAAAAAAATCTAATTAAAAACTGGTTAAATTTTAGTCCTTTTTTCAATTACCTAATATTAATTTTGATTAAATAAACAGGGGTAAAATATTTATGGTTCTTATATTACTTTAATTGCTTCAATCGAGTTAAAAGAGGTAGGACGTAAAATCATGTAAGATGTAAGAATCCTTGCTCCTTATACCTTGTAAAAGTCTTTTCAGGCAGGCAGGTATTCTGGTGCATTGTTTGCATTTTGAAAAACCACTGAATAAACAAATTAATGATTAACTGTTAATTCTCTCCATAAAGATTAAACAGAATATAATCTATCTCTAAGAAGCCATTAATTTCTATGTGAAGGTAGAAAGATCTGATAATGATCTCCTCCCCGTCTTTTGTTCTATTTTTACCTGCGTGTTCGCACACGAGACGTCGGATGAAAGAAGAGCGCTAAAGAATAAACGGACTTTTTTTCACCTAATTAGCAAAGGAACCTTTTCTTGAGCGTCCCTTTCTTTTGCGGGAGGTCGATGCCCGAGTGCTGCATCGGATCCTCCCGTTAATGATCTTAGGAGTGACCTGCTTCGTGTGGCGTGGTGATCTTGTGGAAAAAGTCACCAGTTTTCGTGTCTGAGAAAAGTGAAATGTAATAAAGAATGATTATGGTAGTTAATCCGTAAAACTGATGAATGGCCGTTTAAGCTGGAAGGATCTCCACCTGTTTCAAAGCAGAAGCAGCCTGGAAACGTTGACTTCTTATTATATTTATGTTAATTATTTCTTTCTCGGTATTTGTTTACTTCTACTGAAGCAATCTCTTTTTCTCCTTATTGTTTCACTTTTTGACCGTTTCACTACTCAAGACTCCGTACTAGACTCCATATTGGTCACACTCGCCTAACGCATACTCATCTTATATTGGGTGATCGAGCTCCTTTATGCTCCAAATGTCAAGTAATTTTAACAGTTCTTCATATTTTAATAGAATGTCCTGATTTTAATCTTCATCGTTTACAGTTTTTTAACTCCTCATCACTGGGCATACGAACGTTATTGGGAGAAAATCCTCCCGAAAACCTTTTTAAGTTCTTGAAAACAATTGGTTTCTACCTTTTTATATAAATCTCCCTTTTTTACCGACGCATCATTCAACTGATTGACAGTTTTATCATTGACTTTTATGAACCCTTTTTAAAGAACGCTGTTTGAATTTTAATACTTCTGTTTCTAATTGACCATATGCATGGCGCAGTATGGCCTTTTTTTGGCTCTTGTGCCAATAAACCTAACAATCCAATCCACTACTGAAGATAATCGAAACCTTTGGAATGGTTGAGGAGATGAGGGAATGGTTGATTCATGTTGTCATGTCACCAGCCACCATGAGACTGCTCCGGCCGCCTAAAAAGTGAAGAAAAGAGTGATGTGAAGTGAAGAGTAAAAGAACAGTTCCGAAGTGGTTGAGGCCCGAGTAGTGTGAGTGAGCGTGTGTGTTCTGTAGGAGTTCCAAGGGGAACTCCGAGTCATGGTTGATAGCCTGGAAGTTAATCTTCAGTTGTAAATATTTTACATAGAATCATCTGTAAATATATATCATCCATATTAAATTTTAAAAAAATGATTTCTCTCTGGTGAGATCAGTTATTACGCATGTCAAGGAATTATTTTACTTGAAATTCATAATTATCTTCTTATATACAATTCATAAAATGAGCTGCTCATAATACATTAATACTTCAATCCGATCTGTATTATTATTATTAATAATAATAAATATATATGTGTGTTTTCACTATACATCACAGACCGTTTTGTCCAAGAACAAATTTGACTTTGGTAGCTTTGAAAGACGAAAAAACGTTCCTCGAAGCGATTTTTAAAAATTAAAATTTTAATTAATTGAAAATTAGTCGTTTTAAAATTTTTTCCGTGATAACTCCCGAAAATATTATTACACAAAACTGATGTTTATACCATTTTAAAGTATTTTCTTTTTAATAATACTAATTTAATTACTGTGCAATGTTTTCCTCTCAGTTTAGCAATTTCTTAAAAACATTCTTTGCTCAATTTGTATAATTTATTTTTGTTGTTGCATTGAAGTTCAAACTTCTTCATTGTTTCATGAAATACTTAATTGCTTGATTTTCTTTTGCTATTGAAAAGGTCAGTTTAAAAGAGATTCATCTAGTTTTGTATACGTTCTATTTTCATTAAACTTCCCTATTTTCATAAAAAATAAGGAAGTAAAATTCTAATGCTCAAAAGGCAACTTGCAGTTTGACGCTAGAATATTAACATCATAATGATGCATAGAACTCAATTAAAAAAGTTCGTGTGTGCAATAAGTAGAACAATGACAAAGAACAGTTTGAGAATATGCTACATTTTGATAGTTAAAAATATTTTGTTGGTATGAAACCTTTCATTTCAAGTTATGCGTGAAAGATTGATTCAAAATTAAACACAACGAATCTCTCAGTTGCCAAAGGTAGTTAATACGCCAATAAAAGGATTAAAAAATGTGAGGTAGTGCACTTATTTAAATTAAGCGCTAATAAAAAATAATAATTTATTCTTAAGCATGAAAGAGAAAGATTGCATGTTCTATGCGTCATCATATAATTTTGCTTCGAGTTTACACAAATGGTTGCAAGGTCAAAATGAGAGATGTAACCAAAAAATTCTACCTTTGGTCATTACATATTTTGATGTCGCCGTCCTGGCCCAGAGGTAACGCGTCTTCCCTGTGATCTGGGCGTCCCGGTTCGGACATGGTTGTTCTTCTGTGTGCTATCTGTGAGATGTATGAATGCGCCCCCCTGTAAAAAGGGGTTGTGCTAGCAACTGCGATGAGTGAGTAGCTAAGTCGTACTCTTGGCCCTAGTTGGCGCTACTTCATACAAGAGACACTTATTTCGACTTAAATCCGCTGATGCATCTGCGGGCGTGTCATTGACAACTGCCATTAGTAACAACAACATGTTTTCATAATTTTTAGAGTGTCATCGTCTATTTTTGTGATATCTTTTCCATTACATTCTGAATTTCTTACTAAAAAATCCGTTCCTTTTGTCTCTAGAATGAACAGATTTGTCATCATTTTAAAGAATGTATTTTGTTAACTGATTAATGTATGAACTTCGTGCATTATTTTTGGGTTAGATGGAACACTGTTGCTATATAAGGATGAATACCGTGCATTGTGAAGTGTGCCGTATTCATCCGACGCATCTATTTGTAAAATGTCATGGATGAGAGATGCTCTCTAATATTTTAAAACCCTGTTCAATTATTTATTTTTCACGCATATATATTTTTAAATATGCATTAAATGGTTATTCTTTTGTGAGTGAGTCCGTTAAATGCCCACAATCTATATCGTATCATTTTTTTCTTGTAATTGCTCATTCAACCGTGTGATATGTTTCATTGCTAAAATGGTCCATGTTCACTTAGACCTTTTAACTGCTTTTTGCTACTGCTTAAGATCGGAAAGGGAGATAATTCTGTAATTTTTTTGGTCAAAATTGTTTTAGAGAAATATTAAATGCATTCTTCCATTTAGCTCCAATTAGCAGTATTATTTATCCGAGAATTTTATTCAAAGTTGGGAAAAAGAAAGGGGGAAAAAATGGGGCCAAGTTTTCACCATTCAGAACTATAGCTTCTAAAATGTATATATGACTACCATAGTAGCATATATTAAACTAATATTTGTTATTAAAGAAACTGTTAAAAACATTCTACAAAAAAGCTATATATGTGTGTCTATTCTTTTTCTAATCTCTGTTAAAATTCATATATTATACTAGCGTTTCTGCAGAGAATTTTTCCTCCAAAAATCTTATTAAACATCCGAGTGGAAGAAAATTCAGCGGAGCTAAATCTGGATTACATGGAGGATGCAACTAAGATGATACATGTTTGCATCCAACTGGATGCAAACTTCCCCATTCGGTTGTGTCAATCACAATTCGATCTAAGATACATAACTTTTGTTTGCAAATGATTTCATAATCACGGTTTTAGGAATATCAATAACTTCAACAATTTCATGAATATTCGTCAGTTATATAAGCATCCATTTGTGAGGTCCTTGTTTTGCCACTTTTTTTTCTCTGGATCTTCATTAAATATTTGATACTGAATATTGACCTCTTTACAGATTAAACTATTCTAGATATAAACGCTTCGTTTTGACTAAGTCCAGCGATTTCTAAGAAATCTAAAAATCCACAGTTCGAATTTACTCCAAATGCTTGCGCTGTGTTTGTTTGCTTCCCGGATGTTTAATAGGATCTAGAACAAAACAACGCCGCAAATTGTACTACTACACGAACGAAAGTGATTAGTCATATGTGCGGCGCTTTTATAGCTCATGCGCAACTTATATGGCGACTATTTGTACTTTTAATCCCGGATAGTCCTTTTATATTGATGACTTAAAATTTTTTTAAAGTTTTGTAGCTTAATTGAGTGTTTTATGGAAAAAACGTTAGAACATCTCCAGAACTGAATATTAATATTATAGATTTTACAGTTATATATTTGCTTTTAGTGAATTAACTGTTCTATAATCCACTTTAGAAGTGAGCAATTCAACCATTCTTATTATTCCAAACAACTGTCAATTCTCACTCAATAGATATACATACACACAGTACTAGTGTGGAGAGCATATGAATGACCTAATTTAACATTCAGTTACACTAACAACAGTTAACACAACGACTTAAATTTTCTGAGACTGAAAATGAATTTTCAGTTTTACCATCAAGAATCCGAAAACGGCTGTCCAAACATTTATTTGTTTGAAGGGAATTTTAATTTTAAATTTAACCCTTAGTAGCCTGATTTACGAAAGTGATTTATTTTTAATATTACTGTGTTTGCTTGAAAATAAAACAATAATGACATTTGATTTTTTTTTTTTTAAATTTCGTTGGAAAGAATATTATACAACAGTAAAATACGTACAGCCAACCTATAAAAAAAAAAACTAATAGTAATGTGAACATTCGGTTTAAAAGATTGGTATCAAAATTGAAACTCTAGGTTATTAAGGGTTAATAGTAAGGATAAAAAGGATTTTTTCTTTACTATTTTTGAATATTTATTGATGTTTGCGAATTTTCGGTACTTAGTTTATTTCAATTAAAAAAAGTTTAATATCTGAATCATTTGCAGTGGCTATTAATAAATACTAAACAAGGAAAAGGATATTTTTGTTTGTTTTAATATTTCTCGGTAATCTAATTTTAATAGATTGTTTTTGAAGATCCTGATACTCTTGATTTTCTGTTGAATCATACAATTTACATTACTTATTATTATGCAATAAACAATCTAAACAAAGAAACTTTTAAATAAATAATATCTTTCGAATATTTCATAATCTTACTTTTGCCGAACTGATGCAGTTGTAAATTCTTGAAGGAGGGAAAAAAAGTCAAAACAGTCATATAATGGAATTTTATAGAATTGTATTTCACATTTTTCTTACAGTTTACACATCATAAGTACTTTTTATCACAAAATTTCTAAATATGTGACAAAACAAGCTAGTAATTACCTGTCATTTAAGAATGGAACACATAATACCTCCTCTTTCTCATTCTATTCAAAATGGAATTCTTTTGCATTCTCTGGTTTTTATTTTGTTTTGTATTCAACAAACGTTTCAAGTCAATTTTCGTCTGTAAGTGAATTATTTCCTTATTTCAGATACACCCAACAAATTCATTTCGAAATAAAATTGCGTTTTCTTTCAAAATTTTCTGAAAATTCTAAAATTTATTGAGATTTATTTAACTGGTCCTCTGTTCCTTTTCCATTACTTGAGTTATTATAAGTGTCCAATAATAGAAACTCTGTCTTCAGGGTTTCTTGCAAAATTATTTTTCAGGAACTTTTATTTATTTGTTTATCCATGTCCAAAGCTCTCATTTCATTTCCGCGAAGCTATTTGTGAATATGCTAGGAATATATTGCAATTCAAGTCGTCATCTAATCATGGGGTTTGTTTGAATTGAAGGCATTGAAATAAAGTCTTAGTGCTTTGAGAATGACCTACGGTATTTGCAATTTTAACAATATTCAGGACTCAACTTTTTTATAGGCTAATAAAGATTAGTGTAAGCCAAAATCAACAGCATTGCGGGTGTTCAAAATGTTAATCCTTTTCTAAGTGTTTTATCTGAAGTATTATTCCATCAACTGCTACTGAGGCACACGATTTCGGTTTATTCAAATAGTGAATTTTCTTCTGGTTCATAGTTACTTTGTTCGCTGGTTTTCTTATAAAATGACTATTTATGAATACAGATCTGATCAATATAGTCAGTGGTGCTAATTCATCACCTGGATTAAAAAAGAGGGGAGAGGGCCCGACAGGACAATCCCATAAGAAATATCGTTCGCCCTTTACTTTTGTAAGTAATTATATGAGATTTTCACAGTATAAAGCCTGTATTTTGATTTCATAATCTTTTTTTTTATTTTACTGTCATGTAACTGACTTATATTAACCCTTATGACATACGAATTTATTTAACTTCCCAATTAGACGACTCATCCTATCTTGAACATTTGTTGCTATTTTAATTCCTGTAATAATGTAATGAGCTTTAGGATATTGAAAAGTTTCTAAGTGATTCTTGCATTTTAAATTACTGATTACTTTCACTTAATTGCAGATGTAAAATTAAAAATTCAATAATTCGATGCGCGTGTCAGATACGTCATTGTACGTTAAGTAGTTAAGAGGAAAAATTCATGAACACTAAGAACTAAACATATGAAAAATGATTAAAATAACACTCCTTTAATATGTGACAATTTCTGGAAAATATAGGCATAAAGTTGTATCTAAAGGATTCAATGTAACTGGCAATGAAATTAAATGTCTCCAATATCCCCGCCGAACTGTCTAATCACTATTGAGAACTAGTTTACAATAAATTTTGAACGTGACCATTTTATTCAATGTATTCTCTTGTGTTAATTTTATTATTTGTAACTAGCTTCTATCCACGACTTCGTTACGCACGGAAAAGCTTTATTTTAATTAAAATGAAAACACAGTTGTCAACACATACTGTGCATGTGTGAATTTTCAGCTCCAAATGGGGCAACGCAAATGCATGGATTTTCTACGCCAGTTGGGGTAATGCAATACAGATGAGACATTTTTAATTTCTTTTATACTGTTTTGTTTTAATTCAAAAGCACTTTAAAATGAATCTGAAAAGTCGATTAATTAACAATTATTAATTTTAAATGGATCAAACAAGAAAATAAACAGAGTCGTTTGAAATAATCTGTCGAAAACATGTTGAGCCTAACCTCATTAGCGTGAGAAAAAAAAACCCTGAAGTATTACTCATTTAGCGGAAAAGTAAGAAAAGTGTCGTTTTTACTATTTTCTTCGCAATTTTTCCACTTTTGCTTTTTTAAAAAAAACCTTCCTCGTGTCTTAGGGGGGGGGGGAGAAAAATTAGCCATTTTTGTCGAGCCGTTCTCTAGTTTTGCGCTTAGCAACACATTTGACGATTCATTTTTATTCGTATAAATATAATATGTTCGTGCAACTTTTTTTAAATTTGTGTTCTGTTTAAATATAAAATAAATTACGTAGATTTATTTTATACATAAGTAATATATCATAATAACTATATATATATATATATATATATATATATATATATATATATATATATATATATATATA
>JAOUZG010005735.1:12287040-12307045 GCA_026289955.1 Argiope argentata | reverse complement strand
ATATATATATATCCACATGAAAAATTACTAAGGACGACATATTAAATACGAGAATTTAAAAAAAAAATGTTTAGGAACTATTTCCGCTGTTTCCTTGCTCTGATCTAAAAATATCTCATACCTCTTACTTTCAAAATGTTTTTGTTGATTGATTGATTTCAACTAGGGTATGGTTGCTACAATCGTTTTTTTCTTTCTTTCTTTTTCTTTTTTCCCCCTGTGGATTTGTGTAGGAAACATGTTTTGCTCTCGCATTCCAATGAGCATTTCTTATGTGAGTTTCATTTTTAAAATTTCCAAGTGCATTACTCTCTACTCTGATCATTAAGTGTAAAATATAATTAGTTAACAGAAGCAACTACATGTCGAAAACTGAATTTGATAGAAGAATGGAAGATTTGAAAATTTTTGAACTTTGGAAATTTACTATGATTTATCCGATGAATATTAAATCAACACTGAATTATTCAAAAAGAAAAAGAAAGAGAGAAAAGAAATGATGGTTTAAAAATGAGTTGAAGCGAAACATGACATTGAGCAACTTTTACATTATATTTGCTGGCTACTTTTGAAAGTGAAAAAGCCCATGACATGACCTTTGAATTTTGCATCAAGTTTTGGAGATGAAATGAGAGTGAGCCAAAAGCAATATCACACCTCACATTTTCAGTTCTGGAATCAAGATAGAATTGTTTGACTTCTCCTTGTTTCTCGATATTTATCGTGACCTATGACCTTTGATTTGACTGTTTTGGGTAATTTTGCTACCGAATATATGAATCGGCACCAATCACGCGTGGTGTGATGTTTTTCCGACTTTTCGAGAGCACAAGAGTGAGTAACAGTTCGAAACTCTTTCATAATGTTTATCATTTACAAGTGCTGTTTGTGATATTTATGCCATTTCAAAATTTAATTCCGTTTGGATTCTATTTCAAAAAAAAAAAAAAAAGGTGAATATTCTTTGTAAATTACCGTAAATAAAATAGCCTCTGCGTGGTTTCATTCTTTAAATAGAAAACATTCTCATTTTTTTCTCTTATTGTTCTTAAGTTTTGCAACTCATTTAAATTGTATGAATATTTTTATAGATTTTTTTTCTCATTTTTTATAACATAGAATGACACCAAAATACTGTCAACAAATTCTTTGGATTGTGGCAATGTTTCTTTCATAATTTTAAACTTTTCGCTTTTCCAATAAGTGCCGTGCACACCCTATGGCCAAATTCGCTTAGAAACGGCAGTTTTTTTTTCTTTTGTGCAAGAAAGTGCAAATATTATTGTGCTTCATTTTTTTTTTACCATCCGTCAATGTTTTCAAATTATAGTCATTATAACAAAAATCGGTTCAAAGGAAGATTTTGTATTCTCGTAAATAATGAGTTTTATTGTTTAGAGCATTTGCCATTTGTTTTGATCGTCAGTAGTGATATGTCGGATGTGGCAACATTTTCAGTCCCGTTTGCATTCCTTTTTTTTTCATGAGTAGTTGAACTTATTTGTAATCTATCCCCTCTCGTGATGAAACTGCAATACGCATTCGATACTTTCAACAACACCTATTTTGATGGTGTCATTAAATGTATCCATTTTATGACGTTAGTATAGTTCGTAAATGATTCATCCCTTATAATCAATTACGACATATACAGTGCATCTGAAATTGCACCAAAATGACTACGTAAGAGTATTTGCATTTGATCTACTTCGTTAAAGTTGACTGATGTTTTTTTCATTCAGAATAATAAAAGAAAATTTTTTCATATGCTCCTAAGATGAGTTGCTTTGTTTATGTTTCAAAAGGGCAAAATGCTTGTAAAATAATGTTCCTAGGACTCGTGAAGTACAAATCACGAGTTCACTGATATAATTATGTCTCAAATGATTTTTAATGTCCGATTTTGATATCTAAGATTCTTCTTCTCATTTCCTCCATTATACTTGTTTTGGACTAAAATATAAATTTTTCCTTTTCCACTTTCAGTTTCAAATGACGATCCTGTACTTATCCTGTCTTTTAACTAGTTTTTCAACCAACTTTTCCCCAATCCCCAGAATTATCATCTAGTATTTCCCAGTTAAGCAATGGCAATTGTGATATGTAAGCAGCAAAATAATAATAATAATATTTAAAATTATTTTTTAAAAATTGAAAAATGCAGTCTGGGGCAATGGAAATATCGGAGAATATATTTTTCGATTTTAGACGAATCACTCCTGAAGGCAATTAAATTTCGTAACTTTAATCGCAATACCTTCTAATTTTATAGATTACTCCATGAAACTTTCGCTTGTGTTTTTATTATGGAATAGCTTATATTTTCTAATTGGTCGTATTAGCTGATATCCCCCCTTTTTTGTAACTTTTTTGACCATTCGAGACGCTGTAATCCGACTCAATAAGTATAGCATGGCTACTTTACTATAGGTTTAGATTGCTTCCATATACGAGATGGCGTTGTTCTGGCTTTATAAGGGTTAAAAAGACTTTACCAATCATTTTGTATATCGTTTAACATATCAAGTGTCGAAATCATTACTCCTTTTTCTAAAATGTGCTTTGTCGATTAACTGAATTAATAATTGTATTGATTGTAATGAAAGTTATAATTAAATGCATGCAGTGGCGGATTTAAGTACTTTGCAACTCTATGCAATGCACAATACGAGACCCTTCTACTTATAAAAGAGTCGATTTAGTTCCACATTTTTAACATGTGAAGGATTCATTTTAGGTTAATATTTTTTTAATTTATTAACTGAAGGAATATACATTTGTTTTTATTTATCTGTTTTGCATTCAGATTGCCTGGTATCCACATTTAGATGTAATATCATTTATGCTAATGTTCAGTTTTATAAATATTGTAGTAATGAAGCGTGATAGTGAAATTGTATAAGAACGTAACCTGTTACACTTAAATAAAGTGTTGATATTATCCTGTTATTTCATAGTATTTGTATTTTTTACTACCTTATTTTTTTGGCAACTAGGAAAATATTTTTTTAATGTACTTACTTGAGGCCCCAGGTAGCTGTCCCATTAAAAATCCGCCACTGAGAACGTAATTATTTTAAATGAACTCAAAAATTGGCACATATATATATAATATTCCTGCTGATTTTCACAGTTCCTTAATTATTACTCAGTTTTTATTTGTTAAATTTTTTAACCCCTTAACCGGTTTATTTTCTTATTTTGATTCAAATGGAAATCCATGGAATACTTGGCTTATCTACGTATTCGAAGTCATTCTACTATTGAATCATAATTGTCATAAATTATTTATTTTTTGTTTACAACTATCAAAATTCGATAAATCGATGCACGTACGGCGTACGAGCAAACCGGTTAAGGGCTAAAGATGTTATTGAAACATTTTCAAATTGTTTTGGATTTTGTTATTTTAATACTGCTATCTTGAAAATCATTATCGCTATATTTCTATAGTTGCTTTTTGATTTTTAAATTTTTGCATCTATGACTTTTACTTCAAACTTTAAATCCATATATGTATAAGTTATTGTAGTTATTTGTGTAAAACTTCATTACATTAATAAAATTGATAATTACTTGATAAAACAAAAACCTTACTTGATAAAACAAAATAGAATCATAATTGTTACTTTTTAGAATATCTGTATTTATTTCACTTCAATCATTTCAATTCCATTAAACAATCTTTAAATTAATACACCGGTTTCGTTATAGCATTCGATATTTTGTATGTAATTTTTATTTAGATTTACTTTTAATTCGATTTTCTTGTACTCACTCAATCCCTGAGAGTTTGTCTTATGTAACACTGAAACTTTCCTTGAAGTTTTTCCTTTTCCTTTCTCCCTCCTGTCCTCAACTTCTCTCATGACAGTGATGGATTCGATGCGTAAGCTCGTGCAGTTGTTTGCCCTTCCAGTCATTTTCTTAATGCAATTATCCCAAGCATTGTTGATATCCACCTCTAGACAGTATCTGATCAGGTTCGCGCTGTGCTTTATGTAATTGACGCGGAGGTGATGGTAAGTGTAAACACACGCTGCGTCGCCTACGGTGGAAGAGATTTAATTGCATTCCGAATTCATTTACCGTTATCGAAATTAGTTGGCAGGAAAGCGATTAACTCGTTGTTTACATTTTGATTTTGTGCGGCTGCATGTCGTGGTTAAGAAGTTAACGAATTTTGTTATTCGGACTTGCCGCCTACTTTCGCCTACATCGAATGTCTTTTCTACTTGTTTCAAAATCTGGTAAAAATAATAATTCCACTTTATAAACTGGCATTTAATATTAACGCAAGTAATCTGACCTATAGAAATTCTTTCGGTGTCTTAGATAGAAATTTTTTTGATTAAAGACATTATTATTTATCAATAATATTTTTTTTCCTTTTATTTAAAAGAATAAATTTTTATTTTTTCTAAATTCCAGACATTAACACAATGTCCTCTTTTGACTCTTAAAACGGAGATATAAAGGGAAAAATGTTTTTATTCATAATCTTTGTTTAAAAATTACAAATAGAAAGATATCTTTAAAGAAATAATGTTATGCATATTTGCAGCATTTCAACAAAATTTCATAATTTTAGTTTAACCACTATTAACTTTGAATCATACCTGATTGAATGTATTATTCTCAATACTCAGTCTACAATTAAATGTTTGCAGATGTATTCTAAGATTCTTTATGCGTGTCTCTTTTCCCCATCATCTTCTTAAGTTAGGAGATAAAATAAATCGCTTCTCTGCTTATTGTTTCTTTCGTCTGTTATTGCTGCAAACGACTTTTAATTTGCCTTTTACATTTTGCTACGGCACACGGCAACTCTAGTGCCACATTCCTACCGTATTTTTTGTATTTATTTATTGCATGCTTTTTATTATGTATATGCCTTTTAAATAAAAATGGATGGATGGGTTAAAAGATTATTTTGGTTGAAATTTGAGTAGAATATATAACTGAGTCCTATTAAATCGGTATATTTATTGACAAATGCTTTCTTAATTTCGAAAAATGGAAATGTTATTTTAATACATTGAAATTTCCAAGTGCCATCAATTTAGTAGTGGGGAATCAGAGCTGCTATAGGTAGTAAGCCGGTTCATTAAGTAGGCCTTTATCCCGTAACTTAAGAAGCTCCGATACTGTTTTTATTTTTCAATTATTGATTTTCTTTTATAATATTTTTCAAAATGATTTAATTTTTTTTCAATTAATTTATAAATATTATTTTCACAAATATATATACGAATCAAATTATTAAATTATTATTACATTCAAAAAATTAAAATAATATTTACATTTTGAAAAATTATTCTTACGATTTTTTTTCATGTTTTTAAATTAGTTTACAGATTAGTGTGGACAATTGTTTTTGAAGTTAGTCAATTGTCTTAAAGTTGGTCTTGGTATTAGCCTATTTAGATTTTACTATTTTGTTTAAAATTATTTTTGATTTTTTTTAAAAGTGAGATAATACAACTTCCTTTGAAAGCGATCTATTTGAATTGTGTAGTTCTATTTGCGTAAATATTAATTATATACAGATGCTATCTAGAAATTCAAATCGATGTGGAATATCTGATTTTGAATGCTGGGAAGTTGAAATTGGGTCACAACAATTCAATTGCCTGAGGGTCCTTTCGAGGCTTCATTCGTTTTTAGCTATAGATAATGTTATAATATTCAAAAGATATACGTGAAATGTAATAGGATGCATTTAAGTATTTTTAAAGCAATGTTGGTTTTGAATTTCATTGCGAAAATATTTTTGGATATGAATATTCCCCAACCTAAGCATTTCTATATTAGATCTTATTTCTGAGATTGGTTGTGCATTCTGAACTGTTGTGGAAATAAGTTATTATAAATATTTTCTTCGTAGTATGGAAATGTGTTTTAAGTGGAGCAGTAATAATCTTTAATAAAACACTTTATTTTTTATAACATACTAAGTTATAGATTTTTTTTTCATTTAAATATTATTTATTTCAAATATGTAGGTAGAGTTTATTTTTCTAAGTCTTTTGGTAACCTTGTTTCGATTTATTCAAAGCTTCAATACATAACGGAATTCTTCAAAATATTGAGAACGGTAACTGTTTCCATCAACTTCCGTGCTTTTCATTCGATACATTCTTCCTCGCGCACGATGGAGATGCCGTGAACGCCAGAGAAAAGAAAGTAGGCCTAAGGCCACTTCTCTATACCCGGGTGGTCCCTTCGCTTACCAGGTGCCCACCGCGTTGAAAGAAGGCCACAGACAGACAATGTGAGCTCATCTTTTCTGGCTACGGGTCTGAAGATTCTCTCTCCTTCACTGACGCCAATTGAGGTTATCCGCAAGGTGATGCATGCAGTGGGTTATCACTGGTGTGATTATCTTTGATACGATCAGTTTTCTTGCAGTTTTATCTTCGCCTTCACTCCTAGACGTGTAAAATGCAGTCCCATAAAGATGTAAAATGCTGTAGGGGTGTTAAAATTCCGACAGATTCATAGAAGCAAATATCTGGACTTGACATGAGATGTTTACAGTAGAAATCCAACTATCTAACTATCTATTAATCGAACCTAGCAGAAAATAGACCGTCGGTTTTCACAATATACAAACAGAAAATTTTGTAATCGTCTAAAAATTCGGAATCATTTTGATGGATTTCCACATTTTAGATATCTTTGAAACTCAAAAGCACATTTTTGAAATTACATCCATCTGGTGTGATGTTTAATAGCGAACACAATAATTCAAAAGTGCTTTGATAGATAAAATTTGGTTTGTGGTCATTACACCCAATCTGTAATTTTTTTAAATCAAATTTTGAATGAAATCCATTGGCAGATAGTTTGGCCAACTGCTCGAAAACAGATTTTACGGAGTGATAACTACAAAATGTTTTTTTTTTAAAAAAAAGAAGCTAAATATGTATATAAAATTTAACATGTCGAAGTGCAGATCTGTACAATTATTAATCTGTATTTTGAATTTAATTTGTCAAAGATTTGAGTGTCTATAGATTTGTGCATCTTCATGATTATAAATTCGGACACGCATAGACTTAGATGCCTGTTGGAATTTGCTGTGTGATCTTTTCACTAACGTGCCAAATTTTGATTTTCCTTTCATCGGGGAGAGAAAGCATTCAAAGTTCAGGTTATGATTTCTGTATTCTACGTAGCATAGAACACTTATGTACATGTCTTTAAAAATATAGATCTGAGCAATCGTGTGATTCTCTGCTTTGTCCAAAGTCGACAGTTTTTTTTTTTTTTTTCCTTCCTTTTTTCTCGAGAAAATGGGAGGTTGGGTTAGGGTAATTCCTTTAATAGTAAGTAAACGAGAAATTATTACAATTATTTAATTAGTGAGCGTATCAAGGCACTTAAGCCGATTTCTCGTTGTAAGTGCTTATGGCTTTTTTTAAAGAAATTATTTAGAAAGAGGAAATTAAGTACAGTATTCTTAAGAATTTCAATAGTGATGTGAACTTATTTCATTTATGCATTTATTTATATATTTATGCTTTTTTATGATAGAATATCATTATAAATATGTATACCATAAATAATCAGTGGAGAAATGGAACGTTATCAGCCTAGATCAATAATATTCTCGATTTCTTTTAACAAAATAATCGATGTTAGAAATTTGATAATTAATAAGAGTTGTTAAAATGTTAATATTTATTTAGTTGCGATTTACTTTTATAATATCAAATAATTTTTGAAAGTTTTGTCGAATGGGAAGAAGTCATGATTTATAAATAAATATTTTAGCCGAGTTCCTAATTATCTGTAGTTACTATGGTTCTAGTCAATTCGAACAATCAAGTATCTTTTACGCTTTCATCCTACAATAACGAATAAAATATTAATTTTCTTCAGGCCATAAAAAAAAGTAACACAGTCAGTCAACCAATGCTGTCTAAAGAGATCATTAAAAAAAAAGAACTGTAAAAATTAAACATTGTTTAAATTTTAAAGCATTGGCTTAAAATTGTATGCAGATTTCCTCATTGTTAACAGGTAGCAGTGGCTTGATGATAAAGTCTATTTCGGTTTTTTAAACTCGGTCCCACGCATGAAATCTTATAGAGAGAGTTGTCGGTTGAAGTATAGCATTAATCATTTGATCAAGGCTCAGCTAAAAATAGCCTTTATTGCTACGAAACGGGCTGTTATTATAACCAAGTTATTTCAATGCGATAACACCAAAATGGAAGCAGATTAATGAAATTTGGCATGTTAATGATAGCGCCAAATTGATTAGAAATGTGTCGCATATTGTGATAAATCTGCCAGTGGAAAGACTTTGCCCTATGGTAGGGGAAGTCAATAGTCCAAGTAAATAATGACCTGTTGCATTAAACATATGCTGTGTTTATTTTATTCATCACGCACATAAGTATCGGTATTTTAGACAATCTATACAGTTGGTTATTTTTATTTGTTTTAAAAATGCACGACCTGGGTTTCTATGTGCTTGGAATTAATGTGATCTACTCCGCTACAAAATTACTCCATTGCATCTTTATGAGAGTTAGATGGGTTTGTTTTATTAATTAACACATCAAAATTTCTCCAACTGACAATTCAGAGTCTATCAATTTTTCAGCAAATTCATATGCAGCCACTTTCATCCCCTGCATTTGCTATTTGTCGTATAATACCCAATTCCTTAATATTCCTAAGAAATGAACCTGCAATATCTGTTGGTGGTATTCGTTATCATTATTTTAATATTGTTTGGTTCGAGTCTTGACAATTTTAAGTTTTCTCTTGTTTGTTGAAATTTAAATATATGCATTGAATTTATTGAATGTATAGATTTGAATGTAAAATATAAACTTGACATTTAAATAAACATGAATAAAATATAATTTTTACTTCAATTATTTAAATAATTTTAACTAGATTTAGGTTAAGATTTATAGTTGTTTCATATTTTTGCTACTGTTTACGGTTTATTTGTAACTTGGTAGAAACATTTTCTCTAAAAGTTATTCAAATCCATCGTCCCGTGAAGTTCGATTTCTCAAGAAGCGTTTCCAACCCTGACACATATTTACCTGAAATGTTATTCCTCTCTGTCCCCCTTTCCACCCTCGACTCTTCCCAATTAGCAAAAGTTATAATTCTTGGCGTCCTAACTTCCTTTTGGCGCAATTTCCCTTCCAGGCAGGGTGATGATGGAAGCCCAATAACACCAGCTTGCTTTCACTTGTTCCCTTATTTTTTCTTGCATCTCCGCCAAGAACCGGATTCGTTTTCCATTCAGTGCGAAAAGGGTTCGCGGAAGGTTCTACTCGTTGTGTTTGGGTTACGCGAAACGATGTTTACTAGTGGTTTTTTTTGTGTGTGCCGTTATCGGGTGTGTTGATGGTTGAGCGAGTGAGGCATGCTACAGGTATTCCGCCGTCTGCTCTTCTGTGGTGTCTTGCGGAATGGAGAGTACAGCTCGGAGCGGAAGCCCCTTTACCAAGTGGAGTACAAAGATATCGATGACACAGCTGACGTTCTGTACCAAGAATCAGACGACTTACATCTGGGTAAAAGTTTTTTCCCCTCTCTTTGTTCCCCCTATAGTATTAGATGATCATATACTGTTCTTGGGAAGTAATTAGACAAAAAAGTCCTTTGTGCGACTCCCTCTCCTCTTCTTTTGCTATCAAAGAATCATTGTGTTTCGTTAATGCAGTGTTCGCATTTGTGCTGGTGTAACGTATCCAGAACGGGAGTATTTACTCAGTGTGAATTGGATTCTTATAATGCATGCACGATTGGTTATGTGAAATTGTCGTGGTCTTGTAGATCTATATGGATTACACATCTAGACCTTGTAAGTAGCGATATTAAATGACTTTTTATGTAATAAAATCATTTAGAGGTTAGCAAATGAACAGGTTAGATTGTGACGAATGTAGCATAGATAAAAAATAAATTTCTAGCCCCTAATTATGTTTGACATTTTGCGTGTCACTCATACATTTATAATTTTAAAAGCAATATTCCTTGTACATATTCACATTTTACTATGTTAGTTCTGAAAAATACTGATATAATTGTATATTAATGATTATATATATATATGGTAATTAATGTATTATTGAGATAATTATCGCGGTTTTATTGGGAAAATCCTTGCAATTGTAATTTTATTGGTCTGGAAAGTATATTTTTAAATATGTGCATTCAAACCTGTCATTAATTTAATCAGAAATGTAAATTATTAGAATTGAATGAAATGTCAATGTAATATGTAAGTTGTATATTTTTGAAAGAAGAAAAAAGAATTATTTCGTTGCATTTTTTTAAAAAACAATTATATAAGAAATATTTTTAATTGAATTATGTTGCAGTTTTGGAATTTTAATAAATAATAATGAAATTCTTTAAAAATTCTTGTTTCTGAAGGAATTGACATCACCCCTTCCCCTTTCTTCTAGAGACACAATTTTCTGTGCATCTCCCCGAAACCTTGGAATTGAATTTACTTCAAAACACGACTGTTTTTCTTAAAAGCGTTTCGTCGAACTTCAACGGCGGTATAAATATGTTTTCAGTGTGTCTTTAACTTCTCTACATGTCACTCATTGAGTTATTTATGGATTGTGTACGTCAATACATTTGAACAATTGGCTTCAGAATTGCTTTCTTCTTTCCGTTTTAAGAATATGTCTGCTGAAAATACACGATGCTGTCTGTCGGCTCGTTGGCACACATTATGAGGCTTACGTACACATATTTTCTTTTCGTAGACCTTATTATTTTTAGTAACTGATAACACTTGTGGAGTTGCTGTTCTAAAAATTGAATTTTACGTATTTTTTTCTCCGCCATGTATTACAAAATTTTAATTTGGAATGATTGTTTGCCATATCGTTAATAAAACATTTAATTCATTCTCCATTTGCTAAGCTTATACTGCGTCTATGAACTTATTTATATTATATCATTCAGGAAGAAATGAATCATTTAATGAAGTTTAATTTTTATCATTTTTAGGTTGTAAGTTTCATACCATTATAATCAATTAATAGCGTTTGAGGGATTTTGTTGAAGTAATACATTCTGTGTTAGCTTATAGAACATTAAATTAAAATGGTAAGTTCAGCTGTAGAGCTGGGAATATTTTTTGTGTGTTTAGACTTATATTTTCCCACCCCCTTTTTTCATATTTAATTTAATTTGTTTTCAAATAACCATACACACATATTCTCGAAATTGAGCATCGAACCAACTAGATTTTATTTCATTTCTGTTTCAAATATATGTTATAAATTGAGCGAAGACTGTTATTTCTGGTAATTTACTTATTATTAAAAAAACAATCCTTCTAGTGGGCTAAACGATTTTGTTATCAAAATTGTAATGATAGTTTAACCAAATACGTAATTTTAAATAACATACGGTGCTTTACGTAATTTGAAATAAACCTGTCAAATAATGTTATTAGGTCGACTAGTATTATTAAAATTATTACAATGAATATTACTTATTTTGGTCTAGCGGTATTTTCTAAAGAATTATGAGCGTGTGAATTGTTCTATTTTGAATGCATTAGAATTCGCCATTCAAATCGGACAATTGTCTCAGCTCGTTTTTATTACTATTCATTTTCTCGAAATCTCAATGTGAGGTCGCATCATCGTCGATGTTATCCTGTCGAATGTGTAATATTTTCCTGCTTTTCGCTACAGGTGCATATTTTTTCCTCACAATCACAACTGTTTGGGCAACCTGTGATCCAGATCTTGACGTCGCCAACCCACGTGGGTGTATAATAAGTATAAAGGTCTCAATATGCTTTCAGAATTTTAATGAAGTGCACCATTTTTTGCTTATTCTATTATAAGAAGAGGAAGCCTTAATGTGGGCAGCTATCAATTACGTTGATCTAGCGGCACATAATACATTCAGTTTCTGTGGCCTTCATTGAATTGCTTGAATACGGTTTTTATACAAAGAATATCTTAATGTTTGGATATGGACTGAAGTATTTGGATGTGGACTTCAGGAGGATTATTTAAAAAGTGCTAAAATTATAGAAATTTATTTTAGTTGTCTTCGATTTAATTTTAATCAAGTATTATATAAATTTAAGTATTATGTAAAATTTTTTATGGTAATGAATAACTTCTATCCTGCAAAATATTTTGGATTTTCATTTTTCTGAAGAAAATATTTCAGTAATATACTTTAGTTTACAATACATTCATTCAATAATATACATATAATTTTGATTTTATTTGTTATCAGTTATAATGTCTTAGACTAATTGTGATTAGCTTAAGAGTTTACTATAAAACGATGTAGATAAAGTTTTCCTAATTTCTTCAATCATTGAAAGGATGTGATACTTATATTACATAATTAATATTAAACGCACTGACACTTTTTTTTATACAATGTGATTGTTGTCCTATGATTAGTATTAATTTTTTTTCTCCATGTACATTCAATATTGGATTATAATTAATTCTTTTAAAATGAAATTGCTTCTAAAATTAATGTGCTTTTGAATATGTTTCCAGAATATTTTAGACTGAAACATTACTAATGTTTTTATTTCATTTAATATCTGAAATATCTATCTATATACAGGGTGTCCGAAAAGTCTTTGACACATTTCAAAAATTCGATAAAAAAAAATAAACGAGATAGAAAGTAAAATTAAGTTACATTTATTACCTCAAATAGTGAAGTTTTTTTTTTTTTTAATGTATCGATACACCTCGATGTGGGCCCCTGATTTTCGGGGGCTACGAGCAAATGACTGATGAATTCTATCGACGACACTTCTGTGTCGACCCAGGACACTCCCAGTTTCCAAAAACTTATTTTCCCATGAAATAATGCTGTTACGAGATAGAGTGTCTTTTCCCATATTTCGTACAGAAATCACGTTGAACTTGAGTCACAGATTTCGATTCGAAAAACCACAACACAAAACGTGCGCTCACTTGGAGAAGCCATTTTCTAAATAAGTCTTTCTGGCATTTCAGTACCGCAGCCTACCGGCCAGTTTTGCATTTTTAAAAAACTTTACTATATGAGGTAATAAATGTAATTTAATTTTACTTTCTATCTCGTTAAATTTTTTTTACCGAATTTTTGAAATGTGTCAAAGACTTCTCGGACACCCTGTATAATAGGTTAGTTTTAGGTTGTAGATTATTTTAAGTATGAAAAGGTGTATTAGAAAAATAAAAATTTAATTAGTATTAACGATGAGAACATTATTGTGTACAAGTAGCGAACTCCATCGTAACAAAACTGCTGTTGCCACTCAGTATCAATAAATGCAGGAATAATAAAATTACAGTTAAACGAGAACCTTACATATATGATGGTGTTTTCGTCACTCGAAGACTTGATTTAATGATGACCTAACAATTCTTTTCAAATGCTATATTCTCGAAATATGTGTATTTACTGGAGCTTCTGGGGCTGTGGAAAAATTAAAATCTGATTAAATTCGTCAAATTCTCCAATACCAGCGGGTGACCGAGTTCCGCTCGCAGAAAACAGGTATCGAAGCTAACTCGAATATTTAAATTTTCAATTGTGATTTATCAAAACAATACATGCCATAAGAAAATTTGTGAAACCATTGGTGAAAAGATAACCGGTCAAAGTGCACCATTGTAAACTATTCTAAACAAAGTTAGAGTTTGGAAAGGGAACTATTCTATACAAAGGTAAAGTTTGAAAAGTCATAGGAAATAAAATGTAATTGATAACAAAAAATTATACAATTAAAGAAATGGTACAAAGTGAGCAGTGTAAAGATTGAAGTGTGTTAAGTTTTAATTTTATCTTATACTATATTCCTCGTATTATAGTATAAGATAAAATTAAAACTTAAGCTCCAAGCATGCGTTACGAGTAAAAGGGAAAAAATTATCTTATTAATATGCTGCCATCAGATTGACAAAAACTCAAATTTAAAAAAATAAATTATTATTGCGCATTAAACATATAAAAATGCAATTTTCATAACGTGTCTGCATGAAATGAAAAAAATATATATATGAATATTGATATAGATGGCATATTGGCTATAGATGGCAGCACGTTACCACTTGAAAATTTAAGTAGCCATTATGGCGAACTAATAAAGTTTGAAAATATCCTCTCTGTAACTCCGAACTGCTCAACCGTAGCGCTTCAAAACCGGCGCCAATCGGTTCCTCGTGGCCAAAAACCCCAGACCCCCAAGTTTACCGGAGTTTATTAATTCTGGGGCGATTTTCGACTTGACAACCCTTCCTCGTATTATAGTATAAGATTAATACACGCAAATAGTACTGAAAACTGTCTTTATTCCGGCTATCTTAATTTTTAAAAAATTGAATTGTTGTGTACCGCCGATTATTAATGTTTGATTGTCTTCCTTCTTTATGTACATTTTGAGTGTCGGGAATCGGGTTTACTAAAATTTTTACTTGAAGTTAACAGACTGGCATGCTATCTGTAAATCGCGAAATACGTCATGTTTTATGAAAAACAAAATTATTTGGAACTCTTTTTAAGGTCAAACTATTGAATCTAGATCTATCTAATTTAATACTCATTAAATAAAGGTTTTTCAAAATTTGAAATAGATTGGAAATTAAATATTAAATCAGTTTTTATTTTTTTCCCTCAATGACTATATATATTAATGCTCAAAAACTAATTTTGTTACATTATGTAATTATTTTAATATTTTTTTTAATTGTTCAATTGCTAGACCTATACTCATACGCGTTTTACTGACACATTATTACTGTTTTATAATAAACGGTAAATTTAAAAAAATAAAATAAAAACAGACAAATCAAACTTAAAACATTAAAATGCTACGACATCGCGTTAGAGCTTGGGAATCTTTTAAATCTTCAAAATGGAGATACCAATAGAAAACATTGAACAAACCCTTGCGTATACGCAATTAAATATCCATCTTTTTGTTTATCTGTCTTCATCGCGTGTGTATGGCTCAAGATTTAGAACTAGATAGATACCTGAGGCACTTGGAATTGCAAACTTGATGGATTGCTGCCAAATGTTTCATTTTGATGCTGCTCGAAACAATTGAGAGATGGATGGGGTTTATTCGACAATGAGGCACGGCATTTAAAACTCCATTTAAATTTGGATCCGACTCCCGAAGGACGGAACGAAATCTTGCGCAACGTGCTTTTGATGGGCCGTTTGAAAATGGACATAATAATAATAAATGGGCGATAAATAATTAGAGATTTAATTTGGTGATATTTACTATTGGGTGATATTTACTATTTCTCTTGTAAAATGAATTTTTATATCCCCTCCTCTTAAATTTTAAGCAAAGTTACCCGTTCTAACTAAACTTCTAGAGTGAAATAGAGGCATTGGGAAGTTAAATGGTTCCCTGACCATAATATAATTATTTCACCCTTTTCTTAGCCATCAGTAGTGATTACACGAATGCATGTGTGTGTGGAACATTGTTATACTTTTTCATCCCATCATCGTATTTGACTTTAAAAGTATGCTTAAATACACTAATGTTTTATCTCCATTGCACTCTGCACATTTGTGTCCCATAGCACTACTATAACCAATGACAATGAAAAGCAGTAGGGCCGGGATTGCCTGGTTGGTAGGGTGTTGGACTCGTATTCCTTAGGTTGCGAGTTCGACCTGTGAAGACTCCCTTTGTGTGGTGGTGGCTGGCGCCGGTAAATCTGGTGTGGTCACAAAGTCCTCCAAGTCGAGAGTTATACCACTAGGGGTAAGAGGTCACAGGTGGTCGTTCTCTGTCCCATATCTAAATTACAATCTATGGATGGATGAATGAAAATGCGTGAATGAAATCTGCCTCGTAAAAAGGGTTTGTGACGTGTGTGACCGAGAATTCAGGTTTCTGCCTTCGGGTGCTAAGGCTTCCATACCCTCACAAACTAATGCACCTCTCCTTCTGCTGTAAAGCGGAAAACAACAACAATGAAATGCGGTTCCCTTTTACAAAGCAAAATATCTCCCTTTGCAGATATTACGCTTGTAATTTTATAATACTGAAGAATTATATTACTATCAAACTGTAAATATATTTGCTGCCTTTAATTAAAAAAGAAATAGATGCAATATGGCCATTAATTATCAAATGTCGAGTGTTGCATTTCAGAATTAATTAGAAATTTCGAAGATAAATCGTAGGCCACAAATGTTTTGTTAAGCAACTGTTATTTTGACATTGATTACAAAATATTGATTGTTGCCTTTTAAATGCTTTCTATAAAAAATGCTTCCACTGATACAGTTCTCCAAAAGTTGAATATTCAGAAACGTTTTATTAAAATTTAATTTTTATAATTTACATCATCTCCATAACTGTGCATAATTTGATATGGTGAGAATTTATACCCGATTTTCAGACACACATATAAGTGGATAATGATAATTTGTTTCTCTCTAAACCATCGAAGTTTGTATTAGCTAGGAAATATAGAAGTCACACTACCGTATTGATGGTTTCCTTTCGTGTTTTAGTACTTCCTATTCTCGCACATTCTTATGCTGATATCTCTTAATCGGCACGTTTGGAAGTGCATCGACCATACAATGTGTAAACTTCAATTTCGTTGTATCCGTTTGGCGTAACAGACCAAGCATGAAATTTAGTGGCTGCTCCCTCTTTTTATATTAGCTCCTGGTTGTGTTTCTCGTTTCCAGGTGATGGAACTCATGAACTGTACGTCTCTGCCAACAAGGCGTTGTGCCAAAATGGAGGATGAAGCACCGGTAAAATCTACTAATATTTAAAACTTTTCTATATTTATATTTGTGTTGAAATAAATGGAGTATCTCAATTTTGCATTCGTCACTCTAACAAGTTTTTGGCTTCGGCTCTTTCTAACCCTTTCGTCCCTGAATCGGTTAAACTTCCAGGTCTTGTAAAATGCTGATGTTGCATGTGCGCGACATCAAGGACTAAAGAGTTAATGACCTTCTTCATTTGATCTTAATTTTTTAAAATTATAAATAAAGAAATATCAGTGTTTTGTGATATAACCTATGTAACGGAATACCGATAGTGACTATCTGTTTTCTGTAATTTACGATCGAGAAGATTTAATTACTGCTATTTCTCTTGATGAAGTGAACAATTTGAACTGGAGTAAAATGATAATCATATTAATCAAAGGAATTATATGCTGAACTTATGCATTTAGTATATATTATTTTAATAATATGTAATTATCCTTTAAAAAGTAAAGTCGTTGAAGAAAAAATATTAAATTTTAAAATATTGTTAGAAACTTTCCTTTTATCCTATAATTTTTAATAATTTTGTCTATACTTTCAATCATTTCTGACTGCATTTCTTTGTTTACACCACTAGAAAATAAGTCTAGTTGTCTATTCCTCCTTCTAATAAAACGGATTCAGTTAATAAGTTGCCTTCAATCGTCATGATTCTTCTCGTTAATATTTATTACTACTTTGTCTTATTTAAATATATTGAAGCATTTTCGTTTTATTGGGACATGAATCATAAAGGCTGTCTCCATCCACTGAAAAGGAATCGCTGGGCTACACTAGTTTTGCTTGTTTGTTAGTAGAAATGGCTCATCGAAGGAGAGCCTCTGGTTATCGAAGTTACATTAAACATATCTAGTACGTCGCCACTATTAAAGTAAACAAGATAATCAATTTGTCACATTTTTAGCATTTCTGTAATATTAGAAATGGTATTCTATATAAGATTTTTCTCCTCGATTTCTAGTTATCGAAGTTACATTAAACTTGTCTAGCATGTCGTCACTATTAAAATCAACAAGATCAACAATTTGTCATATTTTTAGCATTTCCGTAATATTAGAAATGGTTTCCCATATAAGATTTTTTTGCGACTTTAAGACATTAAATTCTTAAACAGTATTATGATTTTGTAAAATTCTAGCCCCCCCCCCCAAAAAAAAAAAAACTTTTAAAGAACTGCAGAGTTTGACTGAAAGGGTTGGGGCAATGTGAACCCTCTCTGACTGGTTTTGCAAAAGAAAAATTCTCCCTCCCTCTTAAATAAATTTGCATATGCATACAATGGAATATTACTCCACGATTTTTGAACATTTTACTCCCACCAATCGTAGCCAATTTTGATGTTTTGAGTCTTGCTACAATGTTGAAAATAATGCTTTATTTGAGATCAACATTAATGGGAAATGATTTATCTGTTTAAACATTTATCAGACTAATCTGAATTCGTGAAAATATAATCAAATTATATTTTCACGAATAATTTACTATAAAATATAATCAAATTTACTATAAAATTGAAAGAAAATAAACCTATATTTTAGTAGTTTGCATATCAAATTGTATTTTATAAATTTCGAAAGTAAACATCTTTGTATTTGATTCATTAATAATCATTTTTATGATTTAAAAAATGTTTTTGAAAAAATAATTTAAAGACTTATAATTTTCATGTATTTCTTAATTTCTTATGACACTAATATGTGCAAGTATTAAGTAATGAATAACAATAAATAATTTTGAACTATATTAATTTCAAAAAACCCTCCATTCAATCAGCATTGTAGCAAACGGCCCTGTATTAGAGGAAGTACAATCGTTAATGTTTTTACGATTGTACTTCTCGATTTGGAAAAAAATTCAATACTGATTGGAATAAGAAAAATGGCGGTAGAGTACTGTAACGTTTAAAATAAACACTCAAACAGTATCTATATCATTTGCTAATATTTTTTTTTCTTTCAAAGCACGAGTCTGAAGAATCTCAGCAAATGATTGAGTGAAAGTAAAATTTGGGGATAAATTTCGGACTCAGCCTTTCTATTCATACGATACAGGTGTCCGTTGAAGAAAGAGCGAATTCTAAGAAAAACGAGGCAGTTCCAGAAGGGGGTATTCTACGTTGAAAATCTGAACAATCACTGCCCCCTACAGATTGGTCACGGTGTCTCAAGGTAATGGCGCCAGTCCGTCCGTTCTTGAATATTTCTATGCAGGTGGCAGATACTTTTAAGACTAAACCCGACACTTTGTTTACTCATCACGTTCTTACGGATGCCGAAAATGTCAAAATGGGTTTTAGGAATAAGACATATCCAAAAGGCGTTTTAAAAGATGATATAATTTTACTTATATTTGTGAGGTATCTTTAGTAAGTATGGAGCCAGGAGTTACATAGAGGGGTGCTTTCAAAATGATTAAAAAAATAGACAGAAACGAATGAAAATTATTAAATTTATTGTGTATTACGCTTTACAACCGCGCCTCTACGTTACGTCAGGCGCAAATGTAAATAAAATAGTATTATTTTTATTTTCTGGTTGACAGAATTAAATTTTTAATTTCTTCTTGAGATAGAGGTTACTTCTCATTTTTATATGATTTTTCGGAATTTACAACAAATTGGGAAAGTATTTGTAACTGATTATTATCTTAAAGTTTACAGAATTCTGCTTATCGGCGTTTTTACTAGCGCAAATCCTTTTCATTCTGAAAGAAAACAAGCTTTGTGGAATAATTCTCGTTGGTAAAAAGACTGTTTCCATCACTCATAAATATTGAATTTTTTTGTTAATGTATTTATGATTGTTCCGAAAATTAAAATGCTTGCCTTTTAAAAAAGTAATTTGCTAAATTTTCTTATTAAACCTTTATTTAAGGATATTTGAATATTTTTTCTGGGTTTAAAAAAATGGCGAGGTTTGTTTGTTGTGATGCATATTGAAATAAAATTATCTCCTAGATAGATATTTAACAAGTTGTTGCTTTAGAAAAAATAATCAAAGTAATTGTATTTAATTAGGTACTTCTCACATTCTTAATGAAAATTTTTTGCTAAATGATTTACGAAAACTTCTGATATATGCACTGACCAGGAAGAATTTTGCAATTTTTTTTTATCATTTTTCTTCGGAGCCATGAAGATGATTCTGATAAATTATTTTAATGGGCTGGGGTTCCTGGAATATATATTATTTATATTTGGTATTACTAC
>JAOUZG010005735.1:12217339-12282040 GCA_026289955.1 Argiope argentata | reverse complement strand
ACTACCTTTTGTATTTGAAGACTGCATTCAACTATTTTTTTTAATGTTCCGGTCCTTTAATTTACTAACTTACTAGCTACCGTTTGTGACTACTTGATTCGCAGGAATTTATATAATATAAAATGTAATCTAGTCATAATGTTTTTCTTGGCAAAGTATTTTTAAATTTCAAGTTCTGTTTCTGATAAACTTGAGCTGTTTCAGAAGCTTTACATAATTGTGTTCTTTGTGTAATGCACCTGCTTTATTTACCATCATTTCATTTAAAATTTGTTGAATTTTATGTATATGAAAATATTTATTTGCCTAATACTTGAAAGGATTATTCAATACATTTCTCAAAATGTATTTTTAAAAATCCGATTTATTTCACTATGAAGGCAAAATTTCTGGCTGAAAGGATTGTAGTATACTTTTATGTATTCACGTATGTTAAATGATAAACAAATAATGTTTAATAATATAATTTTTTTCAAAACTCTTCCTTATGGAATTAAACATTTAACTATGTAAAGTTTGTAGTGCTTGGCTCAAATTTTTTTTTTAATGAAATATGAAGCATGCTGTCTGCATGCTTCATTAGATCAGAACAATTTATCAGAATAGGAACCTCTTCTGATGAAAAATTAAGCCGAATGTTTGTCTTGATTATGAATAGTAAGAAGATGAATGAGGGGATGAAAACTATTGATATCAGATGAATGCCACAATGAAACTATTGTTATCAGATATACTTAAAAAAAATATTATTATTGCGAAATGCACTTTTATATTGCTGCATTTCCAAAAATCATCATGAGCAAGCAACAAAATTTTGTTACATTTTCAATGGATTGCAATTTCAAGTGCAAATTTATTATAAGTGCAAATTTATTATAAGT
Organism: Argiope argentata; assembly: GCA_026289955.1. Lineage (NCBI taxonomy): Eukaryota > Metazoa > Arthropoda > Arachnida > Araneae > Araneidae > Argiope > Argiope argentata. The sequence goes on along the minus strand of JAOUZG010005735.1, from coordinate 12,281,159 downwards.
GCAAATTTCCATCTTTCAAAGCGTCTGTCCTGTAAAACGCCAAAACATAGATGCTTTTTTTATTTTTTAAAAAAGCTCATTTTTAATAAATATTTCTGTCTTTTGCTTATCTAAGTAATTGTAGCATTATGAAAATTCTGTTATGTTACTTTGGACTTGCATTTTATATAATCATAATTAACGCATAAAAGAATTATGCATTTTCATTTCTTAAACTATTTATCTGTCTTCATTTCTTAAACTATTTATCTACCCCAATTATGAATTTTGAGTTGTTTAATGTTTTATTACCAGTCTTGGTATTCAAATCGTACAGTTGCATCTTCAATCTATATACAATAAACAAAACTAATTTTACTTTTTGACGTTCTATGAATTATTTGTAAAAGCTTGATAAATGGAAAAACACTTAATCATCTGACCATGTATTCAAAATCATTAAGTCTTTAGCTTTTTTTTTTTAGAACTGCTTTGTTCATATAGTATGTATAGTGTATTATACTATAATAGAAAAAAATATTTATGAAAACAAATATATCCTTGTTTTAAGTTTGGTGTTACTGAAATATAAAAACAAAATGTTGCTTCTCAACGTTTGTTCTTCTGAACTTATCATTCTTATCAGGCTGATCTTGATAAGAGATACCTTTTTGTGGTGTTCGGAATTCGTCTCCGAATGCTTGATCGTTGTTTGTGTTTACCACTTAGAGGAGACTTTCTTGGTAAATATTCTTCTCATTAACGTTTTAAATAAACAGCATGAGAAAATGAAAGAGGAGTTGGGAGAAAAATTCATCTGCCAACGTTTAGAAAAAGACCTTTAATTATACAAGGTCATCAGTTTTCTGGCGCGATTTTGCTTTCCGAAAATTCATCTTTATGAAATTCATGTTTTTAATGATCGTCATAAAAATGCATTTCTGTCATATGCCCTTGGACTTTATTAACTTTTTTCTTTTCTTTTCAAGTTGTGTCTTAATTTTAGAATTAGAAAGAAAAGAAAATGTCTCCCGCCCTAAAAATAGTGGCACAGATGTGTTTAAAAAATGATAGCATAAATTTCCTTTACTTATTCAAAGTCATTTTTGCTATAGCATTATTTTAAAAAAATTTCCCATATTGCTTTATTAATGAGTGCGAAATAGCTTAGTAATTTAATTATAGTTTATATCGGTTAGTATTAATTATTTGAATAAAGCAGATCTTTTTGAATGTCCTTGGACTTTAAAAAAAGAAAAATAACTAATTAAGTGTGTGCTCATTCTTAATTTCGGGGTGGGGGTATGGGTCAGTCTAATAATAATGTTAGTGGTGTGTTTAAAAGAATCATGGAATGTTTTCACTTCACTTATCATTTTTGGAGCAACATTACATGATATCTTTTCAGTTTTCTTTATTAATTTGATTAAAGCATTGCAGTAATTTAATTAAAACTTTCGTTTGTAAATATTATTTATTTTACGAAAGCAGGGGAGAATGCAGTAAAATATATTTTGCATTTTTATATCAGTTTAATACATTCCTTTTGTCATTAGAAAAGATTGATTTAAAAAAAATAGCATAAGTTAAAAGACAGTATTTCTGTTGAAGCTTATCAATAAATCACTAGCATTAAAAATATAATACTATTTTTTCAGTTTTAAAATTCTCTTGGATGTTTCAAAAACGAGTCATAAGCTCTTTCATATTTATAGATGCATCGAAGATTGTGCCATTTGATTTATATTATTCAACCTTGCCTGAAGTGCTCGGGTTTATTTAAGAAACAAAACGTTGGGTTTCAAATATTTGAATTCTTTGGAAATGTTAAATTGCCCGTAACCTGTGCGGTGTCTCTATGGCTGAAAAAGCGCCCTATGTAATGATTTGCATATCACAGAAGAATTTTGTCGATATCATTAATTCATTTTCGACATGTTTATGAGGATTATATGTTATGGCAGACTTCCTTGTTTTCATGCTCCGATGATATCAAACGCTCCCGAACAAAACTCGATATTACGTTACATGAAATGCGGAAAATCAATCTTTCATATATGAAAATATAGTACTGTTTTTGTACATTTCAATTTTCTTAGTAATTTTAGCTTAAATCAACTAGTTCTTAATTAAAAATAATCAATAGAGCTTTATGAAATGTTGTTACATTTTCTGTAATCTAATATTTTATATTTTTATTATTGTTTCTTATTAAAATGTCCTTTATTGCTAATGAAAAACTACGTTTATTAACCCTTTAACAGGTCTACCCATATGCCGTACGTGCATCGATTTATTGAATTTTGATAGCTATAAGCTAAAAATAAACCACTCATAATGATTATAATTCAATATGAAAATTACTTCGAATACATAGATTAGTCATGTATTCGATGGATTTCCATTTGAAGCAAAATAAGAAAATATTCCTAAAATAGAAGAAGGTGTCATCTTATTAGCCTGCAAAGAAAATAAACCAGTTAAGGGGTTAATTACTTTAGCAGTACTGTTTCTTGACTTTTAAGCTAAACTTGCTAAATATTTTAAATTTATTATATAGAGTGGTTCGGAGAGTATTTTATTTGATATTTATAATATTTCGAAATGGATAAATAAAGAATTGTTCAAAATGTATCAGTAATTTTTTTTTTGTGTGTGTGTGTTTCCGGCATATTGGTGAAGGCAATGAAAGAATCATCTATACGCCCGTTCCCCTTCTCTACCACATAACTCTTTAATAATTAACTGTTTTTAGAATGGTGTTGAGTGTAATAGAAATTTAAATAAAAGAGAAAGTTAACTGAGCACGTGAACTTTTTTACATTGTTTATTTTCCACGTAATTCTAATTGAATATTATCTGTAGATTAAGAGATAATTAATTATAATTTTAAGAGAAGCCTTTTATTAATAAAAATTATAGAGAATTTCTCGTGATTCAAGAAAATTCTAGATAATTAATACAATTGTTTGTTTGTTTGTTTTTGTTGTTGTTGTTTCATTGGTGAGAGCTGTGAGCAGACCTCTTTAGAATGTTCTTCCTTTTTAAAAAGATATTGAAATTTATTTTGTTGTATATTTCGTTCTTTTTATAATTTATTATTATGGTATATTTTTATTTGATATTAATGAATTATAGAACTGCAGACGTTTTTTTTTTCTTACTGCTATTTACGTTTTCTGTCATTACCAATGATATTTCTGATGTTTAAAAAAATTGGACATTAAAAACAAGGACATTAACACAATTGCCATCTCTTATTTTTAATATCCGTCTCTGCGGCATAAGCCAATGGCTAATTCTCTGAGGCTTAATAATGTGATAGTGTTTTCCTCATGCAGAAAGTTGTCAGCAACTGTCATTAAATGTGTAGTGTCAAAACAAGGTTTCATATTTAATGGGCTCCATTTCCCCTCAAACTGTACGAGCCTATTTTTTTCCTTTTAGGGAAGCCCTAGATTCCCGAGGTAGGTCAGTGGCTCATCTCGTTAAGAGCCGAGGCACGCGACTATTGGTGCTTTTTATTTTATCAGTGCCCTTCATCGGTTGGATGGGGGTCTTTGACTTTCACCGCCTCTCCCAGCGGCAGATTCATTGCCCATGTTAATTTTATTCTCGGCTCACCTGCGCTCATTAGATGCCAGTTGACAATCGTCATGGCAACACGTGCATCCGCCCTGCCGTTGCGGCTTTCGTTTTTTTTATTGCTACGAGTGAAAAGTCGTCGACTTCTGAGCTGGTAGCCGTCACAGTAAGGGAGATGTTTTTGTGGTTGTTATTTATATTTTTTTATTTGATTTGGAGATGAATTGAGGAAAAGTATTTCAAATAGATGAATCAGTTTTCTCAAAAGTTATATAAATGAGTAATACTAAATAATAAATTATTCGTTATAAAATAAATGGAAAACTTTCATTGGTCACGCTTTTTGGTTGGGCATAATAATTAATAAACATTTAAATAATAATAATTATTATTATTATGTGGAACGTCTTGAATGTCAAGTCTATTTTAAAGATATCATGAATTTTCTTTAAATTGATAGCTCAATATCTTAAATTATTTTTTGCTACTTCAAAACTTTGAAAATTTCGATTTTAATGCTGGAATATTCTTATTAAAATCGGCGATTAGTTGGAAGAGGGGGAACTGCACATTTTATATACACTTAACCAAATCAATATAGCTTCGTAAATTATCTTTCTGTTTCGTAACTTTTTGAACCAATTGGCAGTTTAGCAAAAGAAAAAAAAAGTTGTTTTTTAGCAACTTCCCTCCCTATTTTGTTAGAGGCAGGAATGAAATTCCGGGTTACTGCAAATAATAAATGAAACATGCGTATTGCCCTATTTCTTGTTTTTATCAACAACTCTCGTCTTAACATTATGATGACAGCTCCCCCATCCTTTTCGAGAAACATGTTATGCATTTTCATAAGCATCATTAAATGATCTTGTTGTTTAGAACTTTAGATTTGACTTGACCTTCATTACAATTTACTTACACTTAAGCTATGAAGACGATTTGAACCTGTAAAATTTTCATTCGTCATTTGTTAAGATGATGGAATTACTCATTTAATTAAAATAATACTTCTAAGCGTCTTCTCATGAAACCTATCGTGCTGAACTTTGTATTTAAATTTTATTAATCACAAAAGATATATTTAATGTGTATAATATACATTGTATAAGAAAAGTAGCCAACTACCTCGTCTGTGTGAGGATGTTATATTTATTATTAGTAAGATAAATTATGAAAGTGTTAGGTAATCCAGATCTAAGTGGATTAGTAATTTTTTAAATTGTATCTTGTTTCACCATTCAAAATACAAAAACTCTGAAATTTTAAAAATCTATTCGCAGAAATAACTGATATCATCTCTTTCGAGTGTATACATCAGAGGGAATCCTGTTCTTTTTTCAAAAAATTCTTGATGTTTAATTTATCCTTATATATAATTTTCCCCCGCCTTCTGTAACTTTGGGCGGAATCGAGAAATATTCTCTCTTTTAATCTGTATCATCATTTTAGATGCGAAATTCTAAATTCTGATTTGGTTTCTAACAATTAAGATATTTTTTTTTTTTTTGAAAACTTAAATTTTATCGGCTTGTGAATAAACCGAAGCATGAATTTATAGCAAAGATCCATGTACTCAGGTCTACAATTTTTATAATTTATATTTATACTGATTCATTATATTCGACCTTCATGGATCAAATAGAAAGATTTTGCTAATATTTTCTTCTTCTCCCTTCGTTTTAAGTGGATAACTGTTTCTTTCAATCTGATTTTAGTGATTTCTTAATTATTCATGAATATTTTGGATCGGAAAGATCCTATTGTCAAAGAAACGAAATTTCTGATGATGTTATGTATTGATATTTGGAGCTTTACTTCATAACAATTTTTGTGATTTTTATTATTTCTTAAGTATTCCTCTTTTTCTACCAATGTATTTGATATTTTTTACTTTATCATTTAATGTGTCAATTAGATCTAAGATAAACAGAATAAAAGCCCATCCAAATGGAAACATCTTCTAATGTATTTATAATATCACTGAAAATGGATTAAGAAACAACACGCTAAGAATATTCAAAATCATATTTAAATTGAATTGTATTTGATTAAAAAAATGGGGAGGGGTTAATATTCAAAATATTTTAACTATAAACCATAACATCTTGAATGATACTTCTGCTGAAAATGCCTTGACCCTTGTCGTTTTTACACTTTAATGAATGATATTATTAGTTCTGAAGAAATGGGTTTCAATTTTTATTCTGTATTCATCACAATGCTCTCAGTATGTGATAGATTAGTTAATATTTGTAACAACAATTCAGATTTAATTTAATTATTTATCTCCTTTGGAAATCAGCTGTTTCGCGAGAATTTTTCCTGTGTTTAGTTTCAATTAAATGTGTTACTACTTTATTCGCGATTCCCTGAAAAAAAATTATTTTAAAGCATGAAATTTTGACGAAAATTAAAGCCGTATTATATAAATAGAATAATGCTTGTTTTGATTGTCTACATGAACTATCCTAATAGAATCAATTCCTGCAATAGTGCAGAGCTTAGAAATTTAGTTATCCGGTTCAACTGTCTTCAAATATTCATCGATATTTCACAAATATTAAGTGGAATATTGCTTGTTCAACAAGTGGAAAGAAACACATGATTAAATATCTGATGAAATAATGGAAATAATTTGAATTTCAGGGCAAAAAATGTTATTTTTTATTAAAAAATTAGCCCCCCCCCCCGAAAAAAAAAACTTGCTGAAATCTACAAAAAATTGTGTGATTAATACGGTGGTATTATTTAAAATATTTTTTTAATATGGTGTAATATTTTTATTTATTAATTAATTTAGGAGTAATCACGGAAAAACTCCCAGAATTTCTCTTAATTTTAATTGTTTATAAAAATTACTCTTGGGTGCACTTTCCGATTTTTCATTGCATATCCGTGCCAATTTTGGCGATTCTGGCAACTTTAACTATCTTTCTTGTAGAGCTCCAACACAAAGACACATGTGTTCATCTTTGTTATGACTACAAATCTGTCGACTGTTGTACATTGCCAGACTAAGTCTACATTTAACAAAACATCTTATGTAGACCGCAGCTTTTTTTAAAATCCTTAATGGATTAAAAAAACTTAATAGATCTATTAGCACACTGAATCTAGATCCATACATTTTTTCTCTCCATCGAAAAAAAGTTTTGTCAAACAGTTCCACAAAACCTTGGTTGGGACCCCGCATTGCTATAGTGTCTGAGTAACATTGAAAAAAGGCAAAGGCTGTTCCTGTCTATGCCGATTATGTCCGTGACGTTCCACGGAATAGCGCCATTTCGGTTCGTTGTTCTTTTATTAAGAAAACCCACTGAAATGTAACACTCTTCACTCTGTGTTTTCGTGCAGCAACGCTCGTGAAAGCGATAGCTTTGGAAAAGGTCTCGTGTCAAGGCTCCGGCGAAAAATGAAAACACATTTCTTCGGGTCTCATTTGTTTTTGATGTTGGTTCGAATATCTGTGAACTGAGTTTTAACACGGTTAACAATTCTCATTTAGCGAGCCATCGATTGAAAGACGTGCAATTAGCTTATGATGTATTATGTGTAACCAAAGCTGTCAGACGAGTTTGTTTGCAATCCCAACTGGTTAAGGTAATTAAAATGGACTTTTATTTGATTGTATCATCTCCATAAATCTTTGTTAAGCGTGCCACTTTTTTTTCTTTTCGAATATTGTATCTAATCTTGAGCTGACCGGTAATTAATAGATTTGTTAGTGAAAACATGTGTATTCTATTGGTTAACTTTATTTTCCTCTTTCTTTTTAAGATAATATTTTTAAGATGCCGTATTGTCTGTTTATAGCGACATGAATAATAATTATAAAAAAAGAAAGAAATGTAAAATGCCCTACAGGCTTATTGTTGGACGTATATCTTTCAAATTTGGGATGTAAGTACTTCTTGAATTTTAAACTCCCTGAGACAAAGATTGAAAATTTTTAATTAAGAATTAATATTTTAATGCTTTTTTCCAATAAGTTCATTCTCACATAATAGCCATTTTCATTGCTTTAAAATTATATATATATATATATTGTAATATCAGTTTTAGATCTAAACAATTTCTTTTATTTTATTTAGTTTTATTTAGTTTTAAAATTTTATATATTATGACAACAATATTTTTAAAAGTATTTCCATTGTTTTAGTTATTTTATTTACTTATAATGTTGCATAAATTTTTATTTGAAACCGTTTGAGATTCTTTTGTGTGTGTGTGTGTGTCTTTTTTCGTTCGCTATTTGTATTTTTAGCTTTAGAGTAATATGGACAAATGATATTATCTTTGTCAATATTAAAATATATAAAATGGCATTATCTCTGTATAAATAATCTATATTATCAATAAATCAAGTGGCATTATTTTTGTCAATATAATGCAGTTTTTCATTATATTTTCTTGGAAACTTATAAAGTAATTTTAAGCTACAAATATGCATTCTGTGAGAATTTATCGACATATTCTGTTACCATCGATTAAAATTTTTCTTTTATGTTCATTTGGAAAGAATGCAAATAAAATTAAGTGGTAAAAGTCTCAAAAATTAGAATTTTTTGGGAGGGAAAGTTTAATGGATGCTGATTACTTATTCAGATTTCAGTACTTTTAAATATTGCTGAATGTGAGAAAAAATGCGTATTTGACTCACCGAGTTGATTTGAACTTTTTCTTTTATCCCGCCCAAGTCTAAAAACATATATTAAGGGATTGAGACAAATACTTCAGAATTGCGAGATTTAGTTCTTTAGGATGTACTTATAAAACCAGAAAATGAGTTAAACGAATGAATTCGTATGATAAAAATAGGATGTGTTGGTGATATAGCATGTTGGTGTAGAAAATGACACCTTATCATATCACACTCACTATTCATTAGAATGTCAGTTATCTGATCCGATTTCTACTCGTTTTGCATGTTAACAGTAAACTCGATTTCTAAACAGTTAGAGATAATTTCCTGTTTCTCATGCGTATTTATAAATTGTTTTTTTTTTAACTGAATACAGAGGATGCTCATGTTACGCATTTACGCGGTGCTCTCTCTTTATATGTAATAGCTAAAAGTTCAAATTAAATCTGATTCATCGCATATAATTATACATTATTTTTATATCTCTAATAATAGCATTTATCATGAAACTAAAATTTATAAGAGGGAAATTAATCTTATTAGCTGTTGTAATGCGCTCGTGCTTCTTTACTGTAAAGTAATTCGATTAATCTAACTGAAATCGTTTCAGATTTTTCTTGTAGAAGTGTGTGTGCGCGCGTGCGTGCGTGTAATATTCATCTTTTCGTTAGTTGATTATTGAATGCAGCACAAAGTATCCCATGATGCAATACGTGTTTGTTTGTTTTTAATGAACTTAGAATACATATTGTATTCTTATTTGTTCTTTGCACTGAAACAAAGATTTGATTTAATCCCTAATTTTTAATCGTTATTATTTTTATTTTAATTTCATATTTTCTTTTTTTAAAGTGTTCTATAACTTGATAGTTTTTAAATCAATTCCAAGCTATGAAAGCTTTTACTTCGAAATGCAGATCGATAGATTAGAAAATAAAATTTTATTCCAGTTAAACCGTAAACCGGATTTATATTTATAATTCATAAAAATTAATCTGAAATGCAAAAATTTCTTAAGATACAATGTAATCCAATGTTATTTTGTTTAAAATATGATTTTTTTATGTGATGCCTGCTTTTAATGATTTAAACATTGAATATTAAAAACCAATCTGAATTCTGGACCATTTTATTCTCTTTGTGTATTGAATATATTGATAGTAGGGCGACTAAGTCTGAGATGATCCTATATTCACATTCCTATTCCTTCGAAGAATTGCTGTGTCGAATGTAATCGAGAAAATGGAGAGTGATTTCCGACATTCTATGTCGTCCTTGGACATTCTGCTTCAAAATTATGAACTTACCGCAGTAGTCTTCGTGTAATTTCAAATATAATTCAAATCAAGTGTCCGAATTCACTGTTATTTAAATATCTGCTTTTTTCTTGAAGGAACATTACTTCTGCGTCTAGAATTTAATTTGTTGTCATTTGTGCCTGGGAACGATCGTGAATTTATTACGTATTCCTCGGGGAATTATCTCAAGGAAAATTGAATAATAATATTTCAATACAAGAAAGTGCTGATTATTTGTATCTCAGGGATAAATTGTCTTCTTGCTTCGGTCATTTCAACATCATTGTTCTCATAACTAATTTGGGTTTATTGATTTCATTTATAATTTGTCATTTTTCTCAAAACATCTTTCAGTTAAATAAATGAATAAAGGGGTGTATTGCTAAATTTTAACTTGGTGAACCCTCAAAAGTTTTGGTACATTGTAATGGTGATAGACTGCTTTGGTTTTATGCCATTTGATGAAAGTGTCGGTCTTGCGCGTTGTAGCATCATTTCATCAACAAAGGGTAAAGCGTATTGGTGTACCTGTTTTTTATTACGATTGCTCCCGGCGGAAACTGTTTCATGGGTTCTGTTACGAACTCTACCTAGAAACCGCCACCGTGTTTCCTTTTGATCCTCAAACCCCACGTACCATTGACCAAGCGCGCGCGCATAAATCAATTGACTTTGTGTAATCAAATGTTCCACTTTTTTTCCCTGTGACTGACAGCTGCCCAGGTTTCGAGTGCTATGTTTTCGAAATTGCTTTTTGTCGTCATCGTCGTCATCCGTGACACGACACCGTAGGTTAGGCCAAGGCCTTCGTTTCATTTTTTTTTCGGCACTCTTGACCTCCCCCTCCTCAGTAATTTTGTGTTTTCTCATCTGTTCTATTAAAATTATCCTATTTTCTAAGGTGATGATCGCTTCTATCCAGGTGTTAATGGTTGGAAAGATCTAATCGAACAAAGATTAGTTTTTATGGAATCGTTTCCTATATTGGGATAAGCAACTTTATGTATTTTCATTATTTTCCCCGAAGTTTTTGTGGCCATGTCGTGCAGCAATATGACCTGTAATAAATTTCTTATACATACTTCAATCACGTAAATGGATTAAGCGACATGATATCATGTTGCTCACTGCTTAGCATTAGTTCTTATCTTATCCTTAGTTCTTATCTTAAGGTACTAAAATTCTTAACAGCACTAAGTACTTATAACAGTACTATAATACTACTAAATATACTACTAAGTACTTATAATAGTACTTATAACAGTACTTAAATTCTTAAAACATGAAAAATTGCCGTTAGATAAAATTTAGAAATAAACATTATAAAAATTTCTAAGAAGATATCTTTATATTCTTTACTTTTCAAATCTGTAGTCCAGATTTCTTGTGAACTTCAAATTCTTATAGAAATTTTAGTTATTGGTCATGAAGAAGGAAAATTCGTTTGATTTTGTACGTTATGCAAGCTGCATTTTTTAATGCTAGTTTATTAAAAGTGACTTCTTACATCTGTGTTTCATAGTTTTTTTTTTTTTTTTTTTTTTGTATAACGATTATTGTGCCGTAGACTTTCTTGGGACTTATTTATTCCTCGCATAAAACAGTTATATTTGTGGCTCTCTGTTTTAGATTCTTCTGCTACTCTTTCATTCCACTTGACAGGTTAGAATTCTTTCCATCTTTTGTTCACTGACAAGCACAACATGTAACAAAGCTTTTTTACATCAGCAGGTGCTAAGCTGTCTTTTCAAAAAATCCTGTTTGACCTAATGCCAACTATTACATGAGCTTTTATTTTTTAAGCCGAGTTGTTTGGTGTTTATTCCATTTTTCTCTCCCCCCCCCCCATTTTTTTTATTTTTTATGAAAGTGATTTTGGGAAGTTTTCTGTGTATGTATGTATGTGTGCGTGTGTTAAAGAAGTTTTTTTTTTCTCTCTCTCTCTTTTCGACGTCAAAAGATGTCATGGGAAAAAATAGATTTGAAATTATAAATTTAAGCTCGTTTCGTTTAATTTAGTCTTAGTAATAAATTTTATAGTACTGCAAATGGCTTTTGAATTAAAATAAAAGATTTGTAATAAAATATATCAACTTGATGATGTATTTATTTATTAAATATGACACTGGTCTGCATTAGGAATTCACATTTTATATCAATTAATTTTTATTGAAACTCCAAACTGAAATTTAAAATAAAAATTTTTCAAAGCCATTAGATTGAAGCTAATGAATTACTCTTGTAATTCCTTTTTCTATTTAGTACATAACTCTTAAAAACTAAGGCAATCTAAAATAAGAACACTTTCTATAACATTAAGGTTTTGAATTATTTATATCTTGGCTCATGATTTAACTTATCTCTGACATTATCATAGATTTTATTTTTCGATTATCGTGTTTGTTTACTTCAATAAACCATGAAATTTTCTTTATTCTGTAGAATTTCATTGATATTATTGAAATGAACAAATTTCAGATAGAAAAACTGACTTTTGAAAAATTAGAATTTATTAATTAGCCTTATTCAAATGAAGTCGAGAAATTGCGATGTTGATTATTTTTTACTAGCCATTTTGCAAGCTTAGAAAAATATTAACTTTTAATTTAGACTTTTCTTTTTTTTTAACATCGTAAAGATTCTTGACGGCTTTTTTTATAAAATGCATTTGGTTTGTTGTAATCTTTGATTTCATATCATTGACGAAATAGAAATTGTCTTCTCTTTTAATATGCATTTGCTTCAAGGAACATTTTAAAAAAAACTCGATTTTCGCACTTTTATCGTGTGTTTGAATAGCAGTGTCTTTAAGAAAGTTTTATGAAAGTAGGCTGGGTTTGAAAAATAATGTGAGGGCCGCCCTACATATTTGTTGCGATCCTAATTATTGCCTTAGAAACTCATACTAACTCGTTTTTCTTAGCTGAATGAAAATTGGTCATTGGCACTCTCAAATGGCAAAATGAAAATGAAATGTATGCTTAAATGAGTGAAATAATACAATTTTTGTTTCTTTAGCAATCTATATTTTGCATTCATTATCTCATATAATTTTTCTAAAATATTTTTCTTCCTTAAAAAAATACACAACTTTTAATTTTCCTGTTCTTTAATGGTTTTGTTTGGTTCCAGTACTTTAAAATTGTAACTGTGATTTGTTGAACTCGCATCCGCTTTTCCAATCTGTTCCATTGTCTTAACGCGTACAGACTCGGTGGCAATTGAAAAATTACTCCCATCTTTGGCGAGAGTGAGTAAAGTGATGGCCTTGGGAAAACCGTTGCTTAGTCGGTGTGGGAAATAGCTATGAGCCTGACCTCTTGGTTCACCTCCGGGCCGTCTTTTGTTGATCCCTGAACACCCCGAACGAACCCCCTTCAGGAACCGTGTACAAATTCTCTAACGATGACATCCAGGAAAGGGTGTCGTCCTCGGAAGATCGTTAACCAAGATAGCTGAAACGTCTGCTTGACTTCCGATATTAATTAATTCGAACGCTTTGAAAGAATTTTAAAATGCTGTTTTTTTTTCTACGAGGCATTTATTGTATATTGACTTATATGCAGTTTCATTTGTAAGTTGTGGAAGAATTTCCTTATTTTTTCATCAGGTTGAGATTTTGCGTATCCTTTAAATGTGAGAACTGTACCTTCCTTGCAATTTTAAATGCTTTGCGATTTTTATTTGCGGAAGTAATGTCTTTTCTCATTGCTCCGTTTTCTTTTAATTAGTAGAATTTCGAAAGACCTATTTTTTGTTTACTTGTTTAGAATTTGGAATTCAAAACTTTTAAACTAGAGTCAAATTTAAAATTTTGTGATTATATTTTTTATTTGTTTCGTAAGTAGGGCGTCTTGTTTCGATAATAGCTAAAATGTTTTCTAAAATACAAGGTCTTTTTGTCTATTTGCGTAATTACTAAAGAAGTTTCAAAGACATTCCATTACATGAAATATTCAATCATGTTTCCGATTAAATTCATTTTAGATGTTACATTATTATATCAAGCGATCCTAAAATGATATGCAAATGTTTCAATTTCATCGCTTTTATTTTTAGCATAACTTCGCCATATATAACAAAAGATAATTACAGAATATATACCACGAATCATTTTTTAATAACTCGAAAAATAATGTTGTTCCTGTCCGAACAATATTAATTTTTGGATAGAATGTTTCGCAATATCTTCCTTATTCTGATTAAAGTACTGATAAGATTACCTTGGTATGTGATTTTGTTTAGAATAAGAATTGACTTTTTCTTTCTGTTCCGATCAAATAAAGTTTTTTTAACATCAGTCTCAAAATGAAAGTTATTTTTTGAGTCATTTATTACATATTGTACGTCGTCTAAAATCTGAAATGTATAGTTTGAAAAGCATAAAATCTTTAGAAAGTAAATACAGCAGTTGGACATACAAATTTCTTTTACGAACCTCTTCTGGGCACTTTCTTGTTGGGGCAGTGTGCATTTTGTGGACGGACCCTCCATCTCGCGGGGATGATTTTCTTGGAACTGAGTGAGGGGAACGGAGTTGGGATCGGAATAAAGTACCTTTTTAGTTGCACTTTGCGCCGAATTGCTTGTCACTCGCATATGGGTTGAAGCTGAGCTCGCTGTACGCTAACTAAAATTGCAGCCGTTTTTAAGTCACGAAAGACGCTTTTTGGAAACATTTTGTTGTGTCAGGTTTGTCGCTTTTTTCTAAACTGTTGTTCCATAAAACATGGTTTTGAAGTACAGTTTTTTCAATCCAAACATCTCGATGCTCTTTCTCTTGAATTTTTATACCGGTTAGAGAGACTAATTCTCTTAAACTGGGTTTGACTTATGAACCGGGAACAAAATTATTTATTTTGTAGTTGATAATTTATGATAATAAAATTGTAATTGCATGTAAATCTTTAATTGTGAAAATAGAATAATATAGCGCTAACAAATTCTTTCTTTTTATTCTGTGTTGTAAATAGATGTAGCGTCTGATTAATATCGTATAGTCATCGGTGAAACTTGGCATTTCTTTAACATTCAGAGGTTCAAAATATTATTCCTAGTGATCTATCATTGCTGTGCTTTTGATAAACATTGTGTTATTGATTGTGCATTATTGAATGATTTGTGTTTATGTATAAACATTTATTTTTACTATCTTTTCATCTTGTATAAGTGAATGTAATATTTTTAAAATGAATTTTAAAGACATTTTAACATGCATTTTGAATAGTTCTTTGTATGTGTATGAATCTTTAAGTATTTTATAAAAAAAAATTTCAGTGGAAAAATTATGTTTATTTTTATCTATTGAATATTAAGTTTTCAACCTTGTGTTCATTTTTAAAGAAATTTCGGTAGTTAATTTTGTATTTTTAAAACTTTTTTTTACATAATAAATAATTTTTATTTGTGTCATTTTCATTGATAAAGATTGTGACTACACTTTTTGATATTATAAGCTGATTTTTGAAGCCATATACTGTTTGATCCTTGAAATAAAATATATATAAGCATAATTGTTAATATTTTTAATAGAAATATGTGATTGGAAATTAAAGCCGATTTCTTTTCATTTGCAGGATATTTAGGTAAAGACTTGAGACAACACTTAAACACAAGGTTTCCTAAAAACTCCCCCGACTGTGAACTTCAAAACACAGTGAGAGATAATCTTTACCTTCGGACAGTGCCATGTAAGTACTTTTTTAGCATAAATCACTGGTACATTACTATGCAATCATCAGTGTAATTGAAGTAATTTTAATTATTTAAACTTTTTTTGTTCTTCCAAGAAATATAAATTAGTTACTTTTAATAACATTAATGTAAGATCAGATTTTTGTAATGTGCTGTTTTGTATGAATCTTTATATTCAATATGCTATTTTATTGCTTTCATGTAAGCTTTTTATTTTGATATTTGTCATGTCTAAATAAAAAGATTTTTCCAAAAATATTAAGAATAATATTACATATTTTAACTTTTGTAAGAATTGTTGAAAATTGCATTATTTTGTTTAATATGAAAGGACTATGTATTTCACATCTTATATTCTGCATGAGTCTTTCATATAAATGCTACTTTTATTTTAAAGAAATAATGAACTCTTTTATGCATTTTTGCTTATTATTGATTTTGTTTTTGAAATTTTCATGTCCATATATTAGAATATAAATATTTTTTAAGTAGATATTTAAAACCAAGCCTATTTTTTAAAAATCATAATATTTATTTGTTTTTCTTTTTTTTTCTTTTATTCATATTATTGTATCCTTTATTCCTTGTGTCCAACATTTAGAACAAAACTTTGTGTGATTTTATAATTCTAAAAATTAATGTTTAGAATTTTTTTAATATTGTCATTTAAAATCATTGAATTTTCATGAGAATTGTATGTTTTTCCAAATAAAAATGAACATTGAACTGAAAGGACTCAAAACATAAAATGCATGCTCAGTTTTATTTTAATATTAAACAGGAATCTTTATTGTAAGTTGTATGTAATTTCCACAAAATTTGGGATACCTGGCATTTTAATATTTAATTCTAACCAAATCATCATTTTGAAAGAAAAAATGTATTAACTCTTTTTTTACCTATTAAATATTCCTTTTATAAAACATACATAATGCTCTCTATATATGTTAGTTTGTGCCAATTTAGTTTCATTTAAAAATATCTTTTGATGAAATGTTAAAAACAAATTATCTTATTTTTAGCATTTTTTGCTAATTGTAAAAATAAAACTTTCCATAAATTAGACAATAAATAAACTTCAATTAAATTTTTTATATATATAGGCACAACAAGACCCCCTCGAGAAGGAGAAATAAATGGAGTGGACTACACTTTTCTAACAGTTGAAGAGTTTATGCAGTTGGAGAGGTCTGGTAATCTGTTAGAGAGTGGAATATATGACGGTAAATTGCATTTTTTTACATGTAAAATTTGTTAATTTATAGCATAAACATGATGAAATTAATTATTAATCGATTTGAGTATAAATTTTAAACATACACTCAATATAGTTTTAAGACATTTCTATTACATTTTTTTTGCATATTCACTCGCATATTTTTGTAAGTATAAATGTTATATGTACAATTACATAAATTTTATGAAAATTTTACCTTACCATTCATTAACTTTAAATGTAACCTCATATCATAAACAAATATTTCAATAGACTAAGATTCTTGGTGATTATTCACTATTGTGTGGCTGTATACAAATATTCATACTTGTGTCTAAGCTATAGTGGTTGTCTTATTTTTTTATGTTAGTATATTTTCAGTAATATAGCAAATGTGAAACTCAAAGATCCTGAAAGTGAAAAAAAAAAGTTTCTGAACAATGAAAGGTCCATTTAAAATATAAATTTAAATAAAATTGATAATTATTGAACAAAATGGGTAGAAATATTCTAGAAATTATTCTGCATATAATGAATAATGCAAGCATAGTTCAAAATTTGAGCTGTAACCCTTACGTTTATACAAAATAAGTTATTTCCCATTAATAATTTGGATGCTCAATGTAAAAATCAATTTAATGATAGGAAAATTAATATCTCTTTTTAATCATATTTTAAGAAAACTAGCTTTCAAGAAACAAACACTTGAAAAATGTACATAACTTCAGGTAAATTTCTGCACATTTTCAATTATCATGGTCAAAACAAACAAACAAAAAGGTTGAAAATTACTATTTTTAGCCCCTAACTTCTTTGCAATTGCAGCTGTAAAACTATAAGAACTGCTCATTTTAATTAAATGATAATTTTACTTTGATTTATTTTTCTGTTTTGAATCTTTAGAAACTTATGTAGAAATGAAAATTTCGATCCTTTCCCCTTCTATCAAATACTTCATGCAACATATCCTAAGCTGGTTAAAATCCAATCAAAACTACTCTAGTTATTGTGTTAATAAGATAACATGGGTAAAGTGTTATATACTTATATAATATAAACTTTTGAATGAACTTTAACTTTGTGTTCTGAAAATCATAATAGTTGAATGTCTGAAGAAATTTTTCTGAGAGCCATTGTAATTGGTAGGAATAATTTTATTAGGAATCTATCGAAAATCCTGTTTTGTGTTTAAATACGAGTTTCACTTCTAGTTAATTGTTCTAATTCTGTTTTATTCATTTTCACTGTTCATATAAATGTATCAGCTGGAAAGCAATCCATCTTTATTAAAATTCTGCAGTATGCTTAATCTTTCTATGATATTCATGCATTGTATTTTCTCCAGGCAACCATTACGGAACTCCAAAACCTCAGGAAGAATGCCCATTACCTGTATCAAGGCCTAATAGTTACAGCAATAATAACTCTAATAATATCATACCAGGAATCCATCCATCATCTGAAGGGAAAAGGCGTAGGAATCGTTCAAGTGTTGAAGCAATGACAGCTAAAACAAGTGGCGAACAGACAGAGTCAAATTATGGGCACTCAGGGAAAAACAGTATAGAGTACGATATTTTTCCCCATTTTTGTAGTTTTTAAATTTATACTGTTACATTTATTTTTATACATTTATAATTTGCTTCATAATTTTTTTATCCTAATATTTTTCTTTGAAATTTATTTACTCTTCATAGTTTTTTACAAAACAAAGCATTAATAATGAATTTTTAACTAATTTATTTCATTATTCTAGTTCTTCACACATTTCGCAAGGCTCAATTTCCGATGAGTTAATTAAACCTCTGAAAAAAGTATCTGTATCTGATGATGATGATTTGGGGCCTCTACCAGAAAATTGGGAAAAGGCATACACAGAAGATGGTGAACCATATTACATTGAGTTAGTATCAATAAAATTTCTTTTTACATTAAATTGATGTTTTTTGTTTTGTTGTTTTCATTGCAAAAGACCTGTTATTAGATTTAAATTATTAATTATTTCATTTCTGTACAGCCACAATACAGGCACTTCCCAGTGGCTAGATCCAAGGCCTAGAAACAAAAAACCAGTGGAGGAATGTAAAGAAAATGGTATGTAAAAATCTGTAAATAGATATTTTATAAGTTATCTTGTTATTAATCATTAATATCAAGCTTTTTAAGATAAATATTTTATACAGGGGTGTTTGTGCTCCGGGGAAACCCCAGAATTCCGGGGATTTTGAACTTCGATACCCGGAAATTCCGGGGATCGTCGTTCAAAAGGAAGTAGGAATAATAATGAATTATTTATTTTGATTTGGGTAATTTTGTTCAATAATTCATTGAACTTTTATATTAGGTCATTCAATACTTCATAATTGTAATTTTCCATTCCCCCCCCCCCCTTCTCGAAACTCCAAAATGTCGGTAGTAAGTCCGTAAAAGTTTCAGGGGATTTTTTGAGGTCCCACAAACACCCCTGTTTATAGAAAAAGAAAAATGAATTGAATAAATCTTTTTAGTGGTGGTGTGTTTGTCAGTAATATATGTTTATTTCATAATTTTATTTGTTAAAAAAATGTGTGCTTATTTGCAGTTAAGTAACTAATAATTATATCCAGTTATTTTTAATATAAAAATTAACAGTTAGTTCAAGGTGTTTATAGGTTGAAGGCCGAGAAAATTTCTATAAGTATTATATTCTACCTAATCAGATAGTGATTTTTTTTCTTTCTTTCTTTCAGAACTTCCATATGGATGGGAAAAAATCAATGATCCTCATTATGGTACTTACTACATTGAGTAAGTAATATATAAATATTCATACATCTCATGAGCATTAATGAATTTTCAGATCTTATTATTGGCTGTAAGGCTCATTAATATGTTTCTAGTACTTCTTTATTCATTCAAAAATACATATTTTTAAAAATTATTTCACATTTATTCACTTTGGTAATTTATTTTCCTCTATTTTATCTAGCCATGTAAATAAAAGAACACAATATGAAAATCCTGTTACTCAAGCAAGAAAGATATCTACTAGCTGTAAGTTTGCACATATATGTATATTTTTGTCCTCATTTACTAGCGTTAAAAGTTCTTGACTTTAAATGTTTTTTAAACGATTTTGTCATAATTGTGAAATAAAAATTATTTTGAAATAAGGCAAATATATCATTAGACCAATAAATGAAAGCTGGCATTTCGTCATAAATTAAAATTTTTATAACCCTCTTAAATGCATATATGATTAGCAGCATTCACATTCAAGCTGTTTCTTTGTTGATTGTTATCTATTTATTAATGGATGTTTTAAATTATGTAAAATATTTCATCAAACATAAAAGGAATTTATTCAAAAATTCTTTTGAGGCTTCAAAATTAATCAAAACAGGGGTATATTTTTACTTTAAATTTTTGCTTTCTATTGTTTATTCATTTATATAATTATTCTGTCATGCATTTACTTTATTTAAAGTTTTTAAAATCTGTTTTTTCTCCTTTTGTTTATTAGCACTTCATGAAGATTCTATGCCCAATGGCTCCCAAATTTCATGGAGAAATGACAAAGGAGACCGTTCATCAGAACAAAATGATTCAGCCCCTCCTGAAATAAATTCCTTACCAAAACACCCTGATGTGCAAAATCAACAACGAAATGGTACTGACACACTTCATTCAAAAGATGGAAGAACGAATAGAGATGGTGCTCCATATGCTGGATGTAAGTTTAAATTCTATATGTATATAAACTGCTGCTTTATATGACAGATCTGTTTTTTAAGAACATTCTGAAATGAAACTTTTCTTATAAGTGCTGTATTCAAATAGTTTTTTTTTTAATTTAACTTATTCAGTTTTTAAAAATTATTACTATGAATTTATAGATTTATCTTTTTTATATGTAAAGTGAACTATAAATCGAGTTGAGATATGAGTAATTTCTAAATCGATTTTTATCTTCTCTTTAGTAGAGCAAACATTTTATGTAATTTTGACTCTACTGTGATTGTAAAGCTTCCAAATATCCAATTTTTTTAACGTAATATTTGGAAGTATTAGGAAATTATAGAATCAGTCAAAAACATTTCAGGTGTGTTTTTTAACATATATTCTCTTCCTGCATTATTAGAATGTAAACTTCTGAGTTGAATCCATGTGAAGATTACATGTTTTTAAAAGTATTGTAAATCTAATTACAAGTAACCATAATAATTAAAAAGAATTTAAATGTTGGAAAAATGTGAAGTTTCATCATATTTGCAATGATATCTTTTTTATCACTTTTTTTCAATGACATTTCTAGTTAACCATTGTGCTTAATTAAATTTCCTTTATTCTTGCTGTTTTTTTTTTTTTTTTTTTTTTTTTTTTGATATGGCATTCATAATTGTGACCATTTAGTAAAAGGAACCCATAGTTGATGAATGCACTCAAAATCGGATTTTTCTCGAACTTGGTAAATGATCCAAAATATTGGAGAGAGAAATATCAAAAATCTGTAAGAAATGGATTGATCAAGAGAAATTGTTGAAAGCTCTGAAATTTGAATGTCCTCATTCTACATTTCATGTTTTCAGCAGGAACTTCAAATCTCTTTCCCATAACACCCTCCGACTGATAACTTTAAAGCTTTGTGGTTTCTAAAATTGGAAATTTTTATTACGTCATATGTTTTGGAATAGCCTCATTGAGAAGCTGATCTCCATAAATAATCATCAATCCATGTGGAATGACTGAAGGCATTCAAAGACTGAAAGAAAAAAAAATGTAGGAAGTTGTGTCTTGGAACGATGAAAGCAAATACATGTTTTTTGGATGCAGATAATTTGTTGTCCCTAATGCATTCATTTCGACTCCTAGTGCCAAGTTCCAACAACGAAGCATGAGGTTGGAATGTCATACTTTAGGACTGTGTCTTTTGTCTTGGCTGCATCCTCTATAGCAGTTTCAAGGAATCATGGATCTATATATCCTTTTGCATGCAATTTTCCTAATCATGGTTTTATTTCCCAACAGTATAATGGTCCAAATTGTTTCTCATACCTTCATATGGCAATTCTTGGTTGATTGAACCAATCACAAGATCTTATTATTAATTGGGGGGATCTTATTATTAATTATTAATTATACATCAAGCAAAAGCATTGTTTTGTAGGAATAAATACTAGGAATGTTGATGAAAAATTCTCCCAACTTTTTGAAGAATGGAAGAAGATTCCACGCCATTTCACCCGAACACATCTTGAATCTAGATTTTGTAACTACCAAAAGTGGTTTGCATCTAAATATTAAAATATAATTGTTAATGTTCTTATCAATCCTGGTAATTTTGTAAATGTTCTCAAAATTGAATGTTTGATGTTTGGATCATTATTAATTTATGAACCAAGAATGTAAAAATATGCACTCTGTGGCATTTCATAAAAAAGTTCACTCTTTGATTTGATAAGTTCGGAGACCAAAAATTATGAGCTTGACACACTTTTTTCCAATATTATATATATATTTTTTAATTGATGAAAAGAGAAAGGCTGAAAGAGGAGTCCAATTTTCAACTGAAAAATTATTTAAAAAAAATAGTGACAAATATTATGAAGTACAATATTTTTTATTTTAAAAAATGTGTTGAATTATTGCTTTGACTACCATGCTGAATTTCTTATTTAATTTATATATGTGTCAAGTGATCACTGATGGCACCCCATAGTAGTCAAGGTGTTTAAGACCATGTATTTTCTTGTCAGCTTTGACTATTTTTATACCTTGAAATGGTACCGGAAATGGAAGAAATTGGCCTTTTCCTTAAAATTTTATTTGATTTCTTATTGTATATTCTTCTACACTAATAATAGTGCAATAATTATTAGCTAAAGCCCTCAACACTGACAATTTGTTGTTTTTTTTTCTTTTTATTCTAGAAATTTTATTATTATTTAATTAGAAAATAATGTTTTACTTTATTTTAAAAATTTAGCTTGCTTTTTACAAAACAGAATTTAGATAGCTGAATTGTAATAAAATTTAAAGGATATGTGATTGTAAAAACATTAATAAAATTAATGTTATTTTCTCAGTTTTTATCTTAACTACCCTTTCCTGCAACCTCAAATATTTTGTTTGCATTATATATTTTACGCATTTCAACTTTTCTCCCATATTTGAATTATTGAAAGTACAATTTCTTCTGCTCCAATGATTTCTTTTGTTTGAATTTTAAACTGTTTGAAAAAAAAGCAACAAATATTTAAGCTATTTGTACCATTAATGGTTTTTACAGTATCTTCTACTAAAAGTATCAAAGGATTATTTATGTTCAGGTATGATGTTAACCAATTCCATTTCATTTACCCAAAAATTGCCAATAAAATTTAATTATTCTTCAACTGATATGGTTTAAATTCTTTATTGTTTTCCAGGCATAAATTATTAATTAATGCCTTTGATTATTAAAGAAAATGTTTTTAAAAAATTTATTTTGTACTATGGTAGTATTATTAAGGTTTTCAAGTACTAATTATTCTGGCATTTTCAAACGTAACATTTATTTCTAACCACGTATTTTTTTTCTTTCTAAAATGTAACCAAGATTAAAACCTATTTTCTTTTGACATTATTGTTTGTTGTAAGCAGAAGGTGGCCTCGAAGAAATTGATAAACACTGAATTACCAAGTTCATTTTATTCTATCCCATAAGATTACAATTTATTTACAAGAGCACGGACAAGGTGCATCCGCTCACAGCGCAGCACAAAAGCAGAAGCATAAAGAGAGGGATAGAAATCATTATCCGTGGTCTTAAATGCCTTAAGATTTTGAAAGGGAAAATATTTTTTCATAATGCTTATAAACAATGAGATTTCAAAAGGGATTTCCTTGACACATGATTAATAAGGCAAGGGAAATGCAGCAATGTTTTAAAGGAATGTGCTTGGTTAGATAATTTTCATCCTCTCACTCAGAGCATGGGAATTTCTTTACTTTTAGCCGATTTAGCAATTTTACAAAGTATCTGTTGAATTAGTTAACTAGAACCAGTGGAATGGATTAGGAAATAAGAGAATATTTTTAGAATGAAGTTAATTTGGGCTAACTTAAATTAAAAGTTAGAAAATTAATGAGAATTTAAATAAAAAGTGTATATGATTACTTAGATATATTTATTTATGCATGGGATTTTCAAATGTCTTCTTAAAAAGAAATCTGTTATTTTATATGATTAGTTAAATATATATGTGTGTTGTTTTTAACTTTTATAAGCTAGTTTAATTTTTTTGCAACATTTTTTTGTTTGTTTATTCGGCTTTACTTTACTAGTAATAAGATAATGTAATTTAATAAAATTAATTTTCATTTCAGTGAGAGGTTCTGGTTACCATCCACCTTATGTGTTCACTGACAATCCTGCAGAGCTTCAAGGTACTATGGTGAGAACTAGTCTAGTGAAAAGTGCCCGTGGATTTGGGTTCACCATTGTTGGTGGAGATGATGGTGATGTAAGAGAATTTCTTCAAATCAAAGCTATTGTTCCTCATGGACCAGCCTGGCAAGATGGAAAACTATCAACAGGTAGGATTTTATATAATATAAAATCTACACATAATAATCAAATGTATTGTTCAACACTATCGGTAACACTGGACTAAGTTTGAAAATAACTATACCAATGTGAATTGTTTGTTTTATGTTTTCATGTCCAATTACTCAGGCAAGTTTCTGTATATCTAAATAAAATTTGACATAAATTTTAAGTAATGACAATTTTTAGTTTTAGCTTTTATTGTTTACTTTTAATGTTACCATATATTTATATCTAAAATGCAATGCAAATTTTATATATATTTATATAGATAGATAGATAACATATATTTCTTAAAGACTATCAACATGTATGAAATTTTCTATCAAACTTTCATTAGTTAATGTGTGAAAATTATATATAATATAATTAGTAGAATAACAGCTTGTCTAGATGAATGCATCTTCTAAAGAATTAATATTTTATGTCATTTGGATATAAATTATGTACTGATTTTGTGGATTTTGCACAAATATTAAAATAGTGATATATTTTGTTATATTGTTTATTTGTTTTTTAACTGGACTGATTTTATTGGGCTGTATTAAAAGTTAGCTTTCATATTTTTTTCAACAACTCTTTTATTAATAAAAATGAAGTAAAGTGTTGTTTTTAATCTCATTTAGTTAGAACATTTCTCCAAATGAAACTATATGCTATGCCTTAATGGAAGTGTGTCAAATTTTATCTGACCTGCAAACATAACCATATATAACAAATCTGTAATTGAAATTTTGTAGTTTAATTTTGACATTAGTTAGATGAAAAATTAATATACCAGAGACATACCAAAAAATATTCTAATTCTTAAGATTGTTGATTTTTATAATAAGGTTTTGCATTTTTTTTGGAATTCAGTTTTTCCATTTTTCTTTTCATTCTTCTGGATATGAATCTACCATATAATAATATGAAAATGACTGGGATTGAGACATAATGCTTTTTAAGGCAATATTAAGTAACATAAATATTTCCCAATCAAATTTGTAAGTACTTATTAGTAGAAACAATTATTTTGTCTTATCGAAATTACTAAATCTATCTGATTCGAAACTACTCATGCCCATCTTAAGTCAGTTTTAGCATTGATCATCGATAACAAGATAGCTGCCAAAGTTAGATAAATGGTATTGGCCATGCCAAGTATCATGGAGAAAACATTAACTCTGTTACTTTTGTTCTTTATGTGCTGTATTTAAGATAAACCTATGCTTCCTTAAAAGTTAAATTTTTCTTTTCAATTTAAATAAACTTATCTTGTTTATTTGAATAGTAACATTAAGTTTCACAGTTTTTCTGTAAAAGCTTAAACATTGCATATTGTCCCATGATTAGAAAGGTCATTGTTTATAAAAGTTAAAACTATTTGAAAACCTTAGGTCATTTTTTTTAATGACCAACCAAAATTATAGTTGGTATATTGGTAGCTTTTGGCCTGATTTATGCTAAAGCATTAAATGTTTTTAGCTCAATATAATTTGGAAGCATTATAGTTCAAAACAGTTGATATTTATCAACTATTTTCCTCTAAAAAATATGCTGATGAAACAGAAAGTAAAAGATAATACTCATTTTAATTTTATTTGTTTTTTTTATCTTCATTTCTTTTTTATCTAGGTGATGTACTTGTATACATCAATGACCAGTGTGTACTAGGTTTCAGCCATCAGGATGTTGTATCATTATTTCAGTCCATACCTCCTGGTGAAACAGTACATCTAGGAGTGTGCAAGGGTTACCAGCTTCCATTTGATCCAGAAGATCCTGATACAGAAATTGTAACCACAAATGGTATAACTAGTTGTAATCATGGAAATGGACCCAATGGCTATTGTGGTTGTTTGACTGGGATTGAATCAGCTGAATCTACCACTCGTTCTGCTAAATCCATGCCAGATCTCACTTCTTTCCAATCCCAAAGGCATCGAAGCTTAACTGGAGATATGGCACCTGATCATAGCATTGCCAGTGGTGATCATTCTGTCAGCTCTCATGATGTAAATCATCAAGTTCCTGGCAAAGCAGATTTTCTATCTGTAGAAATTGTGAAAGGAAAAGGAGGATTTGGTTTCACTATAGCTGACAGTGTATATGGTCAAAAGGTAAATATAAAATTAATTTTGAAATTACTTATTTCCTGTTTCTTTTATTGAATTGAAATCTTAAAAATTCTTCCTTTCCACCATTTTTTATAGGTGAAGAAAATTTTGGATCGAGATCGTTGCCAGCATTTGCAGGAAGGAGACATTTTAATTGAAATCAATGGCAGGAATATCCGTGGCTTACCCCATAGTGAGGTTGTGCAAATTCTTAAAGATTGCCTTTGTGATGAATCAGCTCATATTACAATTCAGAGAGGGTTGCTTTCTAAAGTTGCCAAGGTATATTTTGGTTAAGTTGTATTTTATTTTAAAATTATCTTATTTTTATTTTGAAATAATTATAAGTTTCTCTTTGTATTTCATGCTTTTAGATGAAATCTGCTGATGATTTAGGTGTTCGGAGAAGTGCTAGCAATAATTCATCCCATTCCTATCCTTATAGGTCAACTGGTAAGTACAGTATATTATTATTTCTTACAATTTATCTGTCATTAATTTTTTTCTAAGTTTTTCCAGTAAGAACTATAAAAAAAATATTCTTTTATTGTAATAGATTCCTACACACCTGCTGCTGCCACCATGTACCGTAGCAAAACTCCTACTGCTGATTTGTACAGTTCTCGTGACAAGGAAACTGTTCATGTGAATCGACCAAAAACCCCTCTTGTTGATACAAGACATTGGCCAAAATCCGACTCCATGCCAAGTTCTGAACCAACAGAGAGGTCTAATCCAATGCATCGAGGAAATGGTATGTTAGTCAACCAACCAGATTATTCTCGCATCCCATCTAATCCTGAACCTATGAGACATTCTTCTGTTGGAGATCGTGGATTTGATAACAATGCAAACCGCCCAACTGCCTTTCCCAATAGCTGGAAAATGGATCATCCACCGGCATTAAGGACTGCTTACAGTGCTGCTCTTGATAAAACCACGGTGAATCCATCATGGTATACAACACTTGGCAAGCTTAGGGAAACATATTGGGCTGATAATCACAACAAAGAGCTGAACAAATCTGTTGACTTCAGTACTGTAAATCATTCTACGGATATGTTGGACAATGGTATTAATTCTCAGTATGGTTACTGCCAGTCAAAGCTACCACCTCCTGTTCCCCCTCATTCACGAACAAACTTTAATGACTCTTATGAAGACAGTGTGTTTTCTCACAATTCTAACAATCATTCTTGGACTAATAAATCTAACCACGAAAGTATACCAGTCAGGGATTCCTATGGCTATTCCCAGGGACACCCAAATGATCCTTCATACCAAAGGATGAATTCTGTCCGAAGTCCTTATAGTCAACCTCCTGTGCATTATGGGCCAATGTCAGTTAGTAATGGCACAAGTGACTCTATGGTTCACCATGAACCTGCTTATAGAACGAACCCGTCCGGACATTCACCAAACAGCTCTCACTATGATAGTTTAACCAGAAGGAAACGAGGTACTTCCTTTGAACATGAAAATCCATCTCCTGTTGCAACAATGAGCAAGGGTGAGAGTCTGTATTCTACTGGCTCTGTATACTCCCAACCAGGTGTACTTAGGCCACCAATGCTGGGCCGTGCACCTGAATACCTGGAAATGACTGTAACTCTTCACCGCCAAGAAAGTGGGTTTGGATTTCGAATTGTAGGAGGCACGGAGGAAGGATCTCAGGTGAGTTTATCTGTGTACTAGTTTTATTATTGACTATTGCATCAGTTATAAAAGTTCTCTCTATACATATAAAGAGTTTATGGTTTATATAAAATCTCTCTCTATATATAATGTGTTTATAGTTTTAGAAAGTAAAATAAAACTGTAAGAAATAATTGTAGTTCAACTTTTTACCTTTATTCTTCATTAATGATTGTCATTAGAAATATCAACTTGCTAATAATAAAACTATGTAACAATTATTTTTTTTTAATGCAACTGAATTTGGAAGTAGTTTTGATCACTTATAAAAAATAGTAAATATAATATAGTTTGAAAGTTATAAAAAAAAAATTTTCTTTGGTGATTTTTCGCTTGCACTCAGATAACCGAAAAGTTACAAAATATATTATTTAATCAAAATATCATCAGTTTATAATTTATTTATAATTGTCTTGTATTTTTAAAAATAAAATTAGAAGTCTTAATTTTTCCCCTTTCCTGTTTTCTTATTAATAGGTTGCAATTGGCCATCTGGTTCCTGGTGGTGCTGCAGATTTGGATGGTAGATTACACACTGGAGATGAAATAGTCTCTGTAGATGGCCAGCCTGTCATTAATACGTCTCATCACCGAGTCGTGCAATTAATTGGAAATACTGCTGCCAACGGGAAAGTAACTCTTGGAATTAGAAGAAGAATTTCATCTATTGGTATGTTATGTTGCATAGTGAAAGAAAAATTGTCATGGTTACTACTATTTGCTTTTCTTTTTTCTGTATTGGATAAGGTTGGGTCTTTAGAAAAGCAAAACCTGTTTGCTTAACTAGAATAATTTTAAAGACACAGACTGCCTAAGATGAGCATAGGATTAAATAAAAATAAAAACTTGTTTCAGCTTAATGATTTTGTCACAAAAATGTATTTTCATTTATTGCTTTTGTTAAAAAAATATTTTATCATTCAAATGTAATTGAACATGATAAATGCATCATACTTAATGAATACAAAGAATTGTCTTTATTTTAAAAAAATGTTCCATTGGTGCTGTGTTATTATTTTAGATCATAAAATGTAAACTTGACATTAAATGTGTTGCAGAAACCAGTTCAATAAAGTGGTATAAAATTTAAGCTATTAATTCTTTAAAGGTTAAATAAATTTATAACTAACTGCGTTTTTATCATTATTGTTTTATACATCCTAATGTGCAGATGATAAGTAAATTATTAATTGGACTAAAAAAATTATGAAATTTATGTGAATTGTAATTGGTTCCTTTTCTTTGAAAAAAATATGAAGCCTAGAAATTTCCTTCCTTACGTATAAGTGCCTTTACATATTGAATGCATTATTAAAACAGCAATTCTTTAGATTTTATATCATAGCATTTTCTTTCTTATATAAATATTGTTAATAATTTTGTAAACTTTCTGACTTTTGTTATTGAATATCTACAAAATATTATTAAAATGTTTTTAACAAAATTATAATTTTTGTATTTATTTAAAGTTCTCGTGTTTTTTATCCACATTTTGTATAACTATTTCTTATAAATTAATTATTGTATTATATTTGAAAGTATTCAATTCCCCCCCCCCCCACACACACACACACTCCCCCTGGAATTTTGTATTTTAAAAATGTTTCCATTTACTCAATCATAATATCAATTCAGTAACTTCTTTGAAACCTTAAATTTAAAATAAATTAAATATTGAAATTTCTGAATTATAGTGTAGAAAGCATAAATAAATCAGAAATTGTGTTAGATATTTTTGACTCTTTTTGTAATCAAATATGTTGTTTATTTCTTACAATTATAATACGTTTAGTGTCATTTTATTTCTTATTTTCTATCTTCCATCTTATAATTGTTTTTTTTTCCCAAAATACATTTAAAATCTGTATATATTGCATTTCAAATTTTAATTTAGTTTGCTTTTTTCTGTTTCCTCCTTTGCAGATTCTGCTTACACAAGATCTATGGAAAGCATTTACCCATATGATGTTACAATTACCAGGCAGGAAAATGAAGGATTTGGTTTTGTCATTATTTCTTCAGTCAACCGAGCAGGAGCAACTATTGGTTAGTTTTGTATCATTTTGAATATTTGTAATGATTTTATGACTGTCTTAATTTAAAGCCCAATATTTAACTCAAATAATGGAAAATTGATAAAATTATTCACAGTAGAATCTTTTAATTTAGGTCGAATTATTGAAGGCAGTCCTGCTGATCGTTGCGGCCAGCTTCATGTTGGAGATCGTATCCTGGCTGTCAATGGCATCAGCATCCTTAACATGCATCATGGGGAGACTGTAAATTTGATCAAAGATTCAGGATATTCCATTACTTTGACAATTGGCCCTCCCCAAGATGACACCTCCAGTACTACATCTGCCTCTCAGAGAGGTGAGGAATTAGATGATCAGTACCATGCAATTGAACTCCACCGGGGTACAAAGGGCTTTGGTTTCAGTATACGTGGGGGGAAGGAGTTCCAAAATATGCCTCTTTTTGTTCTGCGTATTGCTGAAAATGGTCCTGCTCATTTAAATGGAAAACTGATGGTAAGTTTTAGTTAACATATTTGTTTCACAAAACGATTTTGTTGTAAAAAAATAAATAGATAAACTATATTTTATAAAAAGAGCTTTATTGTCATTGTTATACAAATGATTTTGAAATTTGTTCATAATAAGATTGCTATGACATCAAGGTTAATAGTTTAGAATTCTAAAAGAAATAGGTAAAAATATGCATTTATGTAAAAATACAAATTAAATGCTCTTGCTTGCATTTTTTCAAATGTAGTATTTCAAAATTATTTTTAAAATATCATTTGTGTATTATTTGTTAATCTTCAAATTTATTTATAATTTAATCTGTCTCTTATAATTGTGGTGACCAATTTTAAAAGTTGTCTTATTTGAATCATTTTTAATGCTTTATGGGAGCTTCAACAATCTTTATAAGTTCTTGTGATGTTATTCCTTGATCACTCAATTATATTTCATTTTTAGTTCTTTTACCAGATTTTACTCTCAAATCATTTTGATTTTTTTAACTCCTGTATGTGCTTATATGCAATATGATAGGAGAGCATTTGCTGCTACAAAAATTTAAGACAAACTTTGTTTGCATCTTCTTTCGTAAGCTGATGTGAGAAATGCATGCCTTCAGAAGTGTTTTTGTAATTGAGAAAAGCAGTGAAATTTGGAAGAACGAAAACAAATCCCGTACCATGAAACATTTGATTGATAAAGCACTATATGAAACTCCTTCTCTGAATCACAATTACATTAACATTTTTAAGCCTTGTAAAGGTTGATCTTTCATAGCTTGCTCACAAAAGTTTATTTTTCTCACAGCCTGTATTATCTTGTGTAATTGTGGTCATATTATACTAATATATTTACCCTGAATATTTTATACTTCAAATATTTTATTTTGCCTATATATTTAAAAGAAACAAGATTTTTCATGGCATTTTTGACTCCTTGTCATTTTTATTTTTATACCATCAACTTAATGATTTTATTTTAATTTTTAAATAAATTCAATTTTTTATTTAAGTCTCGGAATTACATCAGAAACAGGCCTATGCCTGAATAATGATAATGTCAAATCTATTTTTTTCAAAAGTATTTATGTAAAAATATTTTGTTTTTAATTTAAGAGATTTTTTTTAAAAAAGCTAAATACTCTGCTTTTCATTGCTGAATTATTCAGTTGAAGTCAAGGAAATGTCTCAGCAAATAAGTTTTGTACAGATCTTACTATTTTTAAATTTCTATCTTAGACATACAATTTGTGTTATAAATAATTTATCCAAAGAATGCTTCATGGGCATTCTCTCTCTCTCTCTCTCTCTCTCGTTACTATTCTGATTTGTTAGAAGAAAAATAGGGACAAGATATTAATGAATTGATTTATTTTGATATTTAATGAATTTTAGACAATTTGTTAACCAGTTATGCTTAGTATTGTTTTATGATTGCTTATATTTGTGTATATACATTTCAGCTGTGCTAAAAATTTAAATACTCATTGTAAAAATATAATGAGTGTTTACTATGTGAAGTAGAATATATTGATTTCTTCTTGTCCATTCAGCTAACTAAATATTAGTAGTGGAAATATACTTTTCAATACAAAAGTAACCATGTATGGAAGACATCATCTGTTAAGTATGAAATGAAAACTAACTATTCCTATTAGAATTCTGAGCTTTCAACAGATTAATTTCTCTTAATTTTTTCTCTTAGTTTTATCTGTTGGAAGCCTAGAATCTTAATAGGAATAGTTAGTTTTAATTTCATACTTATTAATAGATGATGTCTTCCCTACAAAATTTCCTGGTTTCTATACACTGATGGTTATTTTTGTATTGACAAATATATTTTCACTACTAATATTTAGTTAGCTGATTGGACAAGAAGAATTTTATCACATTCTGTTAATTTATTGGATAATTTTTTTTTCCCATTCATAGCTTGATTTTATTTTTATTAAGATTAATTTGATTTTTTTTCTTCGTTTTGACAGGTTGGGGATCAAATAATAGAAATCAATAGTAAAAACACAAAAAATATGACTCATGCTGAAGCCATTGAACTGATACGACAGGGTGGCAGCACTGTGAGACTTTTAGTGAAGAGAGGAAGCCATATCTCACCACAAGATGGTGAGTGATATAAAATATTTTATTTTATGTAAATTTGTTTTGTGATGTTATTTTTAAACTTACTTTTTATAGACTTATAATATTTAGGAATCATTGTTGAACAAAGTAGATACTTGACTATTTATATATTAGCAGTCATTTATTATTCAATGTTTTAAGAAATATTTAGATTTGTAATGGATATGTAATTATCTACTTAACTTATCATTTGAACATATTTTTTTTTTCTTGAAGATTCTGCATGTGAACTGCCTATAAGTTGGCATCTTAAAATACATTGTAACCACAAGAGTTTATCACTCGGTACCATAGTTGTGTTTATACAAATTAACAATCTTACTTTATTTAGCCCATGTATTTAATCATGATACATTGTTAATCAGATAAAAATCCTTAAATCTAAAATTGGTTTTGAGATATTACCAATTTAAACTTTTAGAATTATAATGCAAAAGAATTTTTTAAAAAAATCAGACTTATATCTTTAATTGTAGGTATATTGATGCTCATCATCAAATAATTAATCCTAAGTTCTCATTAGCTGCAGTGAATCATCAAAGTGCTTTTTAAAAAAAAAAAAAATTAATTACTTTTGCTTGTCTAATTGTTAGCTGCTCCTATGATTTCTTTTGAATCATTTATACTTATATAAGTGAATATTTGTTTATATTCTCGATTTGATTTAATGTATAGATCCAAATTATGTATTAATGATTATATTATTTATAACATTAGTTTCTTTTTGTAAATCTGCCATTGATAAAATAGTTATTTGAGTCTGAGTATCCTCCTCCACTATGATTATCATAGGCAATTATCATAATTTAAATTTATGGGAATCAATGATTAAGGCCATTTAGTATTTCATGCATATAAATATACCTTGTGGTTCCTACTTGAAGATTTAAATGCTTGGACTAATGAAATGTGGCTGTCTCTGTTACTCGTGGAAGGTTGAACAAATGAGTGATATACGCAAAACTATTGATAATTAATTGGAGCTGATAAGGGGTTATATATCGTCCGATTGATTATGTTGGTTTTAAATGATTTAATTTGGAATAATAGTGATTTATGATACTTAGTAATTTTTTTCAATAAACTAGGGTCCACTTTTTCTAACAATTTTTGTTTAATAATGAAAAGTAAAATTCTGTTATAATATATGAAATTACTTTGTGTGTGATATTAAAGAAAGTTAATGAGCGTGTTTCTTTCATAGAAACATTTTTCACTCTTAGCTAACTCTCTGACTGCTTTCTTTTCAAAAGGCACATAATTGTAATATAATATGATTTAAAAATTGTTTTTACCTTTCTTTAAAAAAAATATTTTTTTTACTCATTTTTTTAAATGTATTTTTCAGAAGATCCCATGGTACCACCAATCCCGATGAATAGGTATCCACAACATCATCCACCCATGTTGGCATCCAATGGCCTAATGGGAGGTTCTAATTCTCGAACGGGTTCTGATAATATTTCACAGGATTACTATGCTTGGAGTTATGAACAACATTAGAAAACTACAATAACTTATTTCAGAATTTCTTGTCACATCAGTCTTGTATCATTTGTTCATATAAATCTAGAATTGGCATCAGAAGCTTTCATGGGAAGAATCTAAAGAAGTAGAATGATAGGTCCCTTGCTTGTCTTCAAGTTGGCTCAATGTAATTGTTGTATGATTCAATTGAGTTTTAAGTATATTCTTTGAAGAGGTGATTGATTAATTATTGACGTATTCATGTTTTATAAACATGCAACAGGTTCTTAAATGCGATACTCACTGCCTGCTTTCCAGTTGGAAAAAAAGTTAATTACCTTGTTATGTTTGAAAAACATCAGCTTGGTTGATTATAAAATTTGGACTTGGAAGTTCATTTAAAGCTTAAAGAAATGGAATCTTCTGCATTGTTATATACTCAACTATGCTGTGATTGTTTGGTGCACTTTCATCAATGCTCATCATCACATATCTCTCATAATTCAACGAAGTTGCAATAATATTTGTCTTGTAAATTACCATTGAAGTTTTTTTTAATGCTAGATTTGCTTTATGTATAGTGTTGTATTTTCAGTACAGAACACAAGAAGATGGCATTTATATCTTTTTTTAATGTAGAAACACTTTTATTGCATGCATAAAGATTTTGAGTTTATTCATTAACTTTTTTTAATTAAAGTTACATTTGTATATAATATTAGATTTTGTATGTTGGTAAAGTTTTATTGTACTTTCCTCTTTCAGAATGTACATAATAAGTAAGATTTAAGTGTGGTTGTATAAAATGATATTTCTTTGAGCAAGATATTTCTCTATCTTGCCCCCTTTCCCTTTGTCCTTGACATGTGTAAATGCAACTTTAAAAGTAAACAAAGACGAGTATTCTTGAAAGTAGGTTTTCTCATTAGTCTATGTAGTATTTCATGAATTTCAATTTCATGTAAAAGCTCATCATTTTCAAATTCTCCAAAAAAAAAATTATACCAATGTCATTTGCTAGAATTGCTAGGTAAACCAATTAATAAGTGTTTATAATTCGGTTTTTGTTTATATTTACATTTTGTCTTCCAAATTTAAAGTTACTGATGAGTAAATCTGTGTCATCAATGAGTAAACTATGTGGTCAAATCAAAATAAATCCTTTAAATGTGATGAAAACTGTACATTTTTTGTGTATTTGAGTTACTAACCCAGTATTTTTTTATCTGTCTCTTTCATTCTTTTTCCTTTAAGAAATTTAAATAGTTAGTGATGTAGCTGTATTACATTTTAAATCAAAATAAGAAAATGTGTTGTTGTAGAATGAAGTGCACTTATTCCAGCAATGAATTTATTCAATTGATTTGCAGTGGTTGTTATTTTTATTAAATACTTTGTCTTTTATAGAAATATACCCATTTTATTTTTTATTACCAAAAAAAAAACAAATATTTTATAGAAATAGTTTTTGGTAGTATTTTAGACCTTTGATGCTGGAAGAAAATTTCAGCAAAATATGCTAATAGCAAGAATCAAAATTCAAACATTTCCAAGTATTGTATTAAAATTGGAATACATAGAACTCTAAATATTTGAATTTGGGTGATAAAAAATTTTTACGATATTTTTTCATCATATACTACTCTACTATTGAAGAAAATTTATTTAAAAAAGTTCCATGTAGGTAATTACAAAAATTAAAGACAATAAGTCACATATAACTTGTTTTTATTGGTATTTATGAAGAAAATTGTTAACTTGTTCCTGTAAAATAAATGTTAATAGAATATTGCTGTTAGCTCTTAATATTTTAACTCTGTTCTTTAATTAAAAAATACTCATAAAATGTATGAATTTTATTGATATTAACTAATTTATAGTTAGTAGATTTTATGGCAGTCGAAAGTTAGTAAATTTATTGTTGTTCTTCTGACTATTCATTGAATCTTATATGTTTGTTAGTTGTATAGAATTTTAGAGTATAGTTTTTGAGTAATGGAGTATTGTTAACAGTGTGCCTTTAAATATATTTTTATGAAGTAGTTACTCCTGAGGAAAAGTATTCACTAAAATCCTAATGATGGATTATATATATATATATATATACATATTAATTTTAAATTGATTGGCATGTGTCATAATGTTTTTTTTAAAGAAAATTTTACTATTACTTTTTGAACATTTTAAATACACTCTCAAATATTATCTTTATTTTTTATATTATTTCAGATTTAATTAATGTCATATTCATTTGAAGTGCTTGATCATTTATTTATTAAGTGCAGCTATTGTCTACTTAAAATTTTGTTATGGCTATAACTTGAAAAAAATTCAATTTTTTATTCTTATCAAAGTATTTCAAATTCTATGATTATCTTTTAGAATATATTTTTGTGCATTTTTCCCTCTTCTGATCTTTACACCTTTTCATTAGTAAGAGTGATAAACATGTGCCAAAATCTTTTTAAGGTTTTTAAAAAGTTAATGAATTGGAAATTTGCTATCAAAAATTCTTCTGCTGAATAAATTTGCTTATTATTCTTGTTTATCATGATTTTAATGAAAAATTGGTCATTAGTTTTGATTGGATTTGTTTCTTTTCTTTTTGAGTTGCATTGATTTTGAAGCGCCTGTGATTGTCAGTATTTTGTACATATGAAGAGAGTTCTGTGTTTGTAAAAATGGATTCTATTTCCATTTGTTATTATCTCTGTATTTCCATTATGTGAGTTGCTTCACCTCTTTGAAAACCAAATATTCATGTATTCCAGATGACTTGCCTTTGTCGCCAAAAATAAAATGTATTTTCTGTATGCGGTGTGTTTTCATCTTTTAATGTTATTACTATAACTTTTCAATTTTGATTAATTAAATTAAGCAATTATTTCAAGAACAATTAATACTTTCAACTTCTATTTTTATTGACTTAATTCTAAACATTATCCAGCAACATATTAGAAGATTTTTGAAAAGATTTATTTTTCAATTTGAATATATTTCAAAGTAATATATTCTGTAAGATGTATGAAAAGTAAACATTACTTAAGAAAAATCAAATATTTCTATTAAAATATTATTTTCTTTTCTGGATATGTTTATGGATGAAAATATTAACAAATGTACCGTCATTGGGGCTTGCAGAATTATTTTGGATAACACATCAAAATTCACTGTGAAGTTTTAAAATTATGTCTGGTAAGATATCAGTCTAACATTTAACATCATTTTGATATACTTGATAGTATTTTTAGAGGCCACAGCATCAGAAGTTAACATTACTGTTTTATAAGGTTATTTTCCTGTTTACAATATCAACTAGCAATAATTTTAATAGAAAATTTTAGGCACATTCACAGAATGTGAAGAATTTTTTTAAAAAAATTGCCATTTGTAGCATACTTTAGTTATAACTATATCACAGTATTAAAGGTCAACACTTAAGAGATGTGGAATTCAATAAAAAAAATCCATTGCAAACATTTTGAGATATTTATTTTTGTTTAAAAAATACTTTATGTGGATCCCCCCCTAATTTTAACTTTAACAGCTAAAATTTTACTAACCAACACAAAATTTTCCATGTAAAAAACAAGCTCATCCATGTAAAATCCTGCTTGCTGAAAAGTCTGTAGCTTCTAATTGTTGATGGTCATCGGATATGCTGGACTAATTGTTTCTTAAATGGTGATACTTGAATATGAATGGAAGATAGAGCTAAACCAATTTATAGCAATTAAATGGTTGTCATTGCTAAATCTTCATATGAGGAAGATGGCTTCAATGCATGAGGTAGCATTTGTGGATAAAAAAATTCTGGCTAATAGTTTATTACTCCGTTTAGATCTTCAGAAATTGTTGAATTTGAGTTGTCAAACATATACTGCTTTTCATGCAATTTGTAAATGATTTGATGGTTCATTTAAAAAAATCTTGTCTGAATGCTAAAATAATCTTTCTATTGTTTCATATCCATCTCGCATAGTCACTTAAATGCAATCAACCAAACTGACTTCAAACATTTTGTTAAGAATCTCAGTATTGTCTTGGGATAAATTTGTTGAAAGCTTCCATACCAGTAGCCATTCATTATGCTGATTTTGTCCTCATAGTCATCCTTTGTTAAATAGTGATTTCATTAATGGTGATAAGATAGGTTTCACTTGCACTGATCTCATTTCATTGATAATATATAAATTTTCAAGACATGAACTGGTAATTAATAAACTTGTTTCCCACAAATAAAAGATAATATAGAAAACAAATTTTTCCACTAAAGCCATCTTGATAGAAATATATATGTTGTTCTTGCAGTAACTTTATTGAAGTCATAACCTTTTATAGATTAAAAAAAAAAAGGATTGTCCTATAATATATATATGTAATCTGTAGGAACAAGGTGATAAAAAGAAAAATTCAGAACTCCTTTAATGTTAATATCATCCAGAAAGATCTTGAAAGTAGTTTCTTCTGGTGATAGTGTAAAAGGTTCAAGGACATCTTGAATTTACCACAAATTGAATATGTTAATTGAATTACATTAGTGCAGAATAAATACATAGGTTTCAAACATTTACTTTGATGTTTGATGAGTAGCTGCATCTTCAAAGCAACACGCCCTCTCTTCATATTTTGATAAGTGACGATAAGTTGTTTTCTTAAAGGTATCATGAGTAACCTTATCCATGGTTCATGATAATTCAAAGCTTCCAGCACTTGAGACAGAAAGTAATAGCATTCTGAAGTAGAATAGCTCTTCTTTCAAACTGACTCATACATTCTAGCTACTGTCTTCTTTTCTTTCCATGTCATTCCTCCCACTAATCTAAAATGAACCATAGCTTAGAGGAACCTCAATGTAAATTAAGGATCGGGCATCTGGTTGTATTTGATTCAAATAAAACCATGACTCCAATTTTGTGCAGTGTAGGGATTGTGCAAAGCTTTTTCTCCATGTCCATATATAAATATTGTTACGTTTTTTGCGTAGCGGGCTCGGATTGAATGGACTTTACTTGAGGACAGCACAAACAAATTTATTTACAGGATCACTCTATAAAGTTAAACTTCAGATAAAAACAATCCAACAGTCACTTAAAGCGTAAATACAAGCTTTACGCGCAATAAAAACGGATTGCAAAATAGCTATCGTATAGCACAGTAAATCACAGCGAACTCAATAATACAGCGTTAACAGCAAATGTAAACACAGCTCACTAATAACAAGCAAGAAAAGTAAGTCCAGCGAGACGCTTCTCTTCAGAGAGGAAAAACTCAACTGCCGAAACTACGACCACCCGTTCCTTATATAGCCGAACGAGCGAGCCCCAAAAGCACGAGAAACAAAGCGAGCGATCCAGCGGCTACCAAATTATTCCTTTCGCCAAACCAACCAGGCTGGCGCGAAGCTCCTCGTCAAACGTCGTCAACTTCGGTGTGCTTCCGCGGAGCTCGGCCGCTTGTAACAATATAATGTGTTATTGGTTTGGCAAGTTAATTGGCTATCTAATTATTTCATGAGAGGGATCTCACATTTTTCTGTCAAATAATCACCATATTACTTCAGGTATCTTTATGTATTTGGCAATAATTAAGTTTTGCTCGCATTCCGATGCTTTAAACGTTCTCTCCCAATACCGTATCTGCACAATGAAAAGTCTTATAAACATGAGTATCCTCGTATGTGTATTTCACAACTGTAAGAGAAGTATATACTATTATGTTGAAGTATGATGCAATGCATTCCAAAATTTAAATATAATATTAGCGGCACTATATAATTTACGGTAGAAAAACACGGACAAATTTTAGTATAGCTTGATTAAAAATAAGTAAATCCAATAATAATAAGAGTAGACTTAATAATAAATAATTTTTTTTCCAAGTGACCGTCTTGTACTGTGATGCGGAGGCGCAAACACTCTTTCCCATTCCCGCCGAAACCATTGCTTTAGAGAATCTTTTAGTGCAAGCTCTTGACACCCAAATGGACAGTACAGATTGAGATTCGGCGATTATTGTGCCCATTCTTCACGTCAAAAAAGTGGGCCTAGATCAACTATTCTGTCTTTTTAGCCTTGTGAGCTGGTACTGAGTCTTGTTGAAACTCCCATTTTACATTGCAGCAGGGCGCTTTGGTCCACTGAAATACAACAGCTACTCGAATGTACCGTTGGTTCACTTTTTGATTTATTTTAACGCCTTCATCTCCCAAAACCAAAGAAGTTTTGTCGCTTGCGAAAATTCCTCCCCAGACCAAAGAAGACTTTGGATTTTTGAGATGTTCAATAATTGCTGAAATACTTGAAACGCCTACAGATTGGATCCTGAAGTTCAAGGTGTTATGAGCTTTTAGGTGCAAAGGAATATCTCTCAGAACTGACTTGTGGCCCGACTCAAAAGTCTTTGGAGCCTTACTAGTTTGTTACTTTAGTGAGAAGCTGAACTTTTTGGAATTTGTAAGGCCATTCTGCCATTCGTTGCTCTTATTGGGCCACTTTTTTCAGTTCACGAGCGATCTTTCTCCTGGAAACCTTCGAATTTCATTGAACTCACTTTTTGATAATTATGAGGCCCTGAAACTTCCTGCACTTTAGCCATCATTGCCAAGCTATTTGGAAGGATAGATTCTATCAGACACTGTCACGAAAAGCACTTCCACTTCTACTGAAACAACTAAACTCCTGGAACTTATTGAATACGAAATCGGAACTTTGGCTTCGATGAACTTTTGCAGTGTGTCGTGTAAAA
This sequence comes from Argiope argentata, assembly GCA_026289955.1. Taxonomy (NCBI): domain Eukaryota; kingdom Metazoa; phylum Arthropoda; class Arachnida; order Araneae; family Araneidae; genus Argiope; species Argiope argentata. The sequence continues at coordinate 12,240,504 of JAOUZG010005735.1, read as the reverse complement.
CCTCCATCGCATATATTTATTCTAGAAATCCTGTATATAATCCTGTGAATAATATCAACTAATTAAATGTATTAGTATTTTTCAGATTGGCTCTCTTCAATGTTAAAGACTGATTGATTTAATTTTAAAATAACTTGAATTAATGTCAATTCGTACGTTCGATGTGATTTCATTTCAGTCGAGGTGAGTAATGTATCTTTAATTTCATTGTCATCAGTTTTCCGATAGCCACAGACACTGCTTGCCGAGGCATATTAAGCAAATGAGCAACTTTTTATGTAACTAGCATCAATAATATCTTTGTCTTTTGCTATGCAATAACAAATTGTGTCAAAAACGGAAGATGAATTTCTAGTCATGAAACTGACCTCTGTGAGCTGCACATTCTACTCTGCATTATGTAATGAATCAGAAGATGATCAAATTTAAAAGTGGATTTTACTTTGGTTGTGATTAGCGAGTTTATTAAGGAATTTTTAATTTTGACTACTTCTCAATTATTATGTACTAAGTTCTAATTTCGTGTGTTTATGCTAAATGAGATTTTACATTTTAAGTAAATAAAACGTTTCGAGATTTGGAAAAAGTTAAGAATAAATCAAAAGCTAGACAAGCAAAATTGGATACTAAATTACGAAATAAAATAACTAATTTACACGCCTGTTTACTGATTCGGAAATGACATTTGATGAAATTCCTCATTCAATATAAAATATTCTGGGTATTTACGTATTGGACCGTCAATATTTATCGCCAAATTTGAAGACGTCGCCAATGAGTTGCTAAACTGCCAATAATGGCAAAAAATGCCATTATTTAAAAAATTGTTCAAACCTTAATTGTCGTCCGCCATTTTGGTGGCTTCGTTGACGTCGACGGTTTATCGCCAAATTTGAATCCTTTACCGATCAGTTACTAAATCGTTGGTATCGACGGTCTAATACGCAAGCACCGTATCTTGTCTGGTGCTCCCAATTAACCAAGCGGTTCTAAACAATTGTCTATTGCGTATTGGAAATCCACCATTGGCAAAAGTATAAATTCTTCACCGAATAGCAAGGCAAAAGATGAAGAATTAGCCTCAGAAATCTTATTAAAGCTTATCATTCAGCGAGTTATATATACCTAAATGCAATTAAACTCCGGCACAATGAGCGAATATTATTGGATTTAAATCTCATCATATTTATATTGAAAAAAAAGTTATGCTGAAAAGGTGAAACTTCCTTGCTCCGAAAGGAAATTGTTATTTTAAGTACTGCTTGGAGATGGGATTTCTCTTGTTTCTAAACCAGAGAGATTTACATTAATTGCTGAAATTTTGATCACAAATGTTTTACTTCAGTATCCTTCTATGATCAACTGTAAACTTGTTTTAACTTTACCCGAAATATCCTGAAACTTTTTCAGAAAATTACAGAAAATTACAAATGCGTAAGAGATGCTACCTTGTTTGCCACGGGCCTGTTCATATGGTCCAAAGCGCCATAGTAGTATTGAATTTTGTTTTGTGGATGGAGAAATTAATGCTTTGTCCAATGCTCATACTAATTCTTCATCAAATAACAAAACAAAAATCGACTAGAAACTTGTTTTCTTGGAATCATTTTAGCTAGAAGAAAAAAGGTATTAATATTTGGAATATCAGCTATAGAAACATTATTTAATTGGGCAATATTAGGACTAAAGAAGAAAAAACAAGTCATTAACGTGTTAAGTTAACTTTACAAATTATAGGCTTGCCAAAGAATTAGGATTTAGAAATTAAAGATCCAATAGAGGGGGGAGGATCTTTTTTTAAAAAATGTTGACTCATTTCATGGGAATTTAAAAGGCTCGTGAAGACCGTCAATATGAAGTAGCTTACTTTAAACAACCTGAACAATTACTACTTATAATGAACATAATATGATTGAATCTAGCTAACATTCAGTAATAAAATGTCTATTGAACTCAACTATTTGTTAGATTTCCGAAGAAGTTTTGGGGCATAATGGTAAAAAGGAGAGCTAATAGAAGTTACAAAGAATTATGAAATATGGAAGCCAGGTCATTATTTTTCTCTCAGTTTCGTTATTGAATCGTCAAATAATACAATTAAAGTTCATCAGGTGTATAATGCATCATTTAAACAATCACATGGCGGCATATCAAAGATAAATCGAAATTGAAATTCTGTAGACTTTGTCGAGTTATCTTGAGAGTGAGTTGCAATCTCTCTCTTTCTCTCTCTCTCTCTCTCTCTATATATATATATATATATATAGCGTTGGCAACAGGAACTAAAGTTCTTCAGCTTATCTGCTTTCTACTAGTGGCATTGGCAACAAGGAAGAAGAGAATTAATAATATAAGTTTCGGACGGAACAACGCAAATGTTATGGTTTCTATTTAATCTTTTAGGAGTTCAAGCATTGGATTTGAATAATCTATGATTGCTTTTAAATGTTGAAGCAGCTATCCCACTCCATACAACCAAGCAATCAAAGCAAAGTCGTCAGGCACACTTGACGCAAGCAAGCAAAGCAAAGTCGTCAGACTAACTTGACGCAACCAAAGCAACGTTGTCAGACCCACTTAAAGCAAACAAAGCAACGTGGTCTGACCCACTTAAAGCAAACAAAGCAACGTCGTCAGACTCACTTGACGCAAGCAGGCAAGCAACTCGCCATAACGCTTGGCGCTATAAAAATCGTTCATATCTCCGCCGACTCACTGGTGAGGGAGTACTGTGGCGCCAGCTTCATAAGCCAGATAACATCTACGGTACTGAAGTTGACTTTTGTATTATGTTACTCGGCTACTGGCCCTAGCGTCGCAGGTTCATATCGCGACCTTCAATCGGTACATATATATCTACGATATATATGTATATATTTGTCTTAATATTTGTTACTAAAAATATTTTAAATTAAAATCTATAAAAAAAATATATGTCTGTGGAGGAGTAAAGGAGCTTCCAGATCTGTATTCTTTAAAGACCCCTACATAGATGTCAAAATCAATGATTTAGCAAGTATAAATATTGACTAGTGCGTGGTACTTTTTTTGTCATAATTCGCTTTAAAAAACCTTTAAGGTTTTACCCTCACAATAGCTAAAAAGAGTTGCGCCAGATATTTTTTTTATATAGATTTTAATTTAAAATCTTTTTAGCAACAAATATCGAGACAAATATAGACATTTACACTTCTTCTCCACCCCTAGTTTCAGTTCAAAACAGCCCTCGTATAGTATCAAAATAAAGTTTTAATTTAATTATACAAAAATAATTAGTTCTTTTTTTTATTGAAAACATTTTCTGTACAAGTTTCGGAATTAAATTTTAACAAATAAGGAGTGAGTGAGAAGGCAACTGTACCATTTTAAGAAAGCAGTGGGCCAAAATAGGAAAGATAATTTTAGAAACAGTTTTTTTTTAATAATTGAATAATAACTTTCTTGCATTGTTGGAAATGACATGCAAATATGTCACATTCTAACAATCGTAGGAAAAAGTGCAAGAAAAACATGACGGCAAAAAACATATCGTCACTCTTATTTACAATATTTTGTCCACTCTGCATGTTTAAAAACTTGATAGAAATTGATTTCTTGGGAAGGAAGTTTTCAAAACTTCTCTATTTGAAGTGTTTCATTGTTGAAGAACGTAAACAATCAATTTTTAAGTCTGAATAAGAATGTTCTGGTCTTGCTTCTTCTGACCCATTTAATTTCATCTTTGTATCTGTCAAAGAATTGACATGTGATAGGAGCATGTTTTAGTCATCATATGTTTGCGTACATCTACGTAAGTGTGTCAAAAAATTAACACATGTGATGCCAGGTGAATATTTTTCTTTCCTTTCCTTTCGTCTGTTTTGGAATTTTACTTCAAATAGAACAGAATACGTTTCTGTTAATTTTTATCAGCTAATTTTCAAGATATTTAATAAAATAACAAAAATCAACCTTCAATGTTTTTGTTCAGTTTTTCGTCCTTAACTTCTGAAGTAATTATCGACGGAGATAAGTTTATACCATCTTCAATAGCAATCAATCATCTTTATAATATATATATATATATATATATATATATAGTACTTGGTTTCAGGTTTTATGAAGCAATAACCAATATGTAGACTATGCTATTCCAAACAGTTATTTCTCATTCAAAATTTAACAAATTTAAAATTTTCAAAGTAGTTTAAATTAAAAATATAATAAATGATAATAAATTACAACAGATCATAATAATGCTTTGACAGCTAATTCAAATTAAAGAATATATTTTTATGAATTTTAGAAAAAAAATTTCATGTGAGTTTATTACAAAAAAAAAAAACGATAGCAAGCCACTGCTGTTGTTTTGAAATAAAATACGTACAGTTTTTTTTTTATTAAAATATGTATACTATTTTATCCCTTTTTTGCACTATAAATAACATTTTGATTATTCATTTTAAGCACTATATGTAACAATTTCTATCTTTATAATTAAATTAAATTCAGTTTGTTCTCATTGCATTTGTTTCCATTAATTTTTTTTTGTAAAATATTGCTTTCTTTAGACATGGATAACAAGGTAGAACTTTCATTTCTGCTTTTATTTCGTATCATGCTCATATTTTTATATAATCTATGCTCACAGCGAAATCGACAGATGTAGTTTTAATTACTATTACTTTCTGTTTTAATAACTATTATTACTTTAATTACTATTTATTACTGTTTCTTTTATTTTCCATTGTATTTTATATGATTCATATAAACGCATATCACTGCTTATGGAAGACAGGAAGTCTAGAGCAGGAAAAAAAAAAGAGGTGTTTTATTATCAGACATGCAGACACCAAAAAGACGCAAATAGTATTTCCTATCATGGTCCTAAGAGCATAGCTATATATTCTAACTAAAAGTGATGAAGTAATGGAAAGGGAAAAATGGAATCCTAAGGATTGTAAGACACTAACCAAGTGTTTCAAAATACGGACACTAGGGTAGCGAGAGGGGATATGCATATCTGAGAGTTATGGGGATAAAACATTGATGTGATCGTACTATCTATATTAATAAAAATGCAACTCGAAATGCGTTGCTAAGCGCAAAACTGGAGAACGGCTCGACCGATTCGGCTAAATTTTTTAAAAATATTTTCGTTAAGACACGAGGATGGTTCTTATGGAGAGAAAAAATGAAAAAACTGCGTGGAAAATAGTTAAAACGACACTTTTCTTACTTTCCCGCCAAAAATCTTCATTTCCTTCCCCCACAACAACTGAGTTAGATAGCAGGAAGTAATGAATTATGATTCGTTTAGAAAGAAATATGCGAAATCAATTGGTTTTCAATCATAGATAACGGGATGTTTAAAAAAGAAAGAAAATAGTTGCTTTTATTATTAGTCGGTATGAATATTTAATCTATACCTGCTCAAAATAAAGTCTGGGCAGGGAAGAAAAAAAGAAAGAAAGAAAAGAAGGGTGAGTGGGTGTCATCATTATTTCCTCTGTGAGCGGCATTTTCCAAGCTGTTTTTAAACTTTTGCATCTCTTGAAAACCAACTGTGTTTTTATTTGTTTAGTGTTTACATTTATGAAGATTTGAATCTCATTATTCTATAAAAACGTAGAATTTTAGACCTTTCCCTCCACCATATAAGTAAAATATCAATTCAGGGACAATCATTGCTCGGATAGAAAGAGAAAGATGAGTAGTACAATGAACAGAACATCTGAAGAAAACAATACTATTATAAATAAATTATATGATTATCAAAATTTGTTTGGTTTAAAAATATTTTGGTGAAAAACCTGTTATGAGACACAGCTACATAAAATATTATATGAAAATTTTAGCGAGCATTAATACTGGCGAACCGACTGGTCGCCAAAGGCGGCTAGTTGCTTATAATTAAATAAGATGAAAGAGTTAAAATATAATATCGTACCTCTGTTGAAAATTGCCTTTGTAAAGCCATGATGACGGCTGGAGGAAAAAAATAATCATAATATATCTCAAGCATCAATTACCTTCATTGCCTATTGCTAACGGAAATAAGAGGGTAACTACCTTAGGAGTCAAAGGACTCTAACGCAAATCAATTAAATATTTTGCTGCGAAATATTATCAGCAAATTAAATAAATGCAAAATGATAATTAAAAATGATTTTTTTTTCATGTCAGAACATGATGTTTTTTGGCGTCAACAAAGAATCCGTAGGCGAAAAATAAGAGTTTTATTATCTGCACGAGCGCTTTAAAAAAAAACAGCTTTTAATAACGCGTTACCATTGCATTCACAAAAGCTCTGATTTAATAAAAAATAAGTTAATGACTACAGCAAATAAAACCTAGAAAAATGGCATTTTGGGCATGTGAAATGAAATAAACAGGAAATGCGATATATATTTTTTAAACAATAAATGCGAGACAAAGATTTTTTCGATCGTTTGTAATACTAAAGTGACTCATTCAACGAAACAATTAAAATGAATAAAAATATAATACAACTTGCACGAGCGCGTGGTGCTTGGCCGTTCAAGAAATGATGTTCAGACAGGATACATTGAAAGGAAATCTGCTATGCATATTTCAATCTTTTTTAAATTTTAAGAGAAAGCAAAAGTTCTTTTTATTTGACGTTGTTTTCAAAGTAATTGACAAAAGCCCCATTTTTTGAATTTTTAAATAATTAAAATTTTAAGAAAAGCTTTTCCGAAGTATATCTGCGCCAAATTTGATGGCTCTAAGTCCAACTATCTGTCAAGCAAAGCGCCAACAGACATTCATTCGCTTTTATTATTAGTAGATATGCTATTTTTAAAATACATGTTTTAAAATACATATACATTCCCTCGTATTATGTACTTTGTTTCAAATCTGATCATATCTTTTTCAGATGTTTAACTCGTCTGTTAAACATCTGAATTAATCGTTGTTGCGAGCTATCCTTGATGAGTGGGCGTCGAGTACAAAAGATAGAGAAGGTAATAAGAGAATTAAAGCTGAGATGGCAGAACACCAAAATTGTGCCGGTTCACAGAGGCATTGTGGAGAGCTTCCAATGGCAAAAAACAAAAAAGAACCAACTTCCTCGTCTATAGCTATTGAAATAGCTACGAAACTTTGACTTGAAGTCTAGTTAAGCGCTATAAACCTTTCTTTATAAAAATATATCAGAATATTGGTTCGAATGATAATTGTCGTTTTCATTATTTCTTCCCATGCATTTTACTCTTGATAAATACGATTGTTTACGTCTTCTTTTTCAATTACTTCAATTACTTTTATCATAATTCAAGAACTATTTTTATTTCTTCAAGATAAATTTTAACACAAGACTTTTCACAAAATTTATATTTTTCATTACGAAAATCGCTTTTAAAGACAATGCTTTTTGTGTGTGTGTGTGTTTGTGGGGGGGGTTGTTTTTTTAAAGATGTGTGTAAATATCATTTGATCATACACAGACTTTGTGTCTTAAAATATATTCAACGAAAGAATACCAAATTTTTCCATTGCAAAAAAAAAAATTAATTCTTAAAGTAAAAAAGGTGAAAAAAAATTATCTTCTAAAATTTATTTTATTAAATATTTGTGGATACAATCACAAAACTATTGGGGTGGAGAAAGGAAACACTGAGCCTAAATGATCTCAATTCCTCTGAATTGAATTTGTTTGACACAAAATAAATAAATATAAGTATATATTTTTAATTGCTATGTACGAAAAAGAAACCTAAAACTTAAATAAATTCTAATTTAAAAACAGTCAGTAAAAGTTTTTTTTCCTTTTTAATTGAACAATATAATGATACAGAACAGTTCTTTTGTGAGTTTTTTTTAACTTTATTTTTCTTTATAAAAATTATCAGCAGGATGAATAAAAAGGTGCTGAAAAGGAATGATTTCAAGAGCTCTGTTCAAATATTCTTATAAATCAAAAAAAAAAAAGTTGCAACATTGAATGCGAATTTTAACTATGTGAGACAACAAGTAATATAAAAATAAAATTTTAAGTCCATCTCTACTTAAGTCCACAAAGAAAAATTTCATTTAAGTTACTTTTTATTAAATAATTAGAATTGATATAAGTAATTGATCAAAAAATTATACTTGGCCAAAACAAAATCAAGTTCGTATCCGTTGAACATAAATCAGAACGCAATCAATTGGTGTTTAATTTTTCAGCTCCAATTGAGGCAACACAAATGCGTGAATTTTCCACGTCAGTTGGGGTAACGCAATACAGATTAGAATTTTTTTACATTTTTTATTCTGTATTATTTAATTTGGAAGTATTTCAAAATGAATGCAAAAAAATCTATTAATTAACAATGTTTGATTTTAAATGCAACAAATATTAAGAAAATAAGCCGAGTTGGCTAATAATCCTTTTTTTAATAGTATTCGAAAATCGGATTTTCTTTTTAACACTTTTTTTCCAAACGATTGAAACTATTAATTGACACAAAATCTTATACCAAATGTATTCAAGTTGTTCAATTTTTGAGTCATAGCATTTACGTGTATGCTTGTACATATGAATAAATAGTCAATCCTCTCTCTTGATTTAGTTCAAATTTTGAAAGGTGTCTAAACATTAATTCTATGCATCGAATTTTATCTACTTAGTTCTCTTCATTTTGTAGCTATCGTTTAAAATTATATTTTAACAGACGGACAGGCAGACTTCCTCTGAGTGAATTTCGCACAAAATTTGACAGAAATCTACAAATTTGGTATAAAGATAGAATTTTATCCATCCATCTCAAAGCAGTTTTGACTTATTTTTGTCATGGAAGAAAATTTTTCAAAAATGTGTTTATCAAATTCAAGATAGTCTAAAATGGGGATATTCATCAAAATCTTGAGTTCGAATTTTTTAACGATTGCAATACTTTAGTGGAGCTAGCTTCATATGCCAGACAACACTTACGATACTCAGGTTTACTTTTGTATTGTGGTTATGTTACTCGGCTTCAATCACTAGTATCGAGGTTTCTTACGGTGACCTTCATCAGCCACATTGATGATCTTGACAACGCAACTTCGTGGAACTGTCATGGCGCCATCTACCAGCAGCGAAAGTAGGCAGATTCACTTGATGCAGCAAACAACGCAAAGCCGTCAGAGACATTTGATGCAGCAAGCAACTCAAAGCCGTTAGACTCCCTTGACGCAGAAACCTAAAAAAGCCGTCTTACGTAATTGATGCAGAAAGCAAACAAAGCCGGTAAACTCACTTGACGCATCGGCGAACTCACACGCTCGCCATAACGTTTGGCGCTATAAAAAATCGTTCGTCTCTCTGCCGACTCACTGGTGGGGGAGTACTTTAGTGCTAACTTCATAAGCCAAATAACATCTACGATACTCAAGTTTTCTTTTGTATTGTGGTTATGTTACTCGGCTTCAAACACTAGCGTCGAGGTTTCGTACCGTGACCTTCTCTTGCCACACTTTCTATATGCTACAAATGCGAGAAAGTAAAAATATTTGAAACAATTTGTCTTAGTGAGTTAAGTCATTAAAACTTCCCTTCTTTTTAGAAGAAAATATATAATTTTTTATAATAATTTTTAAATAGCAGTGAGCTAATAATTTTATCTTATTTACTGCCTCTACCTGATTACAATTTTAAAAAAATAATCTTTTGAATATATAAAAAAAATCATCAAATATTTAAGATGGGAGAAAAGGAATCGTGAAAGAAATAGAAACATGAACATAAACGACGCGCGTTTTAAATCGCTACCTGATTCAACAAAAATCCTCTCTCTACTTTTCATTCCACGTGCAGCCGCTACATTATTTCGAACAGTCTTGAGTAAATAATGAAAGAAGGGATTAAAGATATATGCTCTTCAGCAAATAAATAAGACATTGTTCAGGGCAATAAATCTGAGCGAAATTGTGTTTCGTCCGTTGCGCAAAAAGAGCCTCGTTTCTTGCCACGAGCGATTCGTTCCAGGGACATTTCAGTTAGTAATGCAATCGATGAAAGTCCGCGAAGAAAACAATACTCTTAGTCGGTACGAATAGGAAAACGAAGAGGAAAGAAGGAATCGAAACTAAATAAATAAATGTTAAGGGTAAAAGTAATCGAATTCGTTTGTAAACCTGCAGCTTAAACTGCTTTTTTTGTGTGTGTGAACTCATAAATAGCACCACTATTAAATATATTTTTCTCTTCACCGTCAATTATTTCGACATGGCACGGATATTTTACCCTTAATTAAGCTGTTTCGTAAATATCTCGACTCAAATTTTTTTACAGTCTGTTGTATTTTCTGAATCTGTAAATTCACTATAGATCTCCTTTTACGAAGAAATGAATTGTCTCAGTAATTCTTAGTTCTTATTTACTTTCTGAATTATAACACACACACGCACGAGAAAATACTTTTCAAATTCAACTGAATTCTGATAAGATTCAGCCTTCTTTTAATTTAACGGTAATCTGTTATTTCTATTTCTTAGGCATTACCTGTTATAGAATTTCCACTGAATCAGGACATGACATAAAAAAATGGAATTTGTCATAAAAAATACTTAACTACTGTTTTATGCAAAGAAAAATCTATACTACTATTATAAATGTGAAAGTTTGGATGGATGGATGATGGGGTTCAATCACGCCAGAACGGCTGAAGGAAATTCAATGAAATTAAGCACATAGATAGATTATAGTCTACAGAAGAACATAGGCTAATTTTTATTCCAGTTAATTGAGTAGTTAATTTTTTATTAATTAAAAACTAACTTTTCCGCCCGAAAATAAAAAATAAAAAATTCTGAAAACATCTGCCTGAGCTTTTTGAATCGTTTGTTTTTATTTTTCTATTTCCGGTGTTCTTTTAATATTATCTTACTATTATAAAGGAATGTTTATTACATTTTTTTCTTATGCTGTTCTTGTGTTAATATCATTCGTTATTTCCTATTCAATTCTCTTGATTTTTTTCTTTCTGTCTTATTTCTTTTGCTTATTTTCATTTTCGATTAAATTTTTAGTGCATTCCATATTACTGCATTCATTGATATTTTTTTTTCTGTTTTCCGTTAATTTGCTGCAACGGGCATCGAAACCTTGTGATTCGAAATGTCATTTCACTAAAATTTGATGGCAAACTTTTTTTTTGGCGAAAATGACTATATATTAAAACTGTCCACTGTGTGTTTTTGTAATTAAATGGTATTTGTATTAGCTATATATTTTTTATATATGCTTAAAGTGGTATGTTTCCATTAGCAAATAATTTAGAATTCCGCCAAATTTTCTCAAATTTCTTTGGCGATTGTTCGTTTGCGCCCGACAAACGGAAAAGTATCCTTATGGTTTTAATAACATAACATCCCCCCCAAGCTAATGATGTCAGACGTAACGGTTATTTCAAACGATTCCGTTGATTTTCGTAGTGTATGATAAATTTAAAATTTAAAATTGTTAATTAATAGATATTTTATTCCTTCAGAAGTGCCTTTGAAGGAAAATAAAACAGATGAATTGAAACTAAAATTTTCTAATCTGCATTGCGTTACCCCACTTAGTGCTTAAAATTCACGTCTTTGCGTTGCTCCAATTGACGTTGAAAATTTGTGCATGCATACGGTTTCAATAACATTTTAGACTGTCAGTTCTCACATATACACATCAAAATTTCCAAGCGTACGAAGTCACGGGTAAAAGCTAGTATGTTATATTTTAAAGTTTATAAATGAAATAATTACCATTTTTTGTATGTTTAATCTCATAATACACTGTTTCCTTTTTTTTTTTTGGTAATTATACGGGCAAGGAGAACTTTTAATCTTGCAGTTGGACTGAAAGTGAGACGTGGGTGAAAGTCGAATAAAAATGCTATTAATCTAATTTTTAATTTAAAAAAAAAGCCTAATAATACAAATTGCTTATAAATTAGGTTTATTATATATTATAAATAAAATATTAGGATGTTTCATAATTATATATATTATATATTTAGACAATATATATTATGTATAAAATATTGGGATTGTAAAATATATTTAAATTAAATTTTTAAAATCATTATCATGTAAACCAAGATATGATTAATCATTTATTTATAGTGCAATAAAATCGAAAACGTTTCTGAGATCGAAAATTCGATGAAAAAATAAACATGTACTGTATTGTAATCGTTATTTTTCAGGTCCCATAAGATTTGATGAGCAATGCAATGAATCAACGCCTGCTGACTTCTATTTAATGATAATAGGGCGGAAGATTGCTGCTCGGAAAAAGAAGGAAAAAGCGCAAGAAACCAACAAAAATTAGTGGGAGTTGCTTTTTTTAAAGATTAATTCATATATGAATTATTGCTAAGACTATATTTGATGTACTACTCTAGACTGCTGAAAGAGAGTTTCGAATTTGTTTTACGTTCAGAATATTTCAAAATTTCATATTGTCATTAAATATAAGAAATAAGAATGGGTGCTCATGGCTTGGTTGAAAAAGTTGTTCGGAATCTCTACCCTTTTGGTCGATTAGCCAGAACTGCACTGTAAATTGAAATATTAACTGCTCATGTCATATCCCCTTTTTTGAGCCCTGTAACGTAATAATTTTTGCTGCTATTTTTTTAAAGTTTATTATTATTGAGGTTTATTAAATTCACTATTTATTATTATGAGCAATCTATAATATTAAATTATTTTATTTATAAGTAAGGAAATATTTAAAAATTAAATATGACTCATTTTTCAAGAATTTCATTACCTTCGTTATTTTTGCTAAAATATGCATTTAGAACGCACGCGTGGGTATAAAATATAATTTAAGAAGTCAGTCATTGCTTTATTTTAAAATATGCGTTATCAATTACTTAATATGTTAATTTGTTACTTAATATGTTTTATTAAGGTGACCAGGGACCTTTAAAATGACTTTTTGCAATTTTTAACTTAGCAATTTTAAATTTTACAGACATTAAGAGTAGCACTATAGGGGATGACACTTAAAATTTTAAAGCATTATATTAATTTATTTATGAGTTGGGGGAGGGGTTAATATTATATTTAATAGCGATTAATAACGTCAATAAAAAAATGTTCCAGGGGCTCCAAAGTTGCTCGAAAGCACTCCAATTTATTACTTTCTATAACGCTTTTGAAACAAACGTTGGGATTAAACTTGAAATTTGAGTAGGAAATATCAAAATTAACCAAGATAATAATTTAAAACTACTGATTTTTTTAAAAAAAATAATTAGTTTTGAGTTATTATATTGGTTAATTTTGATATTTCCTACTCAAATTTCAAGATTAATCCCATCTTTGGTTTCAAAAGGGTTAGAGAAAGTAATAATGAAATTCGGAGTGTTTTAGAACAAATTTGGATCGCATGGAACATTTTTTATTGACGTTATTTATCGCTAACAAATATTATAGTAAACCCTACCCTAACTCATAAATAAATTAATATAATGCTTTAAAATTTTGTGTGTCATCCTTTATTGTGCTATTCTTAATGCCTGTAAAATTTCAAACTGGTAATGTGAAAATTGTAAAAAAAATCCTTTTAAAGGTCCCTGATCACCTTAATACTTTTTATTTCAATATGCAAAAGTATAAGGTATAAACAAACCAGCAAACAAAAAAAAACTGATATAGGTATGGGTTTTTTTGACTCATTTGTTAATCTTATACAAAGTATTAGGACAATAGAGTCTTTATACTTTTTTAACTATAAATGCTTCATTCTTGACCATAATTTGCTCTTCATCCCATACAAAGATCGCATACCACTGAAGAATCCACGCTTTCTCCAGTACTAACTACGTTCGTTTCAAGATCCTGAGATTACCACTTTGGAATGATTTTACTCATTTCAGGAAATTTTTGTAAATATTTCATCGTCACTTTCGTTCTGTTAAATGCATTGTCTTTAAATTTACCTATATTTTGGGAAAATAAGCCTTTACTGGCAAATGCGCAAACGTTCAGTGAGTTTGCGCATTTGAGAATTGATAGTATCAGCAAAGCAACCCTGTCGATTCTGCTAAGTTCAGTGCTGGCGGGGTGTTTGGCTGTACACAAGAAGAAGTATCAGCACAACCATTCTTTCGTTCTTCTCAACCGTTACCAAAACCATGGCAAATGCCACAACCTCAGCATACCTCTTCTAAAGAAACAAAATCCAAATTTGGAATCAGACTTGTATCGGCATCAGATATCAATCTAGGATTGAGTTCATTAATATTGTAAGAACTTGATATAATGTATCAGATTGATGACTAAATCAACTGTCTACACAGTATCAACGATGTACTGGATCAACATGAAACGAAGTATCGGGTCAGTAGAGTATCATCAAATTCGCCGTTTTTCCTAGATGACGTAACATGCTCATACTACGTTTTCTAATTAACATAATTTTGTAACTGCATGGCTGAAAAGAAGAAATTTTCGAAATTAGGCATCTATTTATTTTGCATGGGAGCATGCTATGTATTATGAAAAGAGATAAGAGATACGTTAATCTACATCACGACACATGAGAAAAGAGAGAGAAAGAGAAATTTTTCTTTCGGTGCCTTTGCTATATGATTTTGATTGGGATTTCTTGGCCACTGTTTGGCATAGACAAGGAAATCTTAGGTATCTTTTAAAAATATGTGTGGTTTTAGAGATTTTCATCCCTTATTTCGGAATGTGAGAAGATGCAAAAATTCTCAGTTTCTCTAGAGCACGTGTAGGAAATATTGAAATAAAAGAAGGGGGGATTTGATAAGAAAATAAGATAACATTTTAAAGCGAAGTTAATACGAATTAATTTAAGATAAAAATCAAGAAATTAACTAAGATTTAACTGAATTTGAATATTATATTTTATTTTTGCCATTATATGGAATGGAAGTAATTCTAATTCAATCGCTTTTCTTGAAATGTTAATCAAATATACAAGATTGGTGAATTTTCGATGAATAAACAAATGAATTCTTTAAATTTGAAACTAATAGATTATTCAAACAGAATTAATATTAGTAAAATAATTACTATTAGTAAATAAAAATCAAACGCTGAACATGAGTAGCATTTTTCGAATATAACTATTTAACCATACACTTAAACAGAAAATATTTATAAAATTTGGAACTATACATGTTTTCTTAATAAATACACGATAAAATGCTTAAAATTGAGTATAAAATTAAACACTCGCTACCAATCTTTTAAGATGTATAAAAGTCTCTATTTTTAATAATATTTTATGAATATTAATGTTAATAAATATAATATGAGACTAAAATTAATTATCAAGACTACAGATTATAAGCAGTTAGATAAAAGTAGGAGTTTTTGCTTCCAATATCTTCTAATAGATAGAGTTTTAATACCTTTTGAAAATAAAGAGATCTGTAAACGGGTGTTTAAATATTTATTTAACAGGTAAAAGTGTCAGGTGCAATTGAGAATTAGTATCAACCTCTACTGGGAACTGCGAAACCAGGAATCAGCCTAACCTTAATTCTGTTTCATTGATGCTACGCGTATGTCAAATAGAGCAAAATCAAAATAGAATAAATTTTAATCGCATTTTGATTTAAAATCAGAATTAAGTATTATTTGAAAATTAATTTTTTAAAAAAATTCTTACTGTTTTCACTAAACAATTTATATAAGATACGTGTGCTGTAAATTAAAAGGATGGACACGAATAATATATAAAATCTTTAAGTAATAATCCTTTTTATACATTGAATGCAAAGTATTTTCTACATAGTTTTCTGTTTTCCTTCAAAAAGGCCAATTCAGTTGCATAGTTATTTCTCTCTGTGTTTTCCTATCATGAAAAGAAAAGAAAAGCCTGGATTTTGATTATAGAGAAAATAATAGAAAAATACAAACTATGAAAAATAAATGTAGTATACAATTACTATTCAAACGGCTGAACATCTTAAATGAAGCAAAAATTCAATGTAATCTTTATTGAATTAATTAATTTATTTAACAATCATACTCTTTGATTATTAAGAATATTATTTATTTATTTTATTTTTTAATGGCAGTATTTAAAATTTCTGTGCTTTAACGATTTTGATAAAAGGCGCAAAAAATTCAAAAAAAAAAAAAAAAAAGAAAGAAAGAAAAAAAAAGAAGTCCAGATAGTAGAAATTTTATTTGTGATATATTTATCCATTCCAAATTTGAAAAGATATAGAGATGCATAGAGAATCTAGTGCATAAAATAGCTTTTAAGGCTAAAATACAATTATCCTTTTAAAAACTTCTTTTTAAGTCGCAAATATTTATTTATTTATTTATTTGCGATTCAGATGTTAATTTCTAGGCATGTTAATTAAATTGAATAACCTCATTTTCGACACAGTCCATTCCGTTGCTGTCGCATAGAAGTTTGGGGGAAAAGATGCCAAGTTAGATGTTGCCCTCGTCATCAGACAACGAGTGAAAAGTGTCATCTCACGCGTCGTCCTCTTTATCGAGCCGGGAGTCAAAAGTGTGAGATTCGTCTCAAATCTGCCCTGGCGTTGCTGTCAAATACAGTATTAATACAACCAAACTAAAATAAACTAATTAAACTGGGCGTAATCTCGGCTTAGTTACATTAAATGAAATTTATTTTTCTTCATTTGCAGACATAATTGTTTCAGAAATACTACTACAAATTCTTATTGAAATTCCGATTAATTTTTACTACTTAGGAATTATAATGCTTTAAGAAAATCGTGATTAAAGAATAAAGGATCTCATATTTAATAACAGTGTTTAAGAGTGGCTCAAAAAGCAGCTGAAATATTCGTCTTCTGCATTAACGTGAGTGAAAAATTATTCACTCAATAATAAATTGTTCTCTAATGTTAGCAACAGCTTGCTGAATTTTCTGATTTTTCTATTGGAAGATATTATCTTGAGAAACAAAAAGGATTCAGTAGAATCTTTAAGGTGGAAATGAACTGTGGTTTGTCATATCATTAGTACTGCAACTCATTCCCACTATTTATATCACCTATAATCCACAGAATATCCAGTCATACATTAAAATTTGGTCGCAAATCTCTGGTGGATATTTTATCTTCCTAAGGATTTTACTCTTCTTATAAAAAATAAATGAATGGATATGAATATCTACAGGTAGTTATCATAATAGTGGAAACAATGCAGACGAATACAATAACTTTATTCATTAGGTGTAATGTCATCTTTGGCGTGTTTTACAGCTTGGATTCGTCTTGAAATCAAATCCTACAGGTGCTGAAAATTGTTTAGAAAAATGTTGTTCCATTGTTCATAAAGATATTACGAAAGATCCTGGGGAGATTTCGGTGGAGAAAAAAGCTTCCGGATTGAACACTCTTTAATATATTTCAGAGATTTAAGGATATTAAGGTCGGAAAACTGTGTGGTAGATGCTTCTCTTCATTATTTTGTTCATAAAACGGTAGTTGGACAAGTTCTGACTCTTGAACAGGAACAGTTTCATCCTAGAAAATTACATCTCCTGCGGGAAATGAAGTTTGTATCATAGAATGAACCTGCTGAGCTAAAATTTCATTAAATTGCTCTCCAGTCAGCCTTTGTTTCAGGGTTAGGGTTGAGACAGTAAAGAGCCACGACTCGGCTGCTCATATCATGACATATTTCCCTTCCATGCCTAACAATTGGAAGGAGACAATCACGATCACTTGTTAATATTCTCCAAATGTGCAGCCATTTAATGGAAAAAAGCAGGAAAGAGGATTCGTCTAATTACATCGCTGTCTTCCTTTAACAATCGACCGAATTCTGTGGTTATTGCATAAATGAATGTTTCTGCCTTCCAAAAGTATAAATGTTGAAACTACAGAATATAGGTCCTGATTACTCTCTACAATCACTTTGGTTACCATTATTTTCTTTTTTGATATGATAATGCGCTTCAATACCTTTCGGTCTCTTTCACTAATCTTCTTCCTTCCATGATTTTACTTTGCAGATCTTGCCGAGCTGTGTTTACACTGTCAAGGGATGTTCAAATGAAAAGGTACGAAGCGACACTGTGAGTATAAACTAAGATTTTATTCAAAGTACACACCAGAAGCTTCATTGATTACATGATCTCATTGATTAACGAGCCGAAGGATTCCTTGTCCTCAAAATTCCTGTGATCCAATCCAGCACCGTGTCCTTCAGTCTGCCATCCGAGTTGAAGCGCTTCCATTTTAGACATTTTTCAGGATGACAAACATATGAAAATAACAAGGTGACATGTCCAGGCTGTAGGGCGGATGGTCGAGCTGCTCCCACTTGAATTTGTCCAGTTCCGCGTGTGTGACCTGAGGACTTGTGGGCGCGAATTATCATGGAGCAGAAACATACCCTCCGTGAGTAACCTTAGTCTATTGTTCGTGATGGAAGGGTTTCGACTCGGACGATGAACTCAAAGATGCTGTGAAGAACTGGGTAGCAGTAATTATGGGAACAAGGAATCCTTCTGCTCGTCAATCAATAAGATCGTTGTGCTCAGGCCTATGGTATATACTTTTAATAAAGTCTTCATTTATACCAAGAGTGTCGTTTCATACTTTTTCATTTGAACATCCCTCGTACATTTTCGAAGCTGCTTCAAATATATCTACTTTATTTTAATTATCAAATACTTTACGTTGAAGCAAGTGAAATCATTTCATCATTTGATAAAAATTCTAGGATCTTCAAAATAGTAATGAGATTAGGAGAGTTTTATATGTGTTTCTTTCATTTGATTGATTGATTTTATCATGGTTGATAATGGATTCAAAAATGCTATTTAAAATGAAGTGATAAAGATATCGGTAAAAAAGGGAGTTAAAAAAAGATTATATTCTAAGTATTTATGAAACTAATGAATGTAAAATGTTATATATGTTGCATTACTTCATACATTGTCTATTGTCCTTTCCTTTTTTTTCTGTTCAAGTTTTAAAAAAACGGCAGTAAATTTGATAAATTTGTCTGGTAAGGATTTAGATTAACTTAAACTAAAATTTAGTAGCTGTATAAAATTTCCTGTTACTAACCTGTCCAGATTGCTACGATAGAATATTCTAACTCGTTCTAATAAAAAAATGGAGAAGTGTACAGCAAAAATTCAGAAATTTCTGAGATATAATCTAAAATGATATGAATAGTGTCTTTGTAAAAACAAAATACTTAGCTTAAAATTTTTCTCAATAAATATGCCTTTTTTGGGGTAAATTACTGAAATATTCAGTGAGCAATATCACTTATAGTTCAGAAAAAACAAACCGAAATTTTGTGGAGGAAATATTTTTCTCTCTTAATTGTGCTTTGAAAAAGTAAAAAATGATTTGCAAATGGTTTTATTCGTATTTCTATGAAGTTGATTAAAACCAAGTTTTAATCAAGTTTTTATCAAGCTCATCAAAAGTCTAGGGAATTCAAAAATCAGAAAATATAAAAAAAGATTTAATTAAAATGGTTTTTTAAAATGCTATTCCATTGGTATCTTGAGGTTTATTATTTCTAACATTCACTGGTCGGTAGTGTCAAAGGTAAGAATTTGCTTCAAAATTTTGTTTAATTAATGATTTATTGACATTTAGGTTCGGAAAATATTAGCATAATATATTGTCATTCAGAATGCATGAATGTACAAATTTCAAACTCTTACCCATTAAGAAGTTACAGTCCTTGAAGTAATGTGCTAATGTGAAGAAAAGTCTATTATAAAATTATTATAATAGACTTACAATTAAGAAAAAGAGAAATAAAATAAAAGTTTTTAAAGTGGGAAACGTTTTAGAAATAAGTGCAGAAAAAATGTAGCAGTTTTGCAGCTTCAAAATACGATTTGACACTGAATAAAAATACTATTCTTTGATTAACTAACTTTAAACATTATGGTTCCTACAGCCATTACCTACAATTGTAAAGAACCCATAGACACACGTTGGGAATTAGTTTATTTTGGCCAGATATAAAGTCGGGGGATCTGTTAAAATCTGCCATTCTGAAAATATATAATTATAATTACTGCAAATGATTTCAGGGATTAAATTATTGTATGCATTAGGATAATTAAGGTTTACTTATCGTAAGCTTCTTTTTAAAGTCAGAAATATAAGAAAAATATGTTAAGAATTCAATATTTTTAAAAATTTAAATAAAAATTGTAGCATATAGGCTGGAAGAGTATTGAATCCTCACATTTTGCACTTTTATCTTTATTTCTTATGCTACTCTTATTTCTATTAATAATAAAGAATAATCTCTGTCTATACGTCATGTGAAGAGTTCTAGCAATTTTAAATATTTGTAAAAGAGGATGAAAATTTTAATAACACAAGCAAAATGCAAAATTGGCAAGAAATAAATTTTCAACTTCAAAGTACTCTAGAATGCGTTCTTTTGCTTTAAATGAGATAAAATTTGAGCTACAGGTGATCCAAATGATGAATTTGACATTTATTAAAAATAGTTAATATGCTATATAAATGTTAAATATTCTAAAAAGTAGCATTGAAACTGCTCGATATGTCTCCATTAATATTCAATATTGTGTTGTAATCGCAGAACCATATTTTACAATATATAAACAGGTAGACGGAGTAAATCTGTCAGAATAGTAAAAGCATAACTCTGAATGCAGTCTTTTGAAAATTTCATAGATTCTGCCATTTGATGATAGATATCTTGTTTCAGGAATCTCGCAGCCAAAAATTGAGACTTTAAACATCCGGAGAGCAAGGAGACCGTATTGTTGAAGAATGATGACAAATCATCCAGGCATCTTTAAATTGCGGTTTTAGCAGTTTCTTTAAACCATGATAAATGTGAAGCGATTCGCCATCTTTCATGAAAATGATGTTTTGAAGGTAGCCATGTTGTTGAAGTTGTGGTACAACAAAATCCTTCAGCATATTATGGAACCATTGTCCTCTGATGTTCCAATTGAATCTATTTCCTCAAGTTATTATGGTCTAATGATGAAGGTAACCGTAAAGCCATAATATTATAAATGCGTTAATACTATGTTACTTTTTTAGATTTAAAAGGTTTCAGCTGCCCAAATTTGACAATTGTGGACTTTTACTTTCTCGTCGAGGTAAAAGTGAGTTTTATCGCTTTATAGAATGCTCCATTACCAAGTGACGTCCACCTGAAACATTAAAGTTTTGTGAACCTTACAGTACCAGTCCTGCTATAGGTTGCATATGCTCGATTTTGTAGAGTTAAAAAAGCAAAATCCATTGTCAGAATTTTCTCACAATTTCTTATGCCTTATCCAAAACGCGCTTGCACTATCGTTCAGCAATAGTGTGTTGATTTCAACGACAGTGGTAGTCACATTTTAGATGCTAGAAAATGGGATTTGCTTTCGTCTTGTGCCTGCCTTTTAGTTATCCTCATGTGTAAGGAACTTAGAGACATTAGACCGTACCCTCTTCATACAATAGAATTCTTTTGCAGCTATATAGAAATTCTACTGATTCTGGTACAACAATTTTGCAGACATCGTTTTTTCATGGAATACAAGCAAAATGTACAGAATTCGCTTTTTTTATTAAAAAATAATGCTAAGAGGCATACTACATAAAGTAAATGAATTTGCACATTTTCAATTTATGTAAATAATTGTCATTTGTGTTATAGCTTCAGAGATGAGTTATTTTTTTTTTGCTAAAATGTCTTATTTCAAAAAACTGTCAGGCTCATCATTTGAAATATCTTTAGTTCAAATTTTATCTCATTTGGATCATAGAACACTTGCTAGAGTCTTCTTAAGGAAATTACTTTCTTTCTAACCATGAATATAATAAACATTAAAACTATTACCAATGAATTTTCTGAAAATTTTGAGAACATTGATGATTATTAACCTTAATTAAAACGAATTCATTTAGTTGAATATTTTGTGTTTCAAAACAAATTAAATTCTACTGTAGAATTTTCGTACAGAAGAAAATTCCAAATAAATAGAATAATGATAGAAGTGAATCAAAGATAAAGAGCCTCGACTCGTATAACTTTCAGTAATTTAATTACCATCACCTGAAGGGAACAACTATTGTTTTTTTGAATAATTAAATAACTTCTCTTTTTATTATATTAGTATGATGATCATAAAAGGAAAATATTGAAATCGTCAATTCATCCAATTAAAGGTTCAATAGAAAAGAGTATTGAAATCGTCAAACATTCAGTTAAACTTTTAGGAGAGAGTATTGAAATCGTCTAATCACCCAATTAAACCTTCACTAAGAGAGCGTACTGAAATCGTCTAATCATTCGATTAAAAGACTAAAATCTTAGTTCTCAGTTCTAGTTGAGTACATAAAACAGAGAGAGAGAGACAGAGAGAGAGAGAGAAAGGAAAGACACTGTCTGAATAACTTCCTTCCGAAATCGCAATAAACTTGATGCATTAAATTTATTTCCAAGGTAAAAAAAAATGGCTAATCTAAAATAGATACGTTTTTAATTTACAAACACAAACAAAAAGCCGCTTAAACAAATCAGGCGGATTCAACAAAAGCTTTTTGACTTTCTATATATTTTAATTTCTAAAAGTATCAATAACATATAAAACAAAATTTACAAGTAAGAAATAAGAATTTGGAAAGTATAAACGTCTCTTGTACAATTTTAACAGAATTTTGTAATTATAAATTTTTTAAAGTTTAAATACAACAGCAAGTTTTATAAAGTAAAGTTGTAAGTAATAATATGAAACGCAAAATCTCAAACATAATAGTAGATTAAAAAAAAGTATTGAATTAATAATAAAAGAAAAATTGGTATGTGGTAACACGAAAATTATAGCTTTTTTAAAATCCAGTTTTCTAAGAGATCATTCAACCAGAATGTGTCTATCAGTCATTTGACCATTACATGTAAACACAATGATAAAAGAAAATAGAGAGAGTTAAACACATATAAATTGGAATATAGTTATGATATAATAATTGATAGTTATGAGGGCTATAATACAAAATTACATAAAGGGAAGGAAATACTGTATAAGCTCAATTTGAAGAAAATACAACTCACCAACGAGATTTGTTATTTCTAGCTTTTATAATAAAATAGATTAGAATTCAATTCTAAGAAGAATTAGCTGCATTTAGAGGAAAAGTTTGTGACATTTTCTAATAAATATTATTTTTTACACACACACACACACACACACACACACACACACACACACACACACA
>JAOUZG010005735.1:12171734-12217329 GCA_026289955.1 Argiope argentata | reverse complement strand
CACACACACACACACACACACACACACACACACACACACACACACACGAAGTATAATTATTTAATAAAAATAGTTGAAATTTGGACTGATCATAATTAGGCCGATCATAGTCTATGAGTAACATGGTCGAATCCCTTGAGTACTGCATTTTGTCATATAAACACACAAATTGTATTTAAAAAAATGATTACAGGGCAATGAAGTACAAAAAATATATCTGATGCTTACATTCTTTACAAAAGCTATTTCTTATGGTTTGTTTAATTTATCATTCTTTAAAATGCCTTCTAATAAAAATAAAGAAGAAAAAACTTTCTTGTTCAAGCATTTTTTTTTCTGAATTTCTTTATTGGTGCTCCTTAAATCGGTGTCCTCACAAACTCTTCGTTATTTTAGTTGCAAAACATGTTTTGCATAATCCCCGCTGATCTTTATATATTAGTAAAGTAAAGACACGAAGACTACTTTTGAGCAACATTGCGAAACGGTAGATGTCGCTCCTTGACATACTTCGAAATGAGTGCGATGGATGTATAAATGATAGGAAAGTCAGCCGCACACTAGCTAGAATTGTACTTAGTTAGTTTGGCATCACTATTTAGAAGACAAGGTCAAAGGTTGTTTGTTATCATGATGTTATGAGCAGATAAATTTTTTCAAACTGCTCCAATGCAAACGTGATCGTTTTCTCCTTAGTCGAAACTTTTATTGACTGGTTTTTAGATTGAAAAATAACATTCAAGATGAAGAAGGTTACAATCATCGGTTCCGGCAATTGGTAGGATTGAAGATATAGTTTCTTTTAATGAAATTTTTTGTGAAAAATATATTTAATAGAATTTCTGGAAAACTGTTATGTTATTTTTATCAGCATTATATATGCTGTCATTTAATGAAATGAATTATTTTTATTTTTTAAGTAATTCTGCAATTTGTTTTGAACAAATTATTTAACATAATTTTGTTATGTTTGCATTATGCAACTATGAATTTATTTAATTTACGATCAGAATGCATTTTGTATTTAATAAGTGTGCTTGAAATTTATATAATTGCACAACATTTGCATTTTTTCAGGGGTACCGCAATTGCAAGAATCGTTGCTAGTAATGTGAAAAATTTCGAAGAATTCGATAACACTGTAAATATGTATGTTTTTGAAGAAATGATTGATGGTAGAAAATTGAGTGAGATTATCAATACTGAACACGAGAATGTGAAATATTTGCCTGGTTTTAAAATTCCTGATAATGTTGTAAGTAGTCTGTCATTCTTACCTTTTGTTATTTTAATTTGTTTTATGAAAATTCACTTTTTTGTAAAATTCACTTTATATGAAGGTAATAATGAAATTGATTTCATTTTTTATAGTATAGTCACCAGATATTTTTTGCTTATCTTAAAATAATATAATTCAAAATGTATGTATGTTTTATTATTGAATGAATGACAAAAATTGAGCATTAAAAATACCCTGAAAGAATTTTTCTAGTTACTTTAAATAAATGGCCTAAATAATATTTTTACTAAGTGTATTTTAAGCCTGGCTTTTTTCAAAAATTCATTTATTTGTGAGTTATTTTTATTTCATATTTTCTTTTCCACTATCTCCTCTTTTAAAATCACGGATTTCATTTTCATTGACAAATAAAATCCTTATTAATTTGGTAATGTCAATTTTGACATTAACTTTAAATTACCAGTTTTGACTTCGTCTAAATAATATTTGCATTTATTACTTAAAACTTGTTTTAAACACAAAGGTTTTCTTTTAATCTATTTATATATTGTGAATTAAATTAAATTCTTGTATAAATTAAAAACTACTCTAAATAGGCATACAGTTTAAAAATTCTAAAAATAGTTATTCAGGTTTAATTCTTAAAATACAGTTTATAAGTGTTTTAATAATAATACAAATGGAATATTTTAATTTGGTTTATATTGTACAAGATTAATGTTTCATTTGAAAGACTAGTTTATGTATTCCTAATGCATCGAAATATGTTATTGCTTATATTTAGGTTGCTGTACCAGATCCTGTTGAAGCTGCTAGAGAAGCTGATATTTTAGTGTGGGTTCTACCTCATAAGTTTGTTAGAGGAGCTGCTGCACCAATGGTTGGCAAAATCAAACCTAATGCTGTTGCTTTATCCTTAATTAAGGTGAGGCAGCATTTAAATTAACATATTAACTTATGTTTCTTTAGTGGATTTTTGATATGTAATTTAATAGAGGAAATTATTTAAATTTTACTGTATTTTTTGAAGATTGAAATTTATTTTTCTTTAATTATTTTCATGAAAGGAACATTTGAATTTCAAGTTTGTTGAAATGTATGTTCTAACCCATTTTACAAAATATGGAATATTCAACATTTTTTTTTAAATAAAAAAATTATCAAAGTAAAATAGAATATCTTTAAAAATGATATTTGTTGAAACAGGTGTTCATTTTAAATTATAAATTTGTCTTACATATAGAAGAGTTTTTTTATTTTCTGTGTAATTTTAGTTGTGATTTTTTTTATATTGCAATGTTAAAGTAAAAATTATTTATAGTATAAATTTTATATTATAAATTTTTGTATTATGAAATTTAAATGAAAAATTTCTCTGTTTATTGCTGTGTAATATATTGTTTTGTGTTCTTAATTTATAAGATTTCTGTTTGAAAATGCTTTCAAATTACTAGAATTTTTTTAAAAAGTGAAAATGGCTGAAATAAAATATAAAAAAATATATATGTTTAAAAGTAGCAGAATAGAGCATCAACTTTATGATTGATTAAATAAAACAACAGAGAAACCTAAAAAACTACCCATGTTTCATATATAGAAAAAATCCAACTTTCATATTTTTATTTTTTTATTCCTTGATTGGATTCTGGAAGAATTTCTTCAGTTGATCTTTGACATTGTTAAGATAGTTTTGTTGATTTTTCAAGTTCTGATTGTAGTGTACTGATAAAAATAAGAAAAAAGCATTGATATGGGATAAGAATTGATAAGGAATAACAGTATTGTAGTTAAAAGCATTCCAAGCCAATGTTTTTATCAGACTTTTAATCTGCAGCGTTTAAAGTTCTTGAAAATGAATAGCTTTTATTATTATTTTTTGTAATACAAAAACATAAAGTTTTAAGCAAGAACTGAGGCTGTTTTTGATTTCAAGGCCAGGCTCATTATTTTTAGAAATGCAATGAATATTTTTAAATGAAAGGCTGCTCTTAATTTCTGAAGTAATTTATGGATTTAAATTGTAAACAAACTATGTAGAAAATAAGTACATAATATAATGTAATTCATTATACATTATTACAATTTAAAAGATTTTTTTTATTAATACCTTTTATTTGAATATGCCATTGAGTAGCACCTCTTTAAATTCTCTGCTGCCAAATAAAGAAGCATTATATAAAAATATGGTTTCTTCCCCTACATTAAATATATTTATTTAAATCTAAAAAATAAGTTTTGATTTTTGTATGATTGTGAGAAGTATATGAAATATTGAAAATCAAAATAAATTTCTATTTATTCATGTCTGAACATATTGTTGTTTTTGGGATGAGGTTTTTAGGTGTGAACAAAAATATGTAGGTGAAAAATAAAAATAATTAATCCATAAGTGAAAAATATAAATTTTTTTATCTGCTAGTGCATTTCAGAAAATCAGCTTTTTAAAAACGTGATGTACAAAAGCTCTGATTTAAAAAAAAAAAAAAAGAAGTTAATTACTACAGCAAATAAAACCTAGGAAAATGTCATTTTGAGCTCGTGATTATATGAAATGAAATAAATAGGAGATGTGATTTTTTTTAAAAATAATAAATACAAGATGATTTTTTTTATTGTTTGCAATGCTAAAGTTACTAATTCAATGAAACAATTAAAGAGAATAAAAATATCGTTTAACTTGCACAAGCACGTGGTGCTTAGCCTTTCAAGAAATTATGTTTTGACATGATACATTGAAATATGCATAGTAGATTTCATTTTAATCTTTATTAAGATTAATACAAAATGTTGGCAATGACTTCTTTGTTGAAAATTGTGCATTATAAGAAAGCATTTAAATAATTTGAAATTGCCAAATTTAAATTTTAGATGAGGGGAGAATTGAAATGAGAACTCATTATTAAATACTTCAAAATGAAACAAGATTCAGAATAAACAAATCAGCATTAGTAGACAATGAAATTAAGAAGGAATTTGATTTAATGTCTTCCAGGGTATCATGCAAATAAACAATCAAGCATTTATAAAAGTGACCTTTATACTAATTTCTGAATCATTTGGTTATGCATAACATGCTTTATTTTTGGGGGTTCATGTTTTCTTAAAAGTTCAATTGCGAAAGTTGCTTTTTTGAGAAAAAAAAAGTTTTGTTTTTTTAAAAAACAATTTAGTTGAACAGTTAGGTTTTATTTCCATTTGCAAACAAATTAATTGCTTGCAGGGTTTTGATATAATTCCTGGAGGTGGAATTGCCCTCATATCAGATGTACTACGAGATATGTTGAATATTGAAGTCAGTGTCATGATGGGTGCTAATTTGGCTGGGGAAGTGGCTGCTGGTAAATTCTGTGAATCCACAATAGGTATGATTGAAACAAATTCCAGACAAATTTTTATTTAAGCTATTATAAATCTTTAATATTGATTTTATACCAACTAATTTTTGAAACATGTATTTTCTTCTAATTTATAATCTCCAGAATATTTGATATGTAAAAGTTCAACATTTTGAAAGGGAATTGACTTTTTTCCTCCTAATATAAGATAATTTTTATATCCCTTATTTTTGCAGTTTTCAAATTTCTTATTTATTTTATCCCTATTATAAAAATATTTAATAAATTTTAATTAAAATACAATATTGAAATTGTGGATCTATTGTCGGAACTTCCAACTGTTGCTAAATAAGTATGTTGGGAATGCTCATCTTTTTTTAATGGAAAAATGCATGATGGTATTGTATACGAGTATGAAAAAATAAAATTTCTATAAATCATTGAAGTCTCTTCAAAGGATTTATATAAATTTATGATTGTTTTATGAATTCATTTTATGAGAATGTAAAAATATTTTATTTTTATGTCAATGGACAGATGTTGGCAAATTTCCAAATTTTACTAGCAAAGTAGAACTTAAAAATTTCAAGCATTGTCTTTGAATTGCCTCTACACATTGAATGATTACTGAAGGATGCCAGTTTTGATACTTTAAAAATAACGATTGACAGCAAGTGTAATTTATCTTAATAATGAATCACTATAAAATACTCCTAAGGACTCTTTGTCTAAAGCAATGAAATATAGATATATTTCTTTTCTTGATAATGGAATGCAAAAGTTCCACATAGAAACAATTTGAAATTAAGTTTCATTAATATTGAATGCATTTTATTCTTAATCAAAAGTTTTAAACTGCATTTTATTTTTTTATAAAAATTTGTTAGTGATATTATTTGTGTATATGTATGTTTTCCTGTTTGAAATTTTTAGAGGCTTACTTATTTATTGATGTTGGTACTAATTTTAAATATAAGTCATCAAAGTATTTTTAAATTTTCAAATATTAATGTTTAAGCATAAATATTTAGCTTAACAAAATTTAAGTATCAAAGTTGGCTTTAAAGTTTTTTCATTAAAACAATTAATAAGTTAAACTTTTATCTTTATAATGGGGATATTATTCGACTGCAGTATTCTACAACTTACCTTAAAAATTTTTATGTTATAATGTAATGATTTAAGTGAATCATTAATTATTAATGCCCTATTTAATCATTTAATTATTTTTTTTCTGTAAATTTCAGGTTGCAAAAATCCCCAAACTGGACAAATGCTAAAAAATCTGATGCAGACTGATTATTTCAGAATTGCTGTTGTTGAAGATATTCCTACAATTGAAATATGTGGTGCTCTTAAGGTATTAAAATTGTATTGCTTTTAAATTTTTAAGTTGCAGTCTTTTTTTGTTTTGTTAGAAGCTTGACACATTTTCTTCTTTTTTTTTTTTTTATAAATCAATTTGAAATGTGTTAGTTACTTTCTTCAGATCATTTATTACTTATTCAATATAATAATTTTAAATCTATTTAGAAACAGGTTCGTTTAGTAAACTTAAAAACAACTTTATTTTGTAGAATTATTTTACTTTCTTAGAAAGAATTTATTACTCTTCTTGTGCTTTATAATTTTAGAGAAGGTTTTCATTAAATGACTTTCTAAGGCAGATTTTTATAGTTCATATTTTCTGATCTTTATAAACTTACCGCAAATCATTAAAACACTTTAAAAAAACTAAGAAGTGTTTGTCAAATTATGATAAATCATGTTACTATTTAAAAAAGTATATTATTATTATTATTTAGAAATAATTAGATTTTAGCATACTACTGTGATTATTTTTTCCTCCTCTAATAATTTTTTGCTGCAGAATATGAGTTTGGTTCATAATAAAATTTTTACAATTTGGTGTGCGTCCTGGTTAAACACAAAGAAGAAAATTTGCACAAGAGCATCGTCTAGTATAATAAGCAGTGGATATAAATTTAGAATATATTTTCTTTGGCTTGTAAAAGAAATGTATTGTTATTAAAGTTTTTATTAATTTCTTGATCATCCTGAAGAGTTATTTTTTGCTCTTTAGTTATTTTTTTATTACAGAAGATTTATTTAATTCATTGGAACCACAAATTGTAATTTGTTTTTCTCAAAATGTCATCTGTTTGAGAGACTCATAATTCACAATAAATTACTCTTGAGAAATACATATGTACTTTCCTGCATTAATATGAATATAGAAACTTTTATTTATAAGCCTAATATATTGCTTACTTTTCAAGATGTATTGTCATTTTCTACCCCCTTTAATTTCCTACACTTCTGGTATTTCGCTTCATGGAATTTGTTATTCTCATTTCCTTGAGAAAACAGCTATCTAATAATTAAGTTAATTATCCAAGCAGATTTTTGGATTTGGTTTCTCCCTGCTCTAATATGTAGTATTTACTTTTTAATTTTTGTAATGAGCTTTATACATTCATCACAAAAGATGATACCCCTCCGCAAGATGTGTATTAGAATGTATTTAGAAATCCTAAACTGTCTTGTTTATGGTCAGATGGTTTAGTTGAAATCTGTCTCTGTATTTATTCTCTAAATCATTGGGCAGCATAAAAGTTCTTACTTTATCTATGTTCATTATATATATTATTTTATTATATGATTCACATGCCTTTGTTTCATTCTTGGCTTCTTTTTATACTTACTAGTGAAATGATTGTGACAAAGAATAATAATCTAAAAAAAAGGGCATTATAATTATTTCAAGTTTTATTTTGAATGAGTTGATTTTGCTTGTTCTTTTTATACTCCATTATCATATTTCTAAAACTTCTCATGGGTTTCTTATTTTGTCTCTTGAAAATAGATTCAGTCGTATTGCTTCACATCATGAACATCAACATAGTAAACACAGCATTATTTTAGTTTTAAAATTAAAATTTTGGCATATTTATGTATAAGTTGACTCTGAAAAAAGTCTTAATGCTAAAAATATTTTTACAAGTCAAAAGTGTATTTTAAAAAAATCTTAAAAGAAATAAAATGCAAAAGTTTATAAATATTAAAAATAATTTTCCCTCATAATAGATAATTTAATGTATCTAAATCTTCTTTTATATACTTCCTTGCGACTCGTGGTTTTGAAATTATGTTCACAGGGTTAAATGAATAACATATTTAAAAAAATAAAGAAAAGAGGGAAGAAATAGCCCCTCATAGATTTAAAAAAAAAAAAAAAAAAAACTCCATTTTAACAATAAAAAAATATATCTGAAGAGGAAAAGATAAAGCTTTATTTTGTATAGTTTTAATTTGTTACATAATAAAATAACCAAACGCAACTGACTTTTTTTCATTTTGGTAAAATTTTCTCAATTATATTGTTCTGATATTGTTTAAATATTTGAAATCTGCATCTGGAATTTACTTTTACTTCATGCCTTTACAGAATATTGTTGCAGTTGCTGCAGGTATCGTAGATGGGCTGGAACTAGGTGATAATAGTAAAGCAGCTGTGATGAGAATCGGATTGATGGAGATGATTAACTATGCTAAAACATTTTACCCTGAATCCCAGCTGACTACTTTCTTTGAAAGCTGTGGAGTGGCTGATCTCATCACCACTTGTTATGGTGGCCGGAATAGAAGAATAGCAGAAGCCTTTGTCAGAACTGGAAAGGCAAGTCTTTCATGATATTCCTTAGTAAAAAGGTCTATAGGTCTGCAATTGTTATGAAAAGTTGTTTTATTTATTTATTTTATAGAGTATGGAACAGTTAGAGAAAGAAATGTTAAATGGTCAACGTATGCAAGGACCTCAAACTGCTGAAGAAGTATACCTGATGCTTTCAACTAAAGGACTTCTAGAAAAGTAAGTATATTTCTTATTAAAAATTATGGGGAAAGAAAAAAAAATCTTTATATGTGCATTTTTTACTTTAAAATAAGTCAAACGTTTACAGAAACTAATGATTTATTACTGTAGATATTTGTTAAATAGTTTGTTTAAACTTGTCAATTTAAAATGTATTCAAATTTTTATATGTAGTGTCCTTAAATTCTTATTGTTTTCAAATATTAAAGCATATAAAAATTACTGCATGTAAATTTTCATTTATTTAACTACTGATTAAGTAAAATATTTTCAATGTGTTTTATTGCAAATAATTTATGTTAAAAGCCAATTTCTTTTCTAACACATAATTGGCCGTTTAATTTATTATAACTTAAAGTTTGCTAGCTTTAAATAAGGACTTCTGTGATGGATGCCTTCAAATATTTGCAATAACATTTTTATACCAATACATCTTTTAACATTTTGTCTTGTATACAATAGTCCTAAAAATCTGGAATGAGCTTTTATTTCTCTATATATTGTATTTAACACATTCGCTGCCGCTGGCGCATCAGCATGGCGCTACCTCCCATGCCGGTGACGCTCTGGGGCGACAATCGAGTATGACGAGTAAACTGCTTTAGTTTTATTTCAGATTTGGAGGTTGAACGATGGGTTTTTTGTGGCACGTTAGTGAAGCATTATTTTTACTAAACACGAAAATAAAAGTTTTTTCTTTTTTTCTGTCTTTACTATTAAAATATTAAGATCGTTTTTAATCATTAAAACACTTTTTTTAAATTCGGCTTCTGAGGATGGATATATAAATTTTGGTGGCAGCGAATGTGTTAAGCATATACTCTCAATTACAAAATTTTAATTATATAAAGCAGGAAGTGGTATAAAACTGTTTGATTTTTATGAAAGCAATAATAAAAAGGTTAAAAAAATTGCTATTTTTTAATGATCCTCACATTGTAATAATGTCAATTAATTATTTTCCTTAAATTCATTTATGCATACACAGAATTTCAGCTTTTGTCTTAGAAATTCCCAAACATATATTTATTTCTGAATATGAAAGGAGTAAATTTAAATAGAGATACTCATTTTATAAATGCAAATTTATTCAACATAAAAATAAGTGTCCTTTTTAAAGATATTTCAGAGAAGTAATTCGCTTTCAAATGAGGAAATAAAGTTCTTTGCTTGCAATTTTGCGCATGGTATTATTCTTTTCTAAAGAATGAAGTGTTTCACTAACAGTGGAACACTTTAAATTGCTGATAATTTATGTTGTGTGTAGTTGTTAACCTGGGCTTGCTGCTTAAGAATACATGTTATTTTTCAAATTCACATCATCCTTCCATGAATTATATTTGCAGAATGATTGAAATATAAAATTATAGGATCTCTACTTCCTTAAGGTGGATGTGGAATAATGCAATAATGTATTATAAATTGATACTTCAGCTTATGTTACCTTTATGCTGGTTTACCCATGGAGGGGGAAGGTGTTTCTTTATGCTAGTTTTCCCATGAAGGTGGGGGAGCATTTTGTAATTAGAAATGATAAGCATCTAGTGTGGTGGTTGGTTTCAGTGATGATCCTTAGAACTCAGCCACAGCTCCTGCCAGTGTTACTGTTGTAGATGTCCAGTCATTCATTTTTTTTCTGTGTGCCTTCTTTCGAGTCAGAATTGTCAATTTGTGATTGTGCTTTCCCCCTTAATTTCTGTAGAAGTTTCTCCTTAAAAAATAATTCTGGTTTAATAACAATTTATTTAGAACTCATTATTTTTAGAGAGAAAACTCAATGTTGGCAATCACATGGTATTTACAGATTCCATAGATGTTACAATAAAAGTAATGACTGACACAAATCATTTTGCTATTGGGTTGTACTTCAAATAGAATAAGAATTTTTATTTTATTGAATGTTATTTAGATAGATTAATGCTGCTTTATTGAGATGAAAGCATCAATCATCAAAGCAAGATTTGGAGCAATAAAATTTTATACCTCATATGAAAGGTTCACGATTATTGGCAGTTTTTTAAATAAATGTTTGGTTAACATTTTTCCAAACTGATTTTTCAGACCCAATTTGTACAGCAGTATGTTGAATTGTAACTAATATTTTTAGCTTGTTTTAAATGGCATAGTAATTAAATTGTCTTTTAGTAGTAGTTTTTTCCATACAATTTATTGCTGTTTAGATAATGCTTGTTTTAACCACACATCAGCTGCACAATTATGACTAAATGTAGAATTTCCTGATTGGCTTAAAAGAATCTTGAATTTTTTTTCTAGATCACCTTGACTTTAGTTTATGAAAGTGTTTATAACATAGATTTTGTAGATGCATTGTTGTGTATTTTTTTAGACAAATCCAAGAAATCTCTTAATATCACAAACGATGAATTGAATCTCACCAACTGTGTATAAATGTTAAAAATGCTTTTTTAGAATAAGTTTTGGTAAACACTTGAATGCATTATTTTACAATTAAAAAAAATTCTGATTCTGCTCTTTTAATTGTCTATTATGATGTATTTATTATTCTTTGAATGTACTTCAAAAGATTAATTTAAACAATATTCTATGGTATGAAATGGTGCCCAAGTAAATTAATTTCTTTTTATATCTCGGCAAATTTTGTAGATAAATGCTTGGAACATTGGGGGAAAAAAACCCACCCATTTTTGAACTGACTATTTACACTATGGGGGCTAAAAAAAACCTTAATATATTAGCACTTAACACTTCTAAAAAAGCTAAAGTATTTTTCATATAATTATCTACTTTATGCAATGAAATTTGTTGGCTGGAATTATATGTTTGGTTGTAGCTCTAAGAAAATAAATGGTTGCTTAAAGCTCCTTTAATCAGTTAATGAAAGTTGACAGTTTCTATGTAATATAAGGGAAGTAACTAGTTATTGTAATTACTAAAATTTTGTAAATACTAAAGTAAAAGAATAGGAGTTTATTTCATTTACTATTGTTTTTGAATTTTAGGTTCTCCAAAAAAATTTTTGTTGTCATAAGCTCTTTTACTACTATCAGTATTATTCCTTTGAGTGTATCGTTGTTGAAAAAAATTAACATCATCAATACTAAATTTGAGATTTAATTTATTATGAGTTATTATTAAATAATTATAATTAATAGTAAATAATATTTATCTTGAAAATTAATATGTAGCTGTTTCAGAATTTTTTTTAAATAATTTATTTTTTAGAGTACCAGTTAATTTGTAATATACAATATTTTATTACTGGTTTATTTAATCTTTAAACTTGTTTTATAGTTCTTAATAATACAATTTTCACTATCAAAGCAACTATTTACTACTACCTCATTATTGTAATGATTCTTTTAGCTGAGTACAAATTCACTTTATTCTTGCATATTTTTTTTTCAGATTTCCATTGTTAGTTGCTGTTCATCGCATTTGCATTGGTGAGTTGCCAGCCGCACGACTAATTGATTGTGTCCGTTCCAAACTGTAAAATATTATTCCAGGTTAAAGATCCTGAAACTGTGCAAGATTTCAAATTTATGTTGACATGTCATTTTTGTCTTTTTTTAAAAAATCATATAAATATTGTTTACAAATTCATTTTTGACTTCAAGTGACATCTCATACTATTTCTAGGAATGAAAAATATTTTCTTTACCTTTCTAAGACTATTCCTTATATATTTTTTTCTTCTTTCGTGTGTGAGTTCCTGGATAGTTTTATTTTTATAATATTTTACTTTAGATGCTATAAAATATTGACCATTCATCCACTGGGCTTTAACCTAGAAACAGGGTTTTTAAGTTTGAGTTCAGTGGGAATGTACTTTTTATTGTTTATTTTTTGCATCACTGAAATATTTAGTTCTTCAGGATGTGGAGACAATTATTTTGATGTAAATTATTCTAAGTTTTAAGAGAATTTTAATGTTGTTGACCATGTAAAGATTGTAAAATGATGGGTTTATTCCCATTTTAAGCACAAATATTTATTATTGTATTATGAAATTTGGCATGCTATTTATCTGATGTAAAAAGATTGCTGAGAAACTTTAAGTCATTTAAAAAAATTAACAGGCAAATGGTACTTAGTGTTCCATTTCAGTTTTATGGACTGTTAATTGTTACAATTTACACAAAGTTTTCTCATTATAATGGTACCTGTTGTGTGTGAAGCTTTTTGTCTAATTTAAATAGTTTTATGATTATGGATTATGCTTCCAATATTTTTTAATAAGGAAATGTAAAGGAATTTGTTTTAATTATTGTAGAAGTATTTATTTTATGCTAAAATGAATGTATTGGTTTATATGTTGCAGTATTACATATCATTTTAAATTAACTTATTGTGCAATTTAAACTCTTTTACTGATGTATATTTGAATGTTTCCAGTATTAATTAGTAAAAGGCATTTCTTTTACTTGTAATTTTATTAGTGCAGCTTTCTGTATGTCAGTGTAGTCAATTATTTTTGTAGGATATCTAAAACAGATCTTTTCATTTAGGTTTTTTTTTTAAGTATTGATATTGGCATAAGCATGAATTTTAACTTCCAACCTGTACCCTTTCATTCTTATACCTGAATTATTTTTTAACCCAAATGTGAGGAATTAATTTAGATTCTTGTCTATAAAGTTAGTTTTCTGTCCAATGTGCAACGAAACCTCTTGCAAGCCTTGTTACTGCATATGTGCTCATGGATACCTGTATATTTTCAACATTTTGAATTTTCCAGACTATTTTTCTACCTATTGTCCTTTCATCTCGTTTCTGTTGACTGTATTACTGCTAATAGTGGAAAGCAATTATTAGATAACATTATGAAATATTGTGTTTCATCCTAGTGCCATACATGCAATAATTTCATAGATCTCAATAGTCCTTTTGTATGGAATGAAGTATATCTTGTCTGTTTAAGTAAATCGATGATTTTATGGCAATTGAAAAATAAAATCAGTTCAAGATTATATTTTCCTCATTGCATATCATTTTTTTTTACTTCAAATAACAATTGGCATTCTTAAGAAAGATCTAACTGCTGTTCTTTTATTGAATTAAAGATTTAACATAGTGTGCAGGGGAAAAAAAGTTTGTCTTCTTTACAAAAACTTATTTGTCATTGACACTTTTATACAGTTCATCAGGGAAAATTATTTTTATGTTTTTTTTTAATAAGGAATATTCTGCAAATTCATAGTTTTCAATATAAGATTAGATATTGTATTCCAGTAATGGTAAATTTTATTTTGTAGTTTTTAATTGAGAAATGAATCCATATAAAAATACATTTTCATTACTAAAAGTTAAAAAATTAGTATTCTACAACTTTTAATTTTATAAAACAAACAAGAGTTAAATATCACTTACTTTCAGGTATAGTTCCTAAGGCCAACACTAGAAAATTATTTTTTCTTTGTATTCAAAGATTATTTTCATACTCTCTAAATATTCTGAGGTTATCTATGTAATCAATATAATTAAAGCTAAAATACAAATATTTACCTTTATTATAAAATAAATCATCCAAAATAATCTATTTGGATTTTTTAGACGAACAATTGTTTACAGATATGGCAATAGTTCATATCATTTTTTATTCATTTAATAAAAATTTACATTTTTATTTAATACATCTATTAATATAGTATTGGAAAAGCTTGTTTTATTAATCTTAATAGTCACTTTTGGTGGCTAGATGATATCTCAGAAATATTTTGTATAAAATATTTCAATTTTTTTTAGTGTAATTTGGTTTTAATGATTCTTCAAACATAATTTTTGTATTTTATAGGCATGCACTATTTCAGAACCTTATCTATTCCTTACAATCATTTGAAACAGGAAAAGATACATATAACTAGTTTCTGAATTGAAATATGCCTATAATATGTACTAAGAGATCATTCACCCATGAAATTATTTAGCATGGTAGAGTTTTTTAAAATTATACTATTTATATCACCAGTTACAAAAAATAGCTAAGTAAATTAAAAAGCAAAACTTCAAGTTTAAAAGATTTTTTAAAAAAAATCTAATATCAGAAAAAACAATATTAAAAATTGACTGAACACAAGCAGTTGCTAGTAGAATATTACATACACGCACACATATATCCATAAAAACAATTACTGCTACTCTGATATGCAATAAAAGTCAAGGTCTAATTTATACTGAAGTATAATCTGCAAATTATATATATATATATATATATATATATATATATATATATATATATATATATATATATAAATAAAATTTAATGAAGTGATTTAGAAAAGTGTTCGACACTCTTTAATATGTGCTTAATTATGTGATTAAAATACATTACAATATTTTTTTTTAACTAAGCACTTCTGTTTTTCCTACAAAAGCAAGTTTATTACAATAGAAATAAAAATTATATTACTAGATACTTTTTTTTAAAGTATCTAGTAATATAATTGATTTTTAAATGAAAAACTCATAGATGCCTTAATAATAATTATTTATTAAGTATTATGTGATGAAAGAACTTAATTTTCAGAAGATAATGGGTCTTAGAACTGAAATCTAATAATATATTTTTTTAAAAAAATCTTTACTTTTAACTAAAATGAGAAAAAGAATAAAATACATGCTAAAAAATAGTCCCTGATGAATTTAAGAAATAAAAACATTAGATACATGCTCACATTCAACATCATAAACACAAGTTTAGTGCATAAATTATGTAATACACACAAGGAAAGAAATAATTTACATGATGGTGCATCTTTTTTTTCTGAACTATGACTATTCCTCATTGAAGTTGGAAATATTTACTAGTATATGACTGTTATTTCTGAAATTCTTAGAGTTTTTACTATAGCCAATTTACTTAGCGCCAATAAACCTCCTTAAAGACTATAAAGGGATGAAAATTGATTTATTTCAGTTGTGGAGAGCTCTTAAATTTTATTTTTACATTATGTTCCAAAATGAAATCCTTGACTGCATATATGAATAAAATAAACTTTTATATGCAATGTAAGTTTATAAAGTTAGAATTTATAAAATAGATACATTACAATTTTTAAGAGATGGTTAAGACTGAAGAGTTCTGTCAAGGTTTTTCCCCTGAAAGAACCTACAGTGAAATAGTGCTTTTTAGATTCCTTTCAATTAACAAAAGTGAACAGCAAAAGAGCATTATTAACATATCTAAGCGTAATTAACTTATATGTAAAATAAAAGTGAATGATATCAGTACAGTAGCTATGGAATGCTTCTTGGAGTTTGCCAATTATTAAAATAAAAGGTGAGCAAACAGCTGATTGCTAAGATAACAGTTAAAATATACACATTTTTTGAGAGTGTCATGAAATCTCCAACAAAATGGAATATTTTCTAAACAATTACAGAAATTCGAATTATACTATGTTTTTCTACTTATACTATCATTATATTCTATAGTCACACAAAGTTTTACAGCGAATTAACATATCACAATGTTTTACAAAGAATTAATTAAATATAACAATCATGGTACATTTTTAAAGCAATATTTCTTTTTAGTATTAATTAATAAATTTAAAGTTTATATTAAAAGTAGCAATTTCATACACCCTACTTTTCCTAGGGTATAACTAATTTAGTCTAAATAAAATAAGAAAATTCATACCCATCGATGTTTACCAGACTATCCAATAACACCATCCACCTAATAACAAAAAAGGTAACATTTTACTTATAGGGATAAATAAATACATACCTTTTTTACTTTGTAGTTACTGGCATGTATTTCCAAACAATATAAACAAGCATTAGCCAAAATTTTGGAAATCAAATTGTTCATTTTAAAATTTTTTTATTCAATTTACTTTTGATATTATATAAAGTGATTAAAAGAAATCATATTTTAAACTATTTTTAATTATACATATCTATAAAATTAAATTTTAAAATTGTTTCTTAAATCAATGTTTTTTTTTAAAAAAAAACCTTGAAATAGCTTTTCTCTACAGCTATCTTGCTATTTTTAGAGAATTTAAGGGGGGGGGGGGTAAATCTATACCTTAATTAAGTTGAATGTTTTAAGTTAAAAAATGTTTGATGAAACTTTTTGTTTTGTCAACTAGATTCCTTTAATATTTAAAAAATTTTGACTGCTCCCATCATCAATCAAATACACTTTATTACTTTTTCTTAAATGACTGTTTACAAAAATTACATTACTGAAGTATAGAAACAATCTACAACTACATTACTTCAGTTTTGATAGATATTTCAATATTAATTCAAACTAAAAATGTTGATGCCAAAAAAAAAAAAAAAAAAGAAGCTTACATTTGCATAAGGTATACAACATAGTAATTTTTTTAAAAAGATACACAATAAAATAAAGGAGCACTTTCAGCAGCTTTAATGATTAGCCTGGCACAACATTTTTAGTTAAAACAAAATATTATAAAACCTTTTCCAAGTAATCTTTCCTGATTTTTAAACTTTTGTCATGATTTGTTTATAATAAACCTAACTATCTACACTTATCCTGAGTTTTCAAACCATAGAAATCATTGTTGAATAAAATAAAATTAATTTAGTCAATAATTACAAATATTTAATTATTTAAGAAAACAATCATTCTAATGTAAAGAAGAAATTTGAACTAAAAAAATTATGTTATTGATAAATTGTACATTTTGATACAAAATATATTAGAATATGCACAAGAAAATTCTCAGGCTTTTGTTGTTGTTTTTACATGTGAATATGCTACGACAGAGAGAAAGATAATATAGTGAGGTACAACATTTTATAGTTGAAGAAATATCCATAGTTCTTATAAAACAGTATTTTCTTTATATTTGAACAATGACAATGTACAAAGACACATTACATAACACAAAATAAACTAAATGCTTGTGCGGTGAAATGCTGTCCTCAAGAAGAGTCTGAACTGTCTGACTGAGATTCAGCTTCTTCAACAGGAAAAGGTCGCTTGTTCTCCAGCTTAGCTTTGATATTATGCAATCTTTGCAGGATAGAAGCATAATCGAATTTGCCCCGCCTCTCACCAAATGGATCCTTAAAAAAAAAAGAGAGAAATTTTCTATTTAAAATCTGAAATGATTAAATTACTTTACAAAATATCTTTTGAAATACAAAAACCTATTTATTATGAAGAAGTTCTTATAAATTTTTAGATATTTTTTTCAATTATGGTTAACAATTTCAATAATATAAATTAATCATTTATTTAAAAATGTCTATGGTTTTTGTCAATTTCCATAAAAAATACTACATTAAGAATATTTATTAATTTCAAATTTTAATCTTTAACAGTTTAATCTTTAGCAGTTTTAATCATAATCATAAATAACAGAAATAAGAAAAATACCAAAACTTTGCCAAATCATTACATATTGTTTTTCATAGTAGAAATTTCTACAAGGTTTTAATTTTGGGAAATGGAAACAATTTTATATTAAATTTTGACTTTGTTTTAGCTTATTGAATTGATTTGTGGTATATTTTGAAAACAGCAATGATAGAAGATAATATTTTACATATCACAACTGATTTTGACTTGAAATTCTAAAATTTTGTTTAATAATATATTAGTTGCCAAATATAATTTGATTCCATTTTTTAAAATCCATTTAAAATAGAAACTAACAATTTGTTGGAATCAGCAACTTGCTAATTCTAAAAAAACATATCATGATAATAGCTATACTCCTACAGCTGTTTCTTTAAGTGTAAGAACTTTACGAAAGGGAATAAAAAACTTTTTGCAAAGTTTGAAATTCATTTGATACTTATGATTTTGTAATAGTGTTTTAATATAATAAAAATCGGAATTTTGACACTCACCATCATTGGTTGTTTAGTTAAATGGATATTAGCCTTGGCACATGATTCATAATAATCATAAAATTCAGGAAATGATTTTTCCATGATATCTCTGAAATATAAAACATTATTTATTTTGGATAAAAAATATTAGCTTTATAATGATGAACACAAAAGTGTTCTTTCCATAGAGCGCTTTTAATATTATTTGAGATTTGATCAAATAGTTAAATCATAATCAAAGAATAATTATAAGTATACTTTTAGTAAATTCCAATTCCCTACTTAATTGAAGAAGGAATGCTCCAAACTTAATATTCTCAAATTATATTCTTTTATTTATCAGAGTTTTCAGGAATTTCATTTAAATTGCTATTTCCAATTTTGTGCTTAAATCATTAAACAAAATAATATAATTTTTTTTCTCTCAAATTAGAGAATCCACATAAACCAATCAATTTAATAACTCTGCAAGCTTTTCCTAGAACAAATTAAGCATCAGGAAAACAGTTTTATTTACCCAGTCAAACTATATTTATAAAATGAATTAAACTTTACGAA
Source organism: Argiope argentata (assembly GCA_026289955.1). Taxonomy (NCBI): domain Eukaryota; kingdom Metazoa; phylum Arthropoda; class Arachnida; order Araneae; family Araneidae; genus Argiope; species Argiope argentata. The sequence continues at coordinate 12,198,521 of JAOUZG010005735.1, read as the reverse complement.
CATATAAAAATTGTCCTTTATTTTATATTCTAATAATATTACATGTTACTCTTCGAATAATTACAAAAAAATGTTATTCCACCAATTATGATTTCAAAACAGAATTTCTAAATTTCCAAGTTTAATAACCAGTTATTTAAAATTAGAAAAAAGATTGCAAATCATTTCATATTTATGAGAAAAATAAGTAAACTGATATAAATTTTTATACCAATGGGGGGAAAAAAGGAAGAAGGAGAGAGAGAGGGAGAGAGAGAGAGAGAGAAAAGATTTTGCCGTAACTATAAAAACAAGAAAATTTTTAATTACCTGAGGGGTTGGGGACAATTTCTGGAGTCTCCAGTATTGCCTTCAAGCATATCGCAAACAGCTACACGCAGTGTTTCATGCTTTATAATTTGATTATACCGTGCACTGTCTCCTGGATTCCTTTCCTACAAAAAGTACAAACTTATTATAATGAAAGAAGGTAATAAAAATTATGAAATATATCCACATACTTTTTATCAAAATATTCAAAAGGTAATTTTTTAAAAAACTTTTCAAAATGACTTCTGAACTGATAAAGACAGTACAAGTGTGTTTTAAATATGTCAATTTTGCAAAAGTTTTTGCATAGTGAAATTCATTTCTAATTTCTGTAATGTTAGAAATCAATTTTCTTACATGACATTTAAACGGATTTCTAATATATTTTATCATTATCATCTCAATATGAAATATTTTGATGAATAGATAATAGACAAGTCTATGTTTTTGAAAATCTATAAGCATAAAATATTTTGCTCTGCATGGAATTAAATATATTATCACACTATTAAAATTAAATAAATTAGAAAGTAAGAATAACTGTAACAACTTCATAGTTGAAAATTTTCAAATGAAAAATATAATACAAAATTCTGATCATTAGATTTCTATAAAATATCTAAGCAAAAGATTTAAGTTAGATTATATTTTAAAATTATGAATTGATGTTTGTATTAACATTTCTTTCTCAAATTAACTTGACAAAAAACAATGCCTATAATGAAAAGAAACATATAATTCACTTATAATATGCAAGAACTTTCACAAATCAGCTATTTTTATTTGATACATCTTGCTAAGAGCAATGGTAAATCATACATAAATTTAACTTTCCGATGCATCATGTTATCTCAGTGAAATCATCACTTCGTAAAAATTATATCTATAAGCGCAGTGGTATATGGTCAAAACCAGAGGTTTTAAAATAATGTTTTAATTTTAATAATTGCCTGTCAACACTCCAGTTAATACCCCTCTACCATACAAAAAGTGTCATTTTTAATGCTTTCTAATTAATTTTTTTGAAGCAAAAATAATAATAATAATAATCAAAATGCCTTCATAAATTTGTTGCACGAAAGCTGTCAACAACATATACATCCCACCCCCAATTAAATTGTTTTGGGGGGGATGTCTTAGGCTCTCTTAGTCAAGAAGCTGATAATTTACGGTAGTTCTTGTATAAGTTTGTTGGTGAGGAATTTATCAACATTGGAGTATGGTTTATACAAATAGGGTGGTTGAAATTTTCACTTTTCAGTTGCATTCTTCTTGTATTAGCAAGCAACTATGTAATATGAGAATGTTAAATATAATTTCTTATTACTATATATTTTTTAATTTTTCTTTTTTGCTATATTTGGTTAAATTAAATATTATGTTTCTTCATCACTTTAATACAGTGTTGGATTCTTTTTTAAAATCTAAATGCCACATAAAAAACTTGCCATTGTCAGCTTTATTTGAGGTTTACTAGTTTTAAAATGGTTTATTTTTCATTTACAATTTTTTTCCAGTTATAAGATTACATAAGCAGTTTTCATTGGTAACATTGTATCTTTTAGAATTTTCATAAATTAATAATGAATAATTATGTTACAGAACAAATTTAAAAAGGTTAATTAGTTATAAAGAAGAATATGTTCGTAGATGCATGGTGGTATCCAGTGACCCTCACCCATCATGATGCAGTCCACTATAAACATTTTTTAAGTGTATTTTCTCTTTCCTTAAATCTTAAAAAACATTTAAATTAACTACATAATTTTTAAATATTCAGAAAATGTATGTTTGTACACTTCAAAGTGTTAAAACTTCAGTTTAAAAAATAGATATGCAAATTTGCAATTAAGGTTATTAAGATAATTATTTTAGCATATAAATAATGAAGTTTTTATAAAAACCACTGTAAATGTTTTGAGATATGTTTTAGCTTTCCAGCGATTCAAAGTTTTGAAAAGTCTTACTCGAAAAAAAAAAAAAAGTATTAGCAAAATTAGAAAGTCATATAGGTTAATGTAAATATAGCTAAAAAAATAGTCAATGATTTACATGTACTCATCAATGATATTTTTCTCTGTGACTCAAATTAATGTACATTAGGAAATAGTAAGAAAAAGCATGAATCGTAAAAAGCTGAATCGCAATGCACCTTTATATATATATAAAGGTGCATTGCGATTCAGCTTTTTTAAATTCAGATTTGATTTACTTTATTGATTTATTGGAAACATATGTTTTAACATTTTTTTTCTAAATGAACTTATTTTCATGTAGGTTGTTTATCAAATAATTATTAAATAATACTGATAATTAAAAAAAAAGATTATAATTATTGTATGCAATGTCACAATTTTTAAAATGAAAAAATTCAATTTTATATATTTGAAATTTTACTTTGATTCAAAAATTAATATTTTTCTAATTGTTATGCAAATTATTAAAGTATTACCTTTTCAAATCCTGGTTCATTAAAATATGGCTTTTCATTCATAAGCGATTGAATAGAGAGTAGGACACTTGATAAACTCTGTGCTGGACTCCAGGATGGGCCAGACCATGTTCTAAAAGAATTTTTAAAAAAGATAACTTCAGACAAAAGAGTCAGATATATACATTAAAAATAATAAAGTAAAAAAATTGCAAAATAAAGAGGAAAATGATAAGGTGATTCCACTTACCCTAAGATACTTAAGCAGACTTTACCATTTTTATAAAGGTTGGGATTAAATCGAACTTTTCCCTCACCAGTGGTCATTATCTTGACCCTTGGTGGTCGTATGGGATAATCTGGAGGGCATCGAATTAATAAATAAAAGAAACCACCTTCATAGGGAGTATCAAAGGAACCTGTCAGTAATGCATGAATCTGCAATTAAATAAAATGGTAAAAATGATTTATTAACTTTTTTCGAACTTACTTAAGTGAATCCGAGAAATAACTATTAACATAAAAAGATTATAAACTTTTTGCAGTTCTTGGAATGTAAGTTAATCTCTTCATTGAGCCATTTGTTTAATTAATTTCAAAGACCAAAAACTTACTCTTTTCCAAAACAATTTACAGTCATGAAACTGTATAAATGAGTGTGGTAAATGAAATCCTTAATATTATTAAAAAATGACACACACACACACATGAAGTATGGATATGAAGTTCTGGTTGAGAACTTCATATCCACTTCATATTTTATTCAAGAACACAATACTAGTGGCATCAGAAATGGATATTCAGGAATTTTAAAAATTAAATGTAAAGGTGAAATGAACAAACATTTCAACTAGCAAGTCAAATGGTTGCCAAAAGAACTCGGTTTGTTTAGTTTGCTATATCAAGGTAACAACATCCTTATTACTTTGATAAAATTTTTTTTTTACCGTTGGTGTTCTAAATTGTATTCCAAAAAATGCAGCAATTTATTCAAAATACTAATTATAATTATAATAAATGATAGTAATACAAAGAGTTAATTAAATTTTGAAATAATAGAAATACATATATTCAAATTTTATTTGGAACTAACAAAGATACAATTGTGGTTTAAATGTTATGGAGAAGAAAGAATATCTACAGAGGAATGGCAATTGCTATATATTTCAGAACCAAAAACAGCAATATAGCAGAATGCAAGTTACAATGCATACTTGTTTATACATGTAATTTTACTATCTAATAAATATTTTACTTTGTAAATACATATTTTAAAGTCTTATAACTGAATTAAACTGTTAAATGCCTGAAAAATCAACATACACAATCGAAAATATTCTTATTCACTTTAGCTTCTTTAAAATTAAATAATATTTAGTTGCATTTGTTATTCAAAAGTTTTTTTGCACAACAAAGCAATTTTGATATTGAAAACACTGTTTCAAAATATAATTCAAACAGGAATAATTAAAATGATTTTACATAATTATTAAAATGAGATATAAAAAAACTCAAATAAGAGTATATGAACACAATAAGACTGATCACCCCTTCCAAAGTATTCAAACATTTTCAAATGATTTTTATACAGAAACAAAGACAAGAGATGGATCAAAATTCCATATATAAAATCAGATACATAAATAATAACATACCAAAGTCATATCACTCTCATCAGGTACGATAAACATTCCTGGCGGTGGCTCATTATAAATAGACATCATATCTCTAAAGAGAGAAAATTTTAAATATTGCTTGTATATGAGCTAAGATAAGATGAATATTACTAATATACTGTATATTATAAAACAAACCCTGCTACACTTAACAGTATAACAATATTTAAGTATTAGGTTATGAGAATACATCTATTTTATAAAGATAAATGTTTATATACTTTGTTTTTACAGTTATAAAAAAATTCACACTTTTTTAACTTTAAGAAATTTTAGATTCCAAAAGGTTTTCGAAAGCTAACTCCAACCAGCAATAAAAAGTAAATCATGTACGATGAAATCACATGTAAAATGTCTGAATTTCTACAAATCTTAGGACTACATAATACTATATAATTAAAATTATACAATTTTAATACAAAGAATATTCATAATTAAAACTTAAAATATTGTAAAAAATACATTAATTGCAGTTAAATATTTAAAAAATGGTAGGTAAGAATTTTACAATACAATATATTTGAGAGTTTTCACTCATATTTGAGGAAAGGGGAGGGCTGAGAGATTCAAGGACCACAAAATTATAAAAAATACAAATGATAAATTTAAATGAAAAATTTTAACTCCAACAATCAAATATGCTATTATTTTCTTATTCTTTTAGATATTCAAGTGAGATGTATTAAAGATATACATCATAATAATCTTGTAGTTAACAAGTAAATATTTAGGGTTCAAATTAAGATTCGGGATCTTAATGAAAAAATCCTCATTGTTAGTCAATGCAAGGTTACTGCCAGGATGTTACAATGACTTGAAAGATACTTAACTACTATTAAATATACACCAGCACAAACAAAATTAATTTAAAAAAGAAAAAATGTTGATCTTGCAAGAATTTAACCTAGGTTTGATTTGCATATCTGCTAATACTTGTTTAAAAAAGGATCTATTCAAAACTCTACAAATGAAGATATAAAAAAGATCAGTTTCTCTTGGCTGCCTTTCTGAATGTTTTCTCTCTTCTACTTCTGATTAGGATTATTTTTATTCTGTATATATATTTCATCCAAAGTTAAATTTCTCAAAGTATAACTGATATCAACAACCTTTTTATGACTCTAAAAGCTCTTAAATGGTCAATGAACACTTCCAAAGCAAATAAGATTCTTTAGAAGAATGTTATGAAAATTTTTTTTGTCCATGACAAGAAAAACTTTAATTTTAATGGTATCAGAAATCTGCTTCCATTTGCAATAAATTTATATGATTTAGATTTTGGTAAAGGAAACTTGCCCCTTTCAGCATAGAATAGTAACTTATTTCATGTTTCAAATGCTGATTAAGTTTCATTTCCATGGTATTTGATTATGCAAAAATATTTTAGAAGTTTTACATTCTCTGGAAATCTGAACACCTTTTCTACTCATTGGGGAAAAAACTGATTAAATAATAAACATCATAAAAAAAGTAAATTTCGAATGTTATTTTTATGAAAAATTTAAATGAATTGAACACACACATACATAGATAGACAGAGAGAGATGGTTTTAACCAATTTATGGTTTAACCAAATGATCATATGAGGTAAATCTACTGTATTAATATTGATTTTATGATTCTCCCCCTTCTATTTCGAACATTGAATATGTGAAAACCATCTGTTTCAATTTAGGAATTGATTGCCTAAAAAAAGGTGAGGGGGAGGAAGGTGTAGAATAAAAAAAAAATAACATGAAAGAAAAACATGCAAAAAATAAGAATTAATTAATTAATGTACAGTAAAAAATATCAAAGTTACAGTTCGATTGGCTTTTATATTCATTTGAAAATATTTATGTAAGAAATCAATAGTATATAATTTTCATAAAGATATATAAGAAGTATATAAACAGGATAAATTTATACATAAATTGTTAACAAAAATAATTTTCCAATTCATTTAAAATCTATCATATTGACTTAAATAAGATAAAAGTTCAATTACATATAATTCAAATGAGGCATTCAACATTCATTAAAAAATTCTTTACCACCAAAATTAGCCAATAGATGGTGATTATATCGTAAATGATACTTATTTATATACACTAGCATATTAAGTAAAACATCATTTATGTTACAGCATATGCTTATTACTTTTATTCTATAGATAAAAAGATGGATTCTGCACAAGCATTAGATCCAATCTATCTCCAGACAACATGCCAACACTGCAAGAAAAAGCACTAATGGTAAAAATATTCTACCAGCATCTGCAGAGTTCTGTTATGGCTTTAAAAGAATTTCATTGTATGAAGTGGATAAAAAGAGATCCAATGACATCATATGCCCTAAGTAAAATGACACAAACATTAGAAACATCTGCTCAATTTAGCAACCTTTCAGATAGAGGATGAGAGCAAATCCTGCCTTCTAGAGTTAAAAGTGTGGTTACCACACATTAATTAAAGTCAATAGTTAATTTATGTATGATAGGGTGAATATGCCATTTGTTTCATTTGTGTATTGGATTTGTTGTATTCCACTGTATGAAAACTCTTACAAAAGATTTTGAATTTTGATCTCAACAAAATCAAGCTTGTGAACCTTTTCCAGGATGGTAACTTAGAGGTGTGTAGAGCTTTTGCACTTCAGTTCCCTACTATTATGATTAATGTTATATGACCGTAGAATATTCCTTAAAGAAATGAAATTCAATTTTGCTTAAATAGAGAAGTTAACATTTACAGCTATTGAATCTGGGCAGCCATATACCCTCATGCCATCCAAGAATAACATTTGCATCTGAAAAAGTGTCAGTACAGTATGTTTTACGACTACCTTTACCATTAGATCATATTTTTGAAGAGGCAACAACAAATGAAATACAAATCTATTTCATCACTTTCAATCTACTTCAATCACTTTCAACCTATCTACTTTTTTTATTTATTATATACGAAAAAGGGGTTCAAATTTCACAGTTACAACAACTGAATGTCTACAACACTTTCGCGTAAAATAAGTCACTTCACATTAATTGTCAAATAAAACAATTCATAAAACAGCATCTCACCAATGCAAAGGTGATCAGCTGTTATTTTACAATAGCACAGCATCTTCGCTTGATTGATGTGTTTTTATCATAAATATACCACATTAGCAAACATTTATTTAATGGTCAATGGATTTTTGCAACAGTCCCATTATTGCCCCCCTCTCATCCTCACAGGTCTTTAACTGGCATGCTTGAATTAACATTTCATAATTTAATTTTAAACACCAGTCACATTGGTTCAGGTAGTTTCATTTTGATTACAATATTCAGCTGAAGAAGAAATTTGAGACTAGGTACTTTATTTCTCCTGATGCCACCTCTTTTTCCAGCAATTTGGCAACTTTGCTAGTAAGGAATTAAAGAAAACATGCAATAAGCAAGGAAAAGGTCTACTTTCTTTCCGCAGCAGAAAATTATCTCTGTGAGATAAATTACAGAAATCAAATTTGTTTGTTAAAATAGCAAAAAAATTAGAAAAATCATACCTTTGTTCATTAAAAAATATTTGTAGAATACATTGTAAAACTTTAAACAATCTATATAAGATCAGTTAGATGCTTAAAAAACAAAAACTAAATATTTGCAATAATACTACATTAAATTCAGTAGGAGCATTTTATTAGTCTACAAGATAACTTTTTGGCAATCTTACCATCTGGCATTATTTCTCAGATTAAATTTGAAATATCTTCTGTAAGAATTACACAAATAACATTTTACATATTTAAAAGTTTCTTTCAGTTCAAACTTAAACATTGAGATAACATCAATGGCATAATAGAACCATCACCATCTGCTGAGTTTGTTGATTCTTTGACAGAAATAATGTTAATCCTGCTAAATTTCTTTGCCCCTTCTTACAAGCTTTACAAAAAAAACAGATTAGTGCATTCTCATCCTAACAACCTTTTTTCCAATGATGGAATTCTCAAGGCGAAACCAAGTCTTAATTCAACCTCTCTCCTTTCCCCCCAAAATAATGGCCTATTCTTCAGACTCTCTTCACCTTTTAAATCCCCCCTTTTTATTTTTAAATAAAATAAGATTTGAGTTTTCACAGACTAGGGTATCCTATCAAATCACTTACAAAGTCTACTTTTAAAGAATTCTTATGGAGTAACATTTCATTAAATTTCTATTTTAATGCTCTTTTCTCTAAAAGCTACATGGCAATACCAATAATTTAAATTAATTTTAAGAGATCTCAAATTTTTTAAATATACTTCCTTAAAAATTAATCAACTTTTTTATTTGAATACTTTTATCTACTAATATCTAATACTTTTATCATATTCTAATTTTCTGATAGGGATCCCCCTATTTTTTATATTACGAGAAATAAATTAATATACAAGAAGTTCACCACAGAAATGAAGGATTTTTTTTTTCAATACTTACTTTTACCCAGCAACAATACTGAATTTATGATAAGATTAATTTTAAGTAGTGGTAATACTGTCTATAATAAAAGTTAAAATTTCAATCAATATGTATAATCACCCACTGTCTGTAATGCTAGTGTCCCAGTACATATTTGCTATTCATCATTATTAAAAGCAAAAATTCCAATTTCTGTTTTGACATCCAAGATGCATCAGGCTTTTTTTAATGTAAAAATTCACTGATTTATCTATGTGCAAATAGGGCTAAGCATGAAGATATTAATTATGGGGAAAATAATTATTAAATCATAAAATTCCTAAAATAATTAATTAATAATATAAATTAAATTAATTATTGGTTCATAAAATATAAATTAATTATTGGATCATAAAATTCTTATTCTATTTGTATTTATTAAGTTGAATTTCAGCAAATGTCTTCATTCAAGAACCATTAGTTATTATTTCAAATATTTCCTTTTAACATTTTAATTACTTTGCATTGGACAATGCATTTTTCAGTGATAGTGGATTATTTGATTTTAGTGATTTAATTAATTATCCATTAAAATTATTTATATAGATTTCACTTCAAGGGAAAAATGGTTAGCAAGAAAGAAAATTATAGAATGAAGTGCAAGACTAAGTCAGATTCGATGTACGGGGTGGCCATAATTAAACTGACAGCGCTCACAGTGTTCTAGAGCACGATCTATTTGCGAGAATGACGCCACATTTCGTAGGAAGATTAAACAAGACGGGAAACAAAGGATTCCACGAAAAAAAAAGTTCCAAAAGTCACCGCTAGGAGAATATGTGGCGCTGTGTAATAGAAAATAGAGTGTTACCAAGTGAAAATCAATACGGAAATAAAATTAACTTTTTTTTTTTTTGCACATTTGCTGATTTAGCTCAAGTGTAATATGGCAACTTTTATGGAAGCGAAAAATTTACACAAACAGTGATTAAGTCTCTATACTGCAATTTCACTTACTAGGTAACAGAGAACGCTGAGCAAAAGAAGCTCTTTATTCAAATTTCACGTAACATACATTGGCACAGTATCAGCTGCTTGGTCTTTAAAAGGCAATGTGTTACTTTTCGAAGCAATCAGATTGAAAGTTTATGTGCAATGTCTCCTTTAGTCGAGCGTGCGTTACTGGTCAAATTCTTTTACCTCAACCAGTGCAACGCTTCAGCCGCTCTTTGTGCTTTTAGAAAGCACACACACACAAAAAAAAGTATAACAGTAACGGTCCTTTGGCAGTTAATGGGCTAAAAGCAATGAATGGTTGGATTACGAGGCACCTAGCCCCGGCAGGGGCTTATCCTTGGTAATGGCAGGTCGAGAGCGGCCTTGCGGTCATTGCTTGCCGTGGACATCTGCGATGTGGTAAATATTTAATGGGCTAAAGGCAATGGTCGCGAAGTTTGAGAAAACAGGTTCTCTGAAGATTCAGTCAGGCAGAGGATGAAAACCTGTACCACAGGATTGAAGCAGTTTGCCAGGGCGATTGTCGACAGAGAACAAGACAATATTGTGCCACTTTCTAGCGCACGTGTAGTAGCTCGGAATACCTTACAGTACGGATGGCAAATCTTATGAAAGATTATTCACTTCTATCCGTATAAGATCAGCCGTGTACAAGAGTTACGTCAGACCGACCACGACAAGCGATTGACTTTTGCTCTCACTTTTCTTGTCAGAATGGAGGTAGATGATGCTTGGACGTGGAAAATCTTATGGGAAGACGAGGCCTACTTATATCTGAGTGGAGCTATGAATACCTAGAACTGCCGAATTTGGGATGGCACATCACCATATGCAGTCACAGTAATTCCCTTTCATTCACCAAAGGTAACTGTTTGGTGTGGATTCACAGCGGAATTTACAATAGGTCCATTCTTCCATGAGAACATTACCCCGACAGGACCGGTAACCTGTTCTGTTACCGGAGAGAAATATCGACACACGTTGAACAGCTTTGTCATTCCGGCACTTCAGCAAAGACAATGCCTGAGGGAAGTCTTTTTCATGCAAGATGAAGCCTTTCCACATGTTGCTTTGCGGGTACAATAGCTGCTACTACAGAAATTTACAACAGAAAGGGTCATTAGCCGCTGCTTTCCAATTGCATGGCCACCTCGGTCCCCTGATCTTACCCTATGCTCCATCTTAACCTTAGTTCAAGACGTTAAGTTCAAGGTCTATCAAGGAGTTGTCCAGGACCTGGCTAAGTTGAAGGATAACATATCACAGACTGCACGGGAGATTCCTGCAGACATGTTACTTTCTGCTGTTGTCAATACTGAGCATAGAATGCAATATGTGGTCCACAAACACGGCAGTCACATTGAACATAATTTGAATGTGTAAAATTCGTATAATATTTTCGTATTCATTTGCATTTGTTAACACTCTATTTTCTATTACACAGCGTCACATATTCCTTTAACGGTGACTTTTGGAACTAATTTTTTTCACAGAATCCTTTGTCTCCCGTCTTGTTTAATCTTTCTACAAAATGTGGTGTCATTCTCACAAATAGATCGCGCTACAGAACACTGTGAGCACTGTCAACTTAATTATGGCCACCCTGTATTATTCACAGGATAACAGCCTGTCTAAACATGCACACACTTTCCAATGACTTTGAATTAAAATTAATTAATTGTTACTACTTGATCTAAAAACCTATTTAATTTTATGTTTGAATAATTATCTTTTAAACTCATTTTTTAAGAACAATAAAATGAACCAATTGCTTTTTAAAAACAACTTAAAAAATAAAGAATGATTTTTTGTTTTAATTGCCCTACTTTCTACTTTTCTAAAGATTTCTGTTTTGATATTAAGATAATCAACCACGTTTCCATCCCCCTTTTCTATTTTTAAACTTTAAAAACTCTTTTTAATGAAGAGTTTTAATAAAGAAAATAAACACAGCAACTGATATTTTTTAATTTAATTTTTAGCTTACAGGCGGTACAACTGTTATACCAAATTCGGAACAACTGCAAAGAAAAAAAAAGAGTTAGGATTTAGTGCCTACTCCAAAACTTTCCATCTGAACTCTTAATTGTCTTATAAAATTTCCTTCCTTTTACAGCATGTCCTGTAGTGTCAGGAGATTAAGTCAGCAACTGTTGCCACTAGACAGTTTTGTTTTTGTTTGTGAACCCTGTTTTGGCAACATTTCTTCAAAGTAACATTTCAATAGGCAATGGAATGACAGCATAATTTCATTTATGAGTAGTATTAGCTTGATAATGTTCTTTTTCCCTGTCCCAAAAAAATTTAAATATTATAAATTCCTTGTTTATAATTTAGACCATCTAATCAAATGATTAATATTTTAACTAAGACTTACTTGAAATTTCTTATCTGATGAAATAGTGTAAGGTAATTGATGCCCTAGACAAAATATTATTTTGCTCCTAGTCCTTATAAAAAAATGAAGAAAATCTAGATGGTTCTTGGGATTTCCCACCCCCATCCTTTCACTATAGTTTGCATTGAAAAGTACTCTGTTTTGTCTTCATCCATCCTTCCCATGACTGAAGCCACAAATATTTATACTTCCCAATCATTATGGTACAAGTTTGATATAGTATTCAAGATATTCCTTCTAAAAATACATTTTGGTTTTGATTTTTAAGTAGGTTTTTTAATTTCATCCTTTTTTATAAAGCTGATTTATTTAAATTGTATATTTAATCATTTATCAAAAATAATAATTGATAGTTTTTCTGTGAGTTTAATATAAGTATAGAAACATTAAAATGTTTATGCCTTCATTTGAGTTCATTAAAAAGTTACTAGACACTCAAATTGTTCCAGAATTTGCATTGAAAGGAAATAACAAACAAGCTGCATAAAAATGTCAAGAATTCTAGATTTAAATCCTTCTGATTTTTAACCATTCAAAATCATTTGCTAGAAAAATATTGATATTTAATAATAAATGCCAAGCATTTAAAATGCCCAAAACAAAACAAAAAGCTCAAAAAATGAAGCAAACTATTATTAAGGGTAACATCCTTGGAATCAATTATTATGTATTGAATACTAGGTTCAATCTTTGGTTAAATTAATAGTCTTAAATCTGTTAATTATTTACATGTTAGTAACTTTCTCCAGCAGAAAAACCATTTTTTGTCATAATTCATTAATAATCAACAATTACTAATATTTTACAAAACAGAACATATTTTTCAAAAATATTACACTCCAATGAGCAAATGAAATTGTCAACAAAAAATTGGTTTTAAATATAAATTTTAAGCATTGATAAGCAATACACTAGAAAAATATTACTAGTAATTTATAATACAAAAGATTTGAACTATGTTACAAATAATAATCATATTCTATTTCTATACATGAATTATATTATTACTAAAACTTTCAAAGATGTTTTATAAAATAACAGTACTGTTATCTGAGAGATGTACAAAAATATGTGAATATTTTAAAAAAGAAAATATAACCAATTAGAATCTTTAATACATTACATATGCATAGCTACATTTTATCAAAACTGATGAATTAGAAGCATTGTAAGAACTAAATTTAAAGCTACAATAATGCTTGAAAACTTTATTTAACTGTAAACATAATTTAAAAAATTAACAAAATTTTGTTTAATGTGCTAAATAACTATATAGCAGATATCCTATTTGATATTTAATTGGTATTATAACATTTAATTCCATATTTCCTTCTACTGAAATGGTAGACAAATGTTTCAGTAAAAAAAAATGATAAAAAGCTTTTTCTGGGGTTCAGATGCTGCAAAACTGCTAAAAAAAGGAGCCTGATTACAGAAGGGAGAACAAATGACAAATTAACACAACAGGTGGTTGAAATCAAAAAGATTATTTTCAATACACACCTTTAAAAGAAGAAGAAAGCATCTTTTAGTTTTTCTTGATGAATGGCCGTATTTAAAGTAACTTTTCTAAGAGTGGGTTTCTGAAGATTAAAGCAACCCAACACTTGCTCATTTTTGAAATAGAAGTTTGTTATTTTAAATGGTTATCAATTCATAAAAAATGTATAATTCAAAATGGTACTTTTCCGTTAGCTGAGCACAAGCGAAAAATTGAAAAGATATTTTAATTATTCACTTGTGCTCGGCTAACAGAAAAGTATCTTCAAAATATATAAATTTGAGTCAAATAAAATATATGCGAGGTTGTATAATTTTTATACACAGCAATAAGTCATAACAATTTTGATACATTTAATAAAAAATATCAATGTAATTATATATATTTATATGCATTTCTCATTAGTGTGCCATTACTGGATTTTTCATTCTTATAAAGAGCAATGAAGCAGCATTTTTTTTTACAATTGGTATTAAAGAAGAAATTCAAATTTGTATGATAAAACAGAAATAATTTTGTATAAACATTGAAAAAAGGGAAAAATGGATTAAATTAAAAAGGCGATCTAAAATTATTTTTACAAGCATTTCTTTACTAAGCATTATTCAAAAAAGTAAATATCATCATATAATATAAAATATTCCACAAACTCTTACATTATTAAATCAATTATAAAATGCCCCCCAAATCTTTCTCTGGGTAATCTAAACAATATAATTAAAATATCTTTTCAATTCTTCGGTTTTCATTGAAATTAACTTTACATTTATAATAAAAGTCATACTTGTCCACAAACTATTTAAGAAAGAAATGTAATAAAATTAGTGTTAACAAAATTCTTAGTTTATGTGAAATTTTACACACATAAGTCATTTCAAGGCTTATCAAATTCCTACTTTATTGAAATCGATCATATGCATTATAGAGAAAACAAAGTTTTCGCAATGTTTACTTTCGCAGGAATTCTTTATCGCAATCACGTTATTTTTGTCTCAGTCTCATTAGATCGTAATATGAACTTCGGAGCACTGTACAATTAGGTTATATAGGAAATGACGCGTTAAGTCTATAGATAATTCACAAATCACAATAAGAATCGCTAGTCAAATAACACGGATCGCAACCTAATTTAAATAGATATTTAAGCACGAAAAAAAAGTATTAATTTCTAATAGATGAAATTACCTTTTTATTCGCATCAGACATTGGGGTGATGGGGTTTCTTTTCCCCAGTCCACACTCATAGTTGGGTCCCATCTTATACTCTCTGAAAAACCAAAAGTTGCACTAAGAACAGTACTTGAAGATCCTGAAACATTCACTACCATAACATCACCATCTTCGTTACTCTCGGCCATTTTCAATTTAAGTTAGAAAATCGATTTCTAATCTGACATTTACCATCCCCAACTTAAGACAATACAAGAACTACAAACACCATCATAGTTTTCTAGAGTTGAGTTGGTGCGCTTTAGATTGCACTTAGTTTGCTGCATTCAATTCAAATAAAAAAAACCAATTTAAAAAAATTTAAAAATTATAGTATTCTATTATCACAAGTTATTGTTATTTTTGTTCAAAGAAACCATTTTTAAATAAATATTCAAGATATAGTCATTCAAAAAATAATTTAAAAAAAAAATCCATGTGACATGACAAGTAAAAATAAAGTGAAGCAAGTATTTTATTTATCTCAATTGGTAAACAAAACTTTCGCGGTTTGAGTTTAAATCTTCCAAATTCCTTGTTACTTTCTTCGTTCTTTTATATATTTCATCACAATGGATGTAGAATCTACAAAAGCTGAAGAGGAAGCGCGAAAAAGGAGAGAACGGCTTAAGAATCTTCGCAATAGAATTTCTGAGAATCAGAATGGCGAAGATGAAAATGTGGATGAAGCTCTT
The DNA here is from genome assembly GCA_026289955.1 of Argiope argentata. NCBI lineage: Eukaryota > Metazoa > Arthropoda > Arachnida > Araneae > Araneidae > Argiope > Argiope argentata. The sequence continues at coordinate 12,182,886 of JAOUZG010005735.1, read as the reverse complement.
CCAAAGTAAATATGAAATTATAGTAACAATAAGAAATAGATACTGTAATTTTACATTCAACTTACAAAGAAGGGATCTCTTCGAGAGTTCTTTTATTACGAAAATTTTATAAACAATTCATTTAAATAACATGCCTTTAACATAATAATTCATTTTGTTAATTTAAACGCAGTTACGTTAATTTTGACGGGTAATATACTTGGTCTGTGTTAAATTTCTTTACTAATTATATATTGTTCGGACAAAGCATATATGCTATTCAAGTTTGTTGTGTTATTCGTGATCCTTGTTTTCTGGTGCATTTGCCGGCGAACATTATTTTTTGTTTCCTTTGTTGAGGTTATATATTTTGTGATATTCGTGATCCTAGTTTCTGTTTAACCCGGCAAAAGCTACGAATCGCGTTTCTAGAACATACGCTGGAGAACACACCTTTATTCCTCCCTTTCTATAATGTTTGATTACTTTCAATTTATATGCATCAGTTTTATCATTATATAATTCTGAATAATAGAATGTAGCAAAAATATGTTAAAAAGTTATTCTGTTTTCAAAGTGTATTTATATGCATTTTATGTACATAAAAGTTATAAATCAGATAATTCTAAATTATTATTATTTGCATTATACTAGAATTGTTGGTGTTATATTTTTAAATCTGACAGATCTGTTTTATTCCTTGAAAAAAAAAATTCTAAATAAATTGGATCAGATAAGATTTTACTTTTGAATATGAGAAGTTATTTATTTGAGGTCTATTTTTTAACAACATTTAAATTGATCAAAATTGTTCTTTGGAAAGGTATTTAACATTTATTGGAATGCTGTAATTGTCACTGAATGTGATCACATCTGAATTTTTAAAAAATTGATAACATCAATCAATGGATAAAAACAAGTGAATGCAGTAAAATTTACTATATTTGTATTGCATCAAGAGAAAAAAAAAGGCTTGCCACATATCTGTCTATAATATATTTCAAAAAGTGTAATCAAAAAATTTATTACTTACTAGCCGCATTTGGCAACCAGTCAGTTCACCAGTATTAATGCTCGCTAAAGTTTGCTCGCTAATATTTTATGCAGCTGTTTCATATAACTGGTTTTTCACCAAAATATTTTTAAACCAAACAAATTTTGATAATCACTTAATTCATTTATAGTATTATTATTATTTTCTTCAGATGGTCTATTCACTGTACTACTCATCTTTCTCTTTCTATCCGAGCAATGATTGTCCCGGAATTGATATTTTACTTAAATGGTGGAGGGAAAGGTCTAAAATTCTGTTTTTATAGAATAATGAGATTCAAATTTTCATAAATGTAAACACACTAAACAAATAAAGACACAATTGGTTTTTAAGAGATGCAAAAGCTTAAAAACAGCTTGGAAAATGCCTCGCACAGACGAAATAATGGTGACACACACACCCTTCTTTTCTTTTCTATCCTTTTTTTTCTTCACCACTTTTCTTTCTATAAACCCTTTTTTGCTTTGTTATTACTTTTTTTCTTCGCTGCCCAGACTTTATTTTGAGCAGGCATAGATTAAATATTCATACTGACTAATAATAAAAGCAACTATTTTCTTTCTTTTTTAGACATCCCGTTATCTATGAATGAAAACCAACTGACTTTGCATATTTCTTTTTAAACAAATCATAATTTATTGCTGCCTGCTATCTCACTCAGTTGGCGTGGGGGAAGGAAATGATAATTTTTTGGCAGGATAGTAAGAAAAGTGTCTTTTTAACTATTTTCCATGCTGTTTTTTAATTTTTTCTCTCCATAAGAACCATCCTCGTGTCTTAACGAAAATATTTTTAAAAAATTAGCCGAATCGGTCAAGCCGTTCTCCAGTTTTGAGCTTAGCAACGCATTTCGAGTTGCATTTTTATTAATATAGATAGATTGACACTTATTCCTAAATCATTCTTATATATTATTTATGTATGCATAGTTTAAAAAAAAAGTTACTGGACAATGGCACAGGTGTCAGAATATCAAGTATTTGACTTGTTTTAGTCTTCATTCAAGGGTATTCTTAAAACTATTGATCCCTGTCAAAATCATCACCATTTATTGTTTGGTAGTGATCACAAAAAAGTCACGATTTCTCATAATCTTATAATAAATTGAGACAATGGGATTTACAATTGGTGAACAATGTTCTCTCAACTTATTTTAGGTAAATTTTCATTACTCTGACAAATTTCTATTTTGTATTTGATCCTCAAATACATTCTTTTCAATTAACTTTCTTTCATAATTCATTTGTGCAAGACAGTGATTTATGGCTGTTTAACAGATTTCAAACTAGACCTGGATTTATAGTTATTAAACCTTTAAACTAATCTAGACCACTCTAATCCTTAAAAAAAAAAACTTTTTTTAATAGTTAAAAGTTATTCTTAAATATTTCCTTACAAGTGGAACAAGAAATTCCATGAGCTTCAATCATTAAAGTTTGTTGACATTGAACCTTTGATCATTCCGCTATAATATTAAATGATATAGTGCTTTCGTAAATGGAAACCAGTGGCCTAGTCCCATCACACAGGTCCGAGGTATGATCCTCAGGGTCTGCAAGCCTTTAATCTCTTCAGTAGGTCAATAAACTGAGGACCAAGGATACTTGGGAACTAAACCCTTGGGGTTTCGCATCAAGCAGACTATCTAACACAGACATATGCTTTACACCCTAGGGACCTTGCTCAAGAAAGCATATATGGGTACTATAGGCCTTGGCCCACATGGGCTGTTCTGCCACTGAGTTTAGTGTGGGTCTCTTGAAATGAAATTTTTGTATATGTTTTAATATATCAGCCCATCATGAAAGAATTTTCATAGCATTAAGCAAATGATAAAAATATCACTATCTAATTGTATAACGTCCACAGTATAAAATCACAAACAATGTTGTTGTTTTTTTTGTTTGTCATGAAGTAAATCTTTAGTGGAGGTCTAAATGTCTTTTCTTATAAAAAGGGGGGGGGGCAAGATCTCATCTGAAGCAATTTTTATTTTCTTGAATCTTTATGATGAAAAAAGTTGTTTATTTAGTAAAGAAGTTCCTAAAGTTAAATAATGAGAATAAAATTATGAGAGATTTTAGCTAATATAGCAGATATATGGTTAAAATTAAACCAACTATTCCTTTTTATTAGGAAAATTGAAATCATCAATGTTTGTATGCAATCTAATTGCTTTATCAAAACATCTAAATTACAATATCCCTGAAGGTATCCCATTTTAAATTAGCTAATTAAACGAACAACATTTAGGATTAGCCATTCTTTTTCTAAAAATGATTAAATTTGACGGTTCAATCCAACAAAACAAGATGTTCAATCCTTGACCAAGATAATATACCAGTTAAACTTCTTAAATCTTTTTCTTCATACCAAATGTTTCTTTAATTGATATCTTTAGTAATTTGTTGAAACAATTCTGTTTTCTTCCAGAATGGCACACAAATTATCCACTTTTAAAACTAGGTACACTGAGCTCTTCAGTAAAATCATATTGACAATTTTAGAAAGGATTATGTTAGTGCATTGCTCCAGTCTTGCTTTGTTCTGTTTTTGTAAGAATGACTCTATCATCAATTTCTTAAAACAAAAAGCAGGAGATATATGCATATATTGTGTTAAAATAATGATTTTGTTTTCCGCATTAAATAAATCTAGTTATCTTATTATCATCAAGGTGTCTAGCCATCTGGAGAACCTGGAAAACTCAGAAAATTTGGCAAATTATGTAATTTTTCCTGGATTTTTTTTGAAAAAAATAAAAAATAAAATGTGATATATATTTTTTAAAAAATATTATTATTGAAACAAATTTGTTAGTAAAGAAAAATAATAAATGCATAAATATTTTTAAGAAAGTCATATGGTTCTCAACGCTCAAAGCAGCTGCAATTCAATCTTGTCTAATTTTGCTGAAAAGAAGAGGAGGATCAGTTAATAAAGAGGTTGAATCCTTCTCCTTGCTTTTCTAAGAAAACAAGAAGAATCTAGATAAGGTTGGGTAGAGGAGATTTGTTCTCTTTCATATGTCTGGTTTGTATTGCAAAGGAAACCTAGTACCTGTGTAACGGTAGAGCAAAGAGACACCTGTCCTTTTGCATTATTGGAAAAGGAATACAGCAGGTACTGGGCAGGGCAGGTGTCTGCTTGCTTGCAGTTAGTGGAGGAGGTTTTGGTAGTTTATTTCTTATCAGTTGCTAGTTTGGGATTGTATTCATGCTTTCCTATTATTATAATTCAGTCATATAAAAAGTTAAAGAAAAAAGATTGCTTTTGAAGTTTGTTTACTTTATCATCATATTCCAGTGATATTATATCACATAATAAAACTGTGTTTAATTATGATTGGTGTGATGCTTAGTTTCATCCTGAGTGCGTCAAATGGTTGGAACCGGATGTGAAAGATGTAAAGATGCTTAATGCAAAATGTTCAGCTTATAAGAAGACATTTTTAAAAAGTAATATGGGAATTCAGGCAGTCATTAGCCATGAAAAAAGGATCTAAACACAAGAATATGGTTTAGTTCAAGATGATGGCCAACAGAACTTGGAATTAAAAATAAATAAATCTCCAGAGCTTGTAACAGACACAGTGACAGAGTTACTTGCAAGTACTAGTACTTCATCAACTTTAAAAGAAACAACAACAAATGCTTCTGAAGATAGCAAAAGTAGTTCTCAGACTTATAATACTAAAGTAATTGCCAGTAGGCCATCTGAAAAGGAAATAATGAAGAAATACTTAATACAGGATGAAGTATCTAAAGCTGAAATATTGTGGTGCCTCCATATGGTAATGACACATTCATCTTTTTGATCAACCTCAGATGTTGCTAATATCTTTAGAATGATGTTTTCTTATAGTAATATTGCACAGAAATTTAATTTAAGGAAATATAAGACCACTTACACCATTTGTTTTGGACTGGCTCCTTTTTTCAGAAATGAATTATCAGCTACTCTTTCTACACTAGAAACATATGTCATCTCCTTCGATGAATCCCTAAATAAAATTGTCAAATGGATATACGCGTCACCTTCTGGGAAAATAATTGTGAGACTATTTCAAGAAGATACTTAACATCAGTTTTTCTTGGGCATTCTGATGCAAATCCATTACTGAATGCTCTACAAAGTGTAATTACACCATGTGACATGAAAAAAATTCTGCAGTTGGGCATGGATGGGCTGAATGTGAACCACAAATTGCATTCACTTCTGCATACAAATTTGAATGAAACATGTAATTGATCACTCATAGATATTGGTTCCTGCGATCTGCTTATTGTTCATGGTGCATTTAAAACCGATCATAAAAGTACACTGTGGAATTTACATAAATTTCTGTATGCTGTTTGCAAATTTCTCAAGGATTCACCAGCTAGATGTGCTGATTATATATATTTGACTAAGAATAATATTTTCCCTTTGAAATTTTGTTCAATTTGTTGAGTTGAAAGTAAATTTGCCGCACAAAGGGTATTAGATATTGTTCCATATCTGCATATATTTATTCAGGCACGTGAAGTTAAAAAAAAACTGAACCTGGTACAAAGTGTTACAAAATTATCAAATCAATGTTAAAAGACAGTGAACTGTTGGAAGCCAAATTAAGCTTCTTTATTTCTATTGCTTATGAAGTGCAAGGTTTCTTAAGAAAATTTCAAAGTAATCAACTAATGGCTCCTTTTCTCTATGAAGAAAAGTTTCTTATGCTTCATAATTTAATGTTAAGGTTCATTAAAGCTGATGTCATAGCAAAAGAAATAAATTCTGCAAGGAAACTTATGCAAATAGATGTAAATGATGCATCTAATTTATTACATACAACCAAAGTGAACACTGGTTTTGCTGCAAAGCATGCCCTACAATGAAGTAAAAAAGCACCAGATACTGCTAAATTGAATTTTAAAAATGTTGTCCATTTTTAAAAACATGACATTACAAAGAAATCCACTAAATTTTAAGCTGTTACAAGCATTAGCTTTCTATCTCCAATTATTGTGTCAACTTTCAGCTCTTCAGTACCTATTCAAAGGATGGAAATTGCTTTGGATTGCTTTGTTTCTTTAGGTCAAATGGCAGCTTTTACGACAGATTCAGTAAAGTCTGAATTTAATAATTTCATCAAATCTCCCTGTGTCAAAAGTGCAATGTCAAACTTCAATCCTGAAACTGATAGATTAGTCGTTTTTTATAATTCTTTAATGGGTAGTGATATAAGATATGCACACTTATTTAAATTTACAAAGAACATACTGATTATGTCACATGGAAGTGCACCTGTTGAGAGTGGATTCAGCATCAACAAAGCCTTGCTTGCCGAGAACTTGAGCCAAAAGTCTGTTTTTGCTTTACGCACAATATATGATACTGTTCATCATGCTAGGGGCATACTCAAAGTCCATGTGACAAAAAAAAAAATAATAATGGTGCTTGCAGGACGCAATGTTCAAGCTATTATCGTGAAGAACTAGAAAAACAAAAACTTACAGAGAAAGAGGAGAAAAAAACAGCATCTCTGAAACGGAAGACTGAACAGGAATTAAAAGAACTGAAAGCAAAGAAATTAAAAATCCAACAAGATGCTGAGAAAAAAATATCTGAACTGGACAACTTGATAGAAGGCTTAGCAAAATTATGATTACTTTCTGCACAATAAGCATTCACATGTTCTCTAATATTTATATAAAACTTAAATTTATGTGATTGATATTTAAAAAATTCACCGCAGCCATCACTTTTTTATTACTTCTATTTTTATCTATCTTTCTTAAATAACTTAAAATAACTACTACTAATATTTTGTGTTTTTATATCTTTTTATTAATTTTTTCAGTTTTCCCTAATTTATTAAGATAAATAAGTGCAATATAAGGTTATAAAAAAACAATTTGTAAGCATCAAGATTTTTTAAAAACATTTTCAGCAAGAGTTAGAAGTAATTTTAATTAGTAACTTAATTTTTTATCATATTAAATTGATATAATCTTATTAGGGTAATAATATGTGTGTAATGATAGTTGTTTAAATTGCTATTGTTTTCGTTTTGTTATTTTATAAAATTTTTTACATATGCAGGTGAATCATGTTATAAAAATGTACACCTGGAAAATTTTCATTTTAAACTTGGAAAACTTAGGGAATTTTTTTAAAATTTTTTGCCAGACACCCTGTATCATGTTTTTCCAAATATAGAACTCTGATATAATTTAAAAATATATTGCTTTTTTCAATTTTGAAAAAAAAAAAAGAAAGTTGACAGAAATTTTGCAGAAATGGTTTCATGATAGCAAATTACATGTTTCAAAACTTGTTTTCACTGCCCTTTCAAAGCAGATGACTGAAATATTCTCTTCAAAAATTCTATGAAGGGTTTTAAAGATTTATCCAGTCAATAAAGTTGATGTAGACAATTGAATAGTGGTAAAAATACTATACAATTTACTTCTTTCAACTTCAAAGGAGACTATGGAAACTTCCAGTATAGAATGGAACAAAAATTACATGGGGGGAAAAATACAAAAACAAAAAGGAAATACGTGCAGTCAAAAACAAGTGAGATTCCAATAGCAGATATGATTAAAGCCCATTTTCAAAAAAGATAAGGAACTTTGGAATATAAAATAAAGAAAGCATTCCATCATATAAAAACTGGGATAGTAGAGAAATATAATATTGTAATGAAGAAAGAATGAAAAGTGGAAGCACCACAGCATCTCCATAAGACAAAATATCTGCTGGTTGTTGTGTATTAGTAAAGTAAATAAGGAAAAAAGTTTATGAGGTCTGTCAAAAGTTTTTTGGTCTGTCATCTATTCAAGAAAAGCATAGTAAAATGGGGGGAGGAAGAAGAAGGGGAAAAAACCTATAGAAGTTTATCATTTAAAAGAGTCAAGACAGCAAGATCAGTTTCAATATCTCTCATGCAATTTATCTTATCCAAAGGGAAGCTATGATAAGTTCTTTTCCATGTTCGTACTAAAAATTATATTTCACTCAGAACAACTTTTTTTAAAACTATACTTATTAAAAAGTATTTTTCTTTCTGAGCATTTTTTTAAACCGTCTATTTAGAAAATAAATGAGTTGGATATATATGATTTTAATAGGGTTATATATTGTTATGAGGATGTCTTCACTAAATATGTAATATTAAAAATATACATCATGTATGCAGTAAAACTAAGGTAAGATATTTAAAATAAACATGCCATTATTTCTGGATAATTTGAAATCATGGGTATGAAATTACATATAAACATTCATATACATGAAGTTATATATTTATCTTAACTTAAATATAACCAATATATATACCTTATTAACCAGCTGGCTATTTGAAACAGCTAATAAATTTTTTAATTTTCAAATGACTTAAATTTCATTTTTGTTATATAACATTTTGGATGTGTTATAAATTTGGATGCTTACAGTGTTTAAATGTTTAAAAATTAACAGTGTTTGGTTTAATTTAATTTGAAATAAAAATGGGTCCAAAGTTAACATTTCAATTTTCCAATGTATTTCAGTGCTAAGTATGTCTTTTGCATCAAATTTCTTAATTCAAGGTTCATTTTTCAATCTAAGGGAGTCTAGATACATATGCAATCTTTTTTAATATTAGATTCTATTTATGTAATTACATAATCCAGCCAATTTAGACTCTACTTTTTTTTTTGTATTGTAAGGTTATAAACACTAATAAATTAAGATTTATGATTTGAGAAAAAATATCCATTTAAATATAGTAGTTATGTATGATACAAATCCCAAAATAAAATATATAATAGGGATTATCTGCTTATGTCATTTTTAATATTAAATATAAAAAAAATCCTATATGAGATATTTAGTGCTCATTGCATTATTTTGGCTGAATATTATTTTTTTGTTGTCTATAAAATATATTTTTATGTTTATCACATTATATCTTAGAATTCTTTATATTTCAAAATATTTTTTACTATAAAAATAATTCAAATCTGTACTTATTTCTTATAGACCTGTATTTCGAAATTATACACCATTAGATGAAGATTTACGCCTGAACCAGCTGCCAAAACCAAAGCCTGAATCTGGTGATTATAATAATTTGAAAAACTCTTTCTTTCAATTATTTTGTAGAAATGGATACCCATCTTCTGCACCAATTTACTAAACACTAGTTTGTTATAAATATTAAAGCCCAATTTATTCAAAATATTTCTCTTTAAAAACTGCAGTATTTCTCCATTTTTTGGGGCAACAAATAAATTTTGTAATGGAAAAAAAATTATCATTTACATTCCATTCAGCTATCAAACCATATTTTAATATCTAAATGGGAATTGAACTTTTCTGAACTATCCTCTACTTGAAAGAGAATAAATGATGGCCTAAATAAGCATCATCTTGAGAATTTTGCAAGTAAACAAATACATCCCAGTGAAATTTCTTATGTGACTGTGCATTATTTTGAAAAAATCTTGCTATGTCTTTCCTCATTTTTTAGATTTCTTCTTCAATATTGCATTCAAACTGATCATCAGGTGTTATCATTCATTATTATTGATTTCATTAAATAATGCTTCCAAATCTGTATCTTGGATTTTTTTTTTTGATATTGGATTATTTTATTATATTTTGTCAATTTTACTGACATGATAATTTTTAAATAGATAAAAACCACTTTTTTCAAGTTGTTTTTATGATTTATGTTCACCATAAATGCCCAACAGGAAACAATTGGTTTTTATTACAGTTTTCTTTGCAGTGGAATAATGTAATATAACTTCCACGACTCAATTTCCCCCCAAAAACATTTCTTCTAAACTAGAATAATATATACATTTTTTAGATATTATCTAAAAGTTGCAAATTATTTTTTAATTAATTTGATAGCAATCTTTAAAGGTTGTCATCAAACTTTCTAAATATTACTTTTCCAATTTATTTGTCAAGTAATGCTACTAACATCATCTATTAAACATACTCATAATTATATTTATATACCTAATATAATATGAGCTAGTAAATGTCTTTTCATATCTGTTTTTATTCATTTGTATTAATCTTATAAAAGAAATTATTTATTTGATGTTATTTATAGTTGAAACTGAAGTACAAGAACAATTGGAAGCAGCAAAGCCAGAACCTTTGATTGAAGAAGTGGTGAGTGAAAAAAAAATGCATAACATTTTTAAAGTTATTAAAATTCTGAGAGTGCCATATATAAAACTGTTATAATTAATTCTTATTATTCGTCCATCTGATTATTTCTATTAACAGCTTACTTTTAAAACTGATAGCCTTTCAACCTTTAATACTTTTTAGATATTTTGAAAATAGTCTTGATAAATATGTTTTGACAAATCAATAAAAACAAAGGTTAATTTATATTAATTGCTAATTTCTGGGTTAGATTGAAAAAAATATGTGACTTTTACTTAAAACTAATTTTCAATGTGTTTTTTTAGAAATCATAATATATTAATTTTTTTTCTGAAAAACTTTGAAAAATGTGCACTGTTATAAAGTCAGTGAAATAAACTAAATGAACATAGAAATAACCATATTTGAATTCAAACCAGTTTGAATAAGTTAGTGTGCAAAAAATTGTATTTAGAAATTTGATTTTCTCTTTGGCTTATTATGTTATTATTTATGAAGTATAATTTGATTATTATGTGTTATTAATTATATTTTATTCCCTCAAAATAAAATTTGCAAATTATTTATGTTTTTTTTACAAAATATAATTAAAAAATTACAGCCTAAAAATATAAATTTTAAAGAAATTCTATGTATTTTTGTATTTAGAAGGGGGTAACATGTGAAATACATGCAAGATAGATAGAAGTTAAATATTAAAATCATTCTATTACTGTTAAGTTTATAAATATTCTGATTAAAATTTTAAAAATATGCCTCTGCTGCATGAAACATGATTTCAGAAAAAGAGCAATTTTTAAAAACATTTGTTATTAAAAAATTCATAGAAATAAAACCAAATAGTTACAATAAAAAGAAAATTAAACATAGAACTATATATTTAATGCTTAAAAATAAATTATATTCCTCATTTTATAGTTGATATATATTAAATATCTATATTAAATTTAGTAAAATAATATATAT
>JAOUZG010005735.1:12156781-12171634 GCA_026289955.1 Argiope argentata | reverse complement strand
ATATATATATATATATATATATATATATATATATATAAATTAGTAAAATAAAATAAAAAAACTCAAATTTGTTGACATAAAATTTTCTAAATAATTCCATTTTTAAGGATATGAAACAAACCACTCTTGTGTATGTGTATTATTCAGATTTTTAAAAATGATAAATATCGATTTCAGTTTTTATTAGCAATATCAGTTCTTATCACTTTACATTTTCAATAATATAGTATTCAAATTTATAATTTTAAACAGCTATTTCCAAAATTTGTTTTATAATGAATAAAACTTTTGAGGGCCTAAACATGAAATTATTTTTAATATATTTCATGCTTATATTATATTTCATTTCTCTTATGACAATATACATGTATATATTTGAAGTAATGGCAAAAATCATATGCTATTTTAAAAATTATGAATTGCTTTGTTTATGATGATATTTATGAAAGTCCACTTTGTATAATAAATTGTATCTTTATTTGAAATTTAAATTCAATAAAATTGTTGTTAAGGAAGCATTTTTTATGAAATTTATTTTATCAGCCTTCCATAAGCATGGGCTTATATCAGTGCTATTTAAAAGTTTAAATCAGATTTTAAAATTTGATAGTGCCAATTGTCATCAGATCAAAATTAAAAACTTCTTTAGAATGATAAAATTTTTCTTAATTATTTTTATTTAAGTGGCTTTATATAAAATTATTAATTTTTACTGTAGGATTTAACCACATTAGCACCCCGTAAACCAGACTGGGATCTCAAGAGGGATGTTGCCAAGAAATTAGAAATATTAGAGAGAAGAACTCAGAAAGCCATTGCAGAGTTAATAAGTAAGTTATAGTTTAATGTTTATTTTGGATTTATTATTTTTAAGGAATTAATAATTTTCGAAGTGTTGTATAAAGAAATAATTATTATTTACTGTGTGTGGTACAATAAAAATTTCCTGATTAATTAATTTCTGTTTTTTAAAAGTTGTTCTCATTTTTTAATTTAAAAAAGCTGGCATTTTAAAATTGTAATAATTTTACCTAACTTAAGTTTTTGTCAATAAAAAATTGTTTTTAATAATTTATATGCATAATAAATTGAGCTTACTATTTTTCTGCAACCAAACATTATGAATTTATTCTATTCACATTGTTTCTAAAAGCGTTTAATAGGAAATAATTTGAACCTGTTAATATTTAGCAGAATATTCTATTTACCCTTCTTATTTCGTCTTCCCTTTTTTTCAATAGCTAATTTAGGATTACAAATTAATTTTATCAAGTTTTTGGCATTTTACTATTATGTGCTGTACATTTTTTTATGATTTAAAGGGGGGGGGAACCTTGTCACTCTAGCAATTTAGAAATTAAGTGACTAGTGTAAATGGCACTGTCAGAACTACAATCTAAGACAAAATATTATTGAAAAATTAAATTGGAAGAAAAAGACCTAGAATTATACTCAGTGTGTATTCCTAATTAATGCTATTCAATAACTGATACATGAATGTGTTCTTTAACAGTAAATTAATTGCTGTATTTTATCAAGTTGTTTTCTTCTAAATGAAATAAAATGTGACACTTTTTTTTAAAATCCTTCATAAAGACAACCTATACAAAAAATTAGAGCTACTCTTCTTCAAATTGTTTGAACTAATTGAAGCTATCACATTTGTCTTTTATCTTGTGCTCTTGGCTTTATTAGCTTTCAAAAAGTGGAATTAATCAACAACAATAAGAAATTACATTCATTGGATTTTTATACTTTTTATGACAACAAAAATGTAAAGTATTCTGTTCCAACTAAAGCCTTTAAAATTTTTATTTTTAATAATACTATTTAAATAATATTGTAAAAACATCCAAAAAAATAAGATTGGAAATTTCAAAAAATGATTTATCAATCAAGTCTTCTAAAACCAGCAGTAAATATTTAAAACCCCACTTTCTTAGAGAGAGAGAGAGAGAGAGAGAGAGAGAGAGAGAGAGAGAGAGAGAGAGAGAGAGAGAGAGAGAGAGTAATTTGCAGGAAATTATTAATATTAAAAATTATCTAGCAATGCAAATCTAATTAAAACATTTTTTACACTTTTTTTTCAATTTTCATCTTTTTTGACAAAATCTTTCACTAAATATTAAATGATTCATTTCAACAGTCATAATATTTACATTAGAAAAAAAATATTAGAATTTTATTAACAAACATGCTTTTTGCTTTTGAAAAATTATCTATTATGTTTTAAAAATTTCTTGTTTGGATCATTTGTTTTAAAATCATTTGCTTTTTCATATTTAAATCTTTATTTTATTTTTTATAACTTTTAAAGGACCCAAGGGGTACTTTAATCTGTAATTTTGACAAGATATTGTAGTATTATAAGCACAAACAATATTAATCTGTTGCTCTATAATGACTTATTTGACAAATACATTAAATTATTAAAATTTTAGTAATTAAACCTTCAGTTAAGTGGAGAGTATTAAATAATTAAAATACCTCTTCAAAACCTCAAATGCCCTTCATTATCATAAGGATTAAAATAACAATAAATTCTCCAAATAAAATGTGTCGTCTTAATAGGATCTTAAATAAATTTATTGCAAGAATTTAATATTCTTTATTTAGCTTTACATAAATTCAAAAAATTTTGGAATCGCAGAATGTTCTGGTTATCATAACATTTAAGATATATTATTCATAATTAGAATAATTAGATATAGGAGGAATTATATATTAAGATTTCTAAGGTGGGTAGAATCCTTCATTCATTCCATAATTATCAATATAATTTATGTTGCTACTATTACATATTATTTCATTTTCTATCCTTAAATCAGTTCTAGAAAAACCTTATGCATAAATTGTAAATGAATTGACAAGCTAATTCTGATTGCTTACTGCATTTGTTATATATATATATATATAGCCTGATGGCAGAGTAATAAATAGAAATAAGAAAATAATCAATTTTGTTGTAATAATTCAGAACTTATATTTGGGAACTAGTATTTTTTCATCTTCAAATAAAAATAAAGGAAATAAAAATAAAATCATTAAATTACTAGATTTTATAAAATAGTTCATCATATGCAAGTATACCTGTATGTGCATGTTTCCATAACCATTCGAGTGCTGCAAAGCGCTATTGCGCTTCACTTGCCATAAAGGTAAGTATTCTTCCACACTCAAACTTTTAAATTATTATTACGTAGTTTGTGTTTTAGAAAATTATAATTTGTTTGATAAAATTGTGGTATCTTATTTTTACTAATATTAGATTGGATTTTTAATTTATTGTTTTATTAAAAATTATTCTGTTCTTGAATATATTTGTGTGTTGATTTTTTAGAGGAAAAAAAATCCATGCATGTTTGTTGTGAGATAAAAAATGTTATGAAAAAGGAATAATTTTATATAAATTTATTAATATTATATACCTATGATAAATTCAATCTATATGCATTTATAAAAAATATTTATTTTCTAAGTACTATAATTAAACATTTAGTAACATTTTAATTTCCAAGTAGTCTGGTCATTTGACTTTCTCATGCATCTCAAGGCCTAATTTTTGTAAATTATTGTCTTCATTAAACTGCAATGTCATATGAAAATAACTTCCTGAAAACAGTATGTTTAGATTGTCTTATATTTTAATGTAATCTTTCTTAAACCTCTGACTACATAATTTTTTATAATCACTATTGTGTTGTTTGCATATAAATTCAGAAGTTTTCAAACAAGGGAAATTTATACTATATGTTATACGATAATTATATGATATAATAAAAGTTTGTAATCATAAAAATAGATACCACAAACAGCAAATGAACTCATTTCCAATCCGCAGGACAATCAACTTAAGGATTAAAACTATATAAGTTTTGAATGCATTCTCATTTTGTTTTTTTCTGCCCTTTGTCTCACTATAATGTGTTACATTTCTACCTTGCCAAATTTTAAACAAAGTATTTTGAAGAACTAAAAGATAAAACATGTTAGTAAATATTGAATGAAAAAATAAATCTCAATTTAAAGGCACTCTGTTTATTATACAAGTTACATTTCATGTATACAGTAAATAATTATAAAATAATATTTTAAAAAATGATTATTCATTATAATTTGTTTACAAAAATGCATTTATCAATAAATTTTGTATCTTTCAGGAGAAAGATTAAAATCAAGTGAAGATGATTTAGCAGAAGCTGTAAATATTCAAGCTGAAATGGCAAATAAGGATGTAGATTCCGATGAAGATTAATATCTTTGTGTTATTTTTTTTGTAAATAAATTTTTATTTTATATAGTTTTTGTTAAAATGTGACAGAATTGGGGGCAAACAAGTTTTGTTGGACATATGTATTGTATTTAAATAATTCACATAGTGGTTAAAACTGTCATATCTAAAGTGATGTTAAGACTCTTGAGTTCTTACATTTTTCCAAAGACATTTAAAATTTTATTTTTTAGCAATGGTTTATCAGTTTTACCAGAAAATTTCTTTTAAGGAAGTTTCAGATTGTGTTGCACATAAATGTAAGTAATTTGCTTATTATTCATATCAATTTCAATCAGATAAATAGTAAAATTTTGCATATTTTCCTTTTAATTCCCACTTATAACACCCATTTTGTAGTTGATAAGTGTTAGAAGAGAATTTATATTATATAGAATAGGAAGATACAGCTGACTGTAACACATAATTTATTCAAGCATGAATAATCAAATTACTATATGCCTTTTCAGGGTAGATAATGAAAAACTGCTGCAAAAATTTACTGTTAAGCACTTTTGTATTACTATGCATATGTAATGTTTTTGTACTATGCATATGTATTATTAAATATCATACTTAGAAAATATTATGTTTAATATTTTCTAAGTATGATATTTATAATAATACATTAATTTTATTGAAAAATAATTCTTAAAAATTAATTTTAAAAGCTTTTTCTTTAAATTTTAATATTTATTTCTGTATATACTCAAAATCTTCTATTGTAATTGACAAAAATATAGAAATTATAATTCTTTTTGAATTTGATAGAAATATAGAAATAATAAACCATTTTGAATTTGACAAAAACATGGAAATAATAATAAAAATGGAAAAAAAACCACCTAAAAAATTAAATCTACTTTTAAATGATCTGTGAATTTTTTCAACATTTGAAATTTAAAAAAAATTGTTTAGATTGATACATTTATAAAAAAGTCGATAGTGGTATAGAAGTTCAACATAACATCAAATTTTATATTTGATTTTTATATAATTAACAACAATTAAGATTCAAAGGGGGGGGGAATGGAAAGAATAAATTTTCTCCCTGCACTGATTTACTCTATTAATTATTATTATTATTATTTTGCAATTTTATAAAGTTGAGAACTAAAGCATTTCTGTTGATATCAAGATACTAGAACAATGCCATGTTCTAAATGAGTTTTTTTTTTCAAAAAAATTGATAGAAAATAATAGCAGTATTCATAAATAGTCAGACTAAAATTAGCGAATTGTCTTATTACTAAAGTGTAGTAAAAGTCTTTTTCAAATGTTTAATGTTCCTAAAATTTAATAAAAACTTTCTTTTTAAGTAAAAATTCTTATATAAAAAATTACAAAAGAAATGTTATAAATATTTTTAAAAAAACATTTCTGAGCCATTATTTTTACATACAAATGGATATGTAAATCTTTATTGACATTTTTTTTACCAAAATTGGATAGAAATGAATAATTTTAAACTAAAAACAGCAAATTAAATTTCATTCAATTTATAGCACTATCTTGCCTCTAGATAGAATTTGTGAAATGGTTTTTTCTTAGACTAAGGGAAATTTAAAATATGAGCATTTATCAAAATCTTGTCTGTAAATATGTTGACAATCATAATACCTTCTCTTTATTTATAAGAAAGAAAAAAATAAATACATATTTTCAAGTAACATTAGAATAGATTTCAAACATTATTATTTTGAAGAGAAATTGATGAATGAATAAGTATACTCTGTTGTTTAGTATTTATGAAATATTCCCACAAATTCTAAATATTCCATGAATTTTTAACACCTCTCTTCCCATTAATGCTTTTTTTTCTTCCTTTAATTTTCAAAATTTACACAATGATTTTGCATTAAACTTGATATAATGATATTGAAATATTATCTCTTTCCATTTAAAAATAAATACATTGATCAAATATTTGATTTTTAAAAAAATGTTATAAGTTTTTTTTATTTTATTTGTACAACTTTTTCAATCACACACACAAAACCTTGAAAGTATACAGTGGGATAAATTACAGTACTCATTTTAGAAATTTGTTTAGTAATTTCAAATGGAATAAAATTATTGAAAAAAACTATGGGAAATTGAACTTTCCTTGCAAACAAATATTTAGGATTCTATAAAATGAATAATTTAATTTACCTTCTAATAATATTTTTTGACAAATCATCATCATGCTGATTTATCTCAATGAGAGAGAACTCAAATGCAGACTATTAATAACCATTCCTTAAACTGTCTCATTGTTTTAAGAACAAAGGTATCTTAGAGCATAAGTGAACCATGTTTAAAAATTGATTTAACATGGTATATATATAAAAGAATATATATACTATAAAATAATAATGTAAATTACTTGATATTCAAATTACTTGTAGGCTATTATATATTATTTTTGTTACTCTTTTGATGTGATAATAATACTGAGTGTTTTAGTCAAATTTGAATTCCATAGATAAAATGTCTAAGGGTGTAAATTCTTAGTTTAGTAGATTCTAGAAAAATAATTTTTATTGTTTGCAATTGTAAATAAGCTTTCAGGACATGCAATGGCAAGACAAATAACATTTCCAGAAAATAATAGTAAACTTTAAGCAAATACTTTTAAATGTATATTGCGATTCTGGCAAGTGAAACTTGATAACAAGTTTTGATTTCATTAAATGAATAAATGCAATTATAAATGTCTTGTAAACTTGTATTTATGTTTTGGTAATATGTGACAAAATTGTCTTCTATCAGTTCGTATAAAATCTATCAGTTTACTACAAAAAATAATTAATTATATTTAAAAAAATCAATGTTTTTAAAGTGAAAGAAAATTTGAATCCTTTCTTAAAAGAAATAAGGGTATCTTAAGTACTTACAGTTAAAACTAGAAATATGTAGTCAATGTTAGCTATTAACCATTATAGCAAGACTCAAAGCACCCAAACTTGCATTGAATTGATGGATTTGAAAGGTCCACTTGCTGTTTGATATTTGAATGGGTGTACTTTCAGATAAAAACATTTGAAGTCATTTTCTTTTCCAAAAGAAAATAATTAATAAATAAATAAGAGCAGTAGTATAAGACTTAAAAAATTTGAGAACTTATACCCTTGCATTATTTACAACGATTTTGTTCTGCACAGTAGAAATGTTAGCTTAAAATTGTTTGTTAATTTTAGTGAAGTTTTATTATAACCCTAGAAATTAATGATTTTAAGAAAATGACCCATCAAATTTTCCATTTTTAGAAAGCTCAATATCTTTATGACTGAAATTATGCCTTTTTAAAGTAAGTGAAGAAAAGAGCAATTTTTTTGGAGTATATGGCTTTCAGTAGATGAAGAAATGGGTACATTCCATTAGCCAGGCACAAGCAAAAATTGTCCAAAGAAACTTGGCGGAAATATACATTATATGGTGATTTTTTGCTTTAAAGTCGCTATAAGAAATTTGGTGCAATTCTATATTATTTAGCAATTTTTTTGCTTTGCACCCTATTAATGGAAAAAGTACCAAGAAATCAAAATAAATTAACATGTTATTGACTTATTGAATTTTCAATTATTCTTGTAGATTTTAAAATTTTATTATAAATAATATTTATGAATTTTTAAGTAAATAAACATTTTATTTCATAAAAGTTTTTTTAAATAAATAAAAATTTATTTCATTCATATATTAAAATATTTTACTCTGATTTACATCTTAATCATGATTAAAAAAATGAGCAATTTTTAATAAATTATTGCCAGGCAGTTAGAATATTTGATTTAATTGTTTCTGTGATTAACAAAAATTGCATTGTTGAAATGTAGTATAGTTCAGTTCAATCTGTGTATATTGGAATAAAAAATTAAATATACTATACATATTTTAAATATTTGTTTCACAGTTTTTAAATAATCAAAATTAATAATAATAATTAAAAAAACATCCCATCTTATTATTAACTGCAGAATTGCCACCCAAATCTGGAAAAAAATTCCCTGTATGTGTATATAGGATATGAAGAAATGTAAAAATAGCACTTGTCTTCAAGTTATAATACAAAATGATTTTAAGAAAAAGTAAGAAAATAAAGCAACAATTTAACATTTAAAATATTAACATAAAAATAATAGTATATCAAATAAATTTTGATATTTACATAAAACTCCCCCAATTTCCGCTAATTTATTATCTAGAATTAAGCAAACAAAATTTAGGTATTAAGGAGTGGAGGGATATATTACCTATCACATTTTTTAATTGTAAGTCTCACAAAATTAGTAAAACAAAACATTTGCCATTGATTTTAAAATTTTCCATGTTTTTTCAGTTTTCCATGTGGCATGGCAACTTTAAGTAGTTAAAAAATGATAAAGGTAACATTTATCTCATATAAAATTAATTTTTTACAGTTGTATAAATTTAGGATTAATAAAATAATAAAAAAAGACTAATCATCTTAAGTTCTTTCTTTTCCTAAACAAGCTTTCTGTATAAAATTTTAATTAAAAAATTTAGAATTTTGTTACATATGAATGCATTTATATTTATAAATGTACTGAATAATCCTACAAAATAAATAAGAGAGATAGAGAGAACAAGTAGTGTTTGCAAATTAATAACTATTTTATTTGGCAATTTACTTTGAATATATATTTTAGACAAATGCCATAAATATGGAAATTAATGAAAAGTTTAACATCTTACCTAGTTTAAATTCAAAATAAGTTCTAGCAAATTAAATGTATGTTTGTAATTAACTAAACAGCTTATCTAGTTAAAACGAACTTTTATTTATGCATACAGAAATATACATTTTGCAGTCTTAGCAAAAAATTTAATACAAAAGCATTTTCTTTCCATATATACTACATAATTAAAAATTTATACATAAAAGTATACTATTATGACTTTTTGCGAATTTGTTACACTAAAACTATAAAAATACTCCACAAAATACAATATTTGTGAATGATTATGATCTATTGGTATTAAAAAATTATTAATTTACAGAAAACAAAGATAATTACAAACAAGTAAAAAAACCCAATGAATTAATTACTTTTTTTCTGACAACTCTTTTACAACTTTGGAAAGATAACTCATTCTTCTGGGTGTTAGAATTTGCATCTGTGCCATAACATTATTTAAATCATTTGATTTTGTACTGTCTGCTTCCTTGGGTTTGGATTCTTCTTCGAGATAAGGATGATTTAACAGTTCTTCCACAGAAGCTCGCTCTTTGGGGTTACGCTTTAAGCATTTTTTCAGTACATCCACAATCAATTTATCAGGCAATGGTCTGAACTCTATTTCATAATTTGGATTAGTAATGGCATTTATTTTCTGCATTAAAGTTTTAAAATTATGGAAAGGTGTCACACCGTAAACTAAATTGTAAAGTATACAACCTAATGACCATACATCAGATTTTACGCCAACTTTAAAGCGAATTTTTTCATTATCTGACATTTGTGTTATAGCTTCAGGTGACATGTAGTTCAAAGTACCTACCTGAGTATCTCTGAAGGTACTAGTTTTATCATCAGGAACAGAAGTTGCAATGCCAAAATCAATTAATTTTAGATTTCCAGCAACTAGCAAAAAATTAGCAGGCTTCAAATCTGAATGAACAATTCCATATTTGTGAATATCGGCCACAGCTTCCAGCATTTGAGCCCAGTAGAATTTTATCATAAGAGGAGACAGGCGTTTCAGTTTTGCTTCATTGGATATATATTTAGCAAAATCCACTTCACCTCTTTCTAGGACTATAAACAATTCATCCTTTCGATACTCATAGTCATACATTTTGATCACTCTGCTTGAATGCTGGAGTTTTTGCAAATATTCTATTTCTTTTTTGTATCCTTCTCGAATAGAAGGGTCTGTATTTTTCAGATCAACACATTTTATAGCAACAAGAGACTTCTTTTCTAAATCAAAGACGGAATATACTTTGCATGAACCTCCAGATCCCAGAAGGGACAGAACACTGTACGATTTCCGATTTACTTCTATAATATCATCTGACAAGGGAGATGTTTTCTTAAGAGGAATGTTGGATGCAAGTGGTTTCTCAAAAGGAACTTTAAACTCCGGTTGCGACATTAAGTCCATTTGTATTTTAGGCTGTCTTTCTACAAGAGCATTTGGTTTTCTAATTTTATATTCACTCTGAGGCATAAAATTTTGCATACTCAAGCGATTCCTTTGAATGGAATTAGGTTTCTGAACTGAATAATATTGTTGATTAAAGGGATTGTAACTGGGAGGAGCAATCTGGTTCTTTTTGGATGACGTTGGAAACTGCTCAAAGTTTGACAGCAATTCATGAGTCCTTGGTCTAAATTCCGGGGTTTTCTCCACTTCAGGTTCTTTGTTTTCATTTCCGCTTTCTTCAACAATTTCATCCTCGTCTTCATCTTCACTGAATTCTACACTGGGATCGAGACGAGTAGGTAAACGACAAAGTACGTCGTTCCCGCTTCTAATTCTTTTAAACAAATCATCAATGTTTCTGGCTCGTACAGATGGATGGGTTACAGCGGATTTAAAATTAGTTGCTATAGCTTCGTTGCTTTTATGGGAGTATGTAGGCATGGATTCATGTTTCGGTACATTTACTTTATTTTCCATATTGAAGTAGGCATCGAAAGTCAAATATGTTAAAATAACAAATAAACAATGCAACCACTTATTTCAAAACTCCCGGAAAGCCTTGTTGCCAGTTTCGCATAAAAATATTTTGAAACGGACGGGATTCCTTATTTTTTAATAATCGGATTAAAAATGTTAGTGCTGTTTTTGTTTCATTCGAAAATTTGTTAAATACCAAGATTTACAGTTAATGAATAAACGATCAAAATTAACGTTTATTCTTAGAAATAATATTATATCCAGTCGAAAACTTGAATGGATCCAAACCGGAAGTAAACAGATTTTTTTCTGTTTCTAGGACAGCTGACTTTTCCCATTGCTTTAAGTAGTGACAGATTTTCAAACCTCTGGTTTTGTTTTAAAACATCTATTTGTGATTTTAAAACTTTCCATCTATATTTAGGAATTGTTTAGTACGTGAAAAGTTTATTGTATTTAAATTTCATTACTTGTTTACAGAAATTTTGTTTTGAAACTTATATGATCTTTGCTGAGATAAAAATTGATTCATCTATATAGCTAAAGAGAGAGTTAATGTACTGGTATCAGCAGAAGAAACCATTTTTGAAATATAGCTAACGAATGTGATTTAAAATTTATTACTGTAATTGTAATGGCATAGTCATTTACTTCAAAATGCTTTTGTTTGCCCTTTTTTTAAAAATTATAAACGATACATGCACTACATTCTGACAGTACATATTTCAACATTTGTGCATTAATTTCATGCCATTGAAGAGCATAATTATTAAACTTAACATGATATTTATGGCGATTAATCGTTGGCATTTTTTAAAAGGAAGAATGACGTATAGATGTCGGTTTTCCGGCGTATCCACCTGAACGAATTCTTAAGGCATTCTCTTGATAGACAAGCATCTGTTTCATAATAAATGTATCAGCAATAAAAAGAAATTTAAAGGTGAACCAGAAGTTAAATTTCTTTGAAATTTGATACCTTTGTATTCAGAAAGAAAAATAAATAATGTATTCATTTTAAGGTGCATAAATAAATGAAAATATTTGTTAATTAGATTTTTTCCCCAAGTGTGTGGAGACTGTTATGTAACAAAAATTGGTACAAGAAAATGGGAGAAAGTTTTAAATAGTGAGCTCTTGAAAATTTAACTGTATTCTTTTGTTATTTGCTTCATTTCAATTTATTCTCATCTTGAATACCTTCCCTTTTACCTTATGCATCTTTCCAAATTAATAAGGTTTTAAATTCTCTATATTATCTCAAATATTTAAAGCACATATTTTTTTTAACTTAAAAAAATGAGAAATGCTTTGAGTATGGGATCAATTTTCCATTGGATTTTTTTAACTAAAGAAAATGAATTTACCACTTATGTAAAGCTGTATTTTAATGCTAAGCAAATTATGGTAAATGTGCCAGTCAATGGTAAATATAGTTTGCCATCAACTCTAAATTCTGTGGCAATTTTTTTGTTGTGTAACTAGCTCTTTAACTATGTAATTTTCTCTCAATCAAATTAGAATACATCTGTGAGTTTTGAAAACATATTAATTCAACTAAGAATCTACAACACTTGATATGTTTATAGATCCTGTCTAACTATAACATCTGTGAATGACTTAAAGTTTGCCCATTACTTGAAAAATATGGTTATTTAAGGCTTAAACCTCATAACAAAAGTTAAGTGGTTGTTTTTGAATTTTTTTATTATACCAGTAATTAAATTATCAAGTGAAAAGTAAAAAAAAATGATAAATCATATAATGAAAATTTTAAAACTCTTAAAAGTAAATAAGATGGAAAGAAAGAATGCTTTGATGGTGTAAATCAAATCTCAACAAGCAAACTTTATTGGTGACAACACACAATGGACATATAGATAGAAAAAATATTATAACTAAAGATATTTTGTTTGGCATTGGCTGTCTAATTTTTATCAATTTTGTGTTAATAAAATGGAAAAGTACCAAAAAAATAAAGAAAATATCTTACAATAAGAAAAGTCTGTAATGAGATTCCATGGCTTTTCATTATTTTGAGCGCATAATCGAAGGGATGCCATTCAAGGATGACTCTCTCATATCCATAATTAAACTGTATACTGCTCACAAAATCTTACTATTTTTATTTATTAGTGTCTCATAATTTCATGTATTAAAAAAAAAAAAACCCTTCAGATTTCTTATTGCTACTTTGACTATTGCATCCTTCCTACTCGAATGCATGGGCATATCCTGAGTGATCACCTTTTCAAGATTATTTTGTCAATTTCTGAAGCAGTGGATATATTTATAAGGTTAGAAACAATTTGAGACAAAAATATTTTTTAGTTTTCCCAGGTCATTTATACCTTTCCACTAGGCAAAGTTTATGTCAGTAAATGCTGAAAGATCTTTAAAGTTAATATTATTTTCAGTTCCAAATGAGAATGCTAAAATAAAATTTTGAAAGTTATCTGTGATATTAATTGAACTATTATTGATTAGAACTTTTTGTATCCTTTTTATAAGACTCCATTCTTAAGTGAAAAAGATTTCTCAGCCTGATTTTCATTAGAATTTAGTAAAAATTCTAAAATTAGAAAATAAATAAAAAATACTTTATTAATCATACCAAAGAAGCAAATCAATTAGTTTTGTTGAGATATTTTTGATAAAATCTTTTAAATAATTTTTAAAAACTATTTTTGTTTATAAATGTTAAGAAAATCTGAATATGCAAGGGGCATTGAAAAATTTTATAGCCTTGTATTTTTTATGAGCCTACAATTTAAGAAATTCTTATTTAAATTTATTCAAAATGATAGATGACCTGAACAGTTTCATTTTGAATACTTATATCAATTATACAATTGTACAACGTTAATAAGAATTATGGGTATAACGAACAAAATCCATACAAGTCCATTAAAACAAATGTGGCTTTATCATAATTTAATGTTTAAAAGAACTTTGTGGGGAAAAAATCATGAATATTACTATATGAAAAAGATTTACTTAATATGGAATACATTTTTTTTGTAAGTTATGTCATTAAATGTAGCTAGTTGAGGGATATACAAATATTTAAAAGGAACTATAGTTTTGTATTTCAAGAAAATGAGGAAAACATTACTCAAGCCAGCACATCAATCTCCAAATTTCAATGTCACACCAGTAAAAGGCTATTTAATCTATGAAAAAGGGTTATTCTGAATACCACACCAACAATATGGCTGATTTCGATATTATGTCTTGACTCCATTATCCTAGGTTCTAATGAAACAAGACCATGCAGTTTTTTAAAAATTGTAATATATTATCTGTTAATATTTTTTAGAGTTAATATTGATAAATTCAATATATTTGTGGAAAATTTATTTTAATACTTATGTATTATAACAACCTCTTGCCTTACTAAGTGATCCTAGAATTATACTGATTGCTAAATTATGAAATGCTTAGTTCAACTATCTTTGTAAAATCTCTTTGATACTTGACTATTGAATTGATGACAAGGGGTGAGGTGCTGTAATACATAAAATTTTATATTTTTATAAAATAAATAAATAAATAAAAATAATACATTGACTATATGTTTTAATGTGAAATATGAAGAAGGAGAATCCCAATCCCCTAAAAAACCTTTTCAGTGCTATGACCATCTTTTGCCTAGATTTTTGTCAAAGCTGAATCATGGTGCTAATGGTGCCAAAGCTTTGAACAACAAATTTTAAGTGCAGTCATACTATACGAGATATTTTATTGCTTCAGTGGTTATAATTATCCATTTAACACCTTAAATCTATTTTCAATTGTTGAATTAAGCTCAGAATTGATACACACAGACACAAAGATATTCACAGTTACATTTCTAATTAGGAATTACAAAACTTCAATAGGCAAGCATAATATTAATAACTGAATCAAATTTCTAGAAACTTTCCTTTGACAGAATAGTCATTCTGATATAT
>JAOUZG010005735.1:12101822-12156681 GCA_026289955.1 Argiope argentata | reverse complement strand
TATATATATATATATATGTGTGTGTGTGTGTGTGTGTGTGTGTGGTATTACTTTGATTTATTTTTTATATAATGCAGGAAATCGGAAGTAATCTATTTTTTTAAAACACTTTATTTTATTAATTTTTAACAAATATCTAAAAAAATGTAAAGGGTTTATTTTTGCTACATTTTTTAAAAAAATAACTTGCTTTAACAAATTAATATTTATTGTGCCAGTTGATATCGACAATTAAGTATATAAAATTGATTGCACCTACTCATTCATAAAAACTTGCTAAACTGAAAACCTTGATATAAAGAAAGATATATTTGAGAAATAGAGTTTTATGGTACAAGAACCAGTTTTGGCTTTACTGCAACAAACAAATGGTAAAAGGGTACATTTTGAAAAAGCTTTATGTAAATTTAAGATATATTGCCATTTTAGATTACAGGCATCATTTAATATCTCTGACTAATATTAAAATTTTTTTTCTAGAATTTCATACTTTAATATTTTTTTACTGACTATATATAATTTTACTTATAGTTTTTTCTTTATTACAGAACTTTGACCAAGTATGGCTGAAGGTCTTGTTCAGTGTTCTCTGTGTTCAAAAACATATCTTATGAATAAAAACTTATATCAGCATATGCGAACTGTGCACAATGTTTCTCCTCAGCTGAAAGGGAAGATTCTATGTCCATTAAATTGTGAAGAGAGTTTTAGGTCTCATAAAGATTTTCGTAAACACTTAGAAAACTTTCACAAATATGTGCTAGAAAATGAAATGCAAGATTTTGCCAATTTGGAAAGTAAGATCTATACCTTAAAAGTAATATCTTGATATCTTTTTAGCAATGGTAGTTTCAAATTTAATCTTTTTTAAAAATTATTTTATATTTTTTTGTGTGTGTATACATATATACATGAAAAAAATGTATATGTAAAAATGTAATATAATCTAAGAAACTTTTTTATGTAATGTAATTTATTATTATGATTTTTGTGCATTAAAAAATGTGAATGTAATTAAGAAGCATGGTTCAGTTTTAAAATCTGATAGCATTTTGTGAAGATTTTTTATTCAATTATTTGGTTGATCTGTAACTTTAAGACTCTGGATATTATGAGAATCTCAGTGTCACAAAACCTAGCGAAGAAACAAAATGAATTTTTTTTTTAAAGAAACTATAGGAAGAGGACATTAGTTATGCTATAATTGATAGCTATAACTGAACTATAATTTTAGAAAGTAAGAAAATAACTTGTGGCTTGAGGGAATAGTTTGTTTAATTTGTTGTTATTTGTTAAATTTACACTTGGATGCTTCATTTATTTTAAGTAATTCATTAATTATTTTTATTTTGTTTCACATCGTATTACTGCTACATCATTAGAAACAAATTTTAAAAAATGGAATTGAGAATTGAGGAATCAAGCATTCTCGTCTAAGATGTTGTGAATAAGTTCCAAATTTTAATCCCTTTCATTTTCCTTTGTTTTAATTAAAAAAAAGTTTTATAAAAAAAGGCCAATCTTTTAAATTTTCATTTTACTGATAATTTCCCCCACAATTAAAAAAATATATATTTCTTGCATTAAGAATAAAAATTCATTCACCTATGTATACCTTTAAATGTATAGCATGAAATTTAATAATTTAATTGCCTAATGGTAAAATGTAGTTGTGGAAATTTTTTTATGCCTATCCTTAATTAGATATGTTTAATATATGTATGTGTTCTTAAAATATGTTTCAATTATTTAATACTTAGAAATTTACTATCAATTATTTAATTTCTAATTTATTTTTATTATTATGTAGACATATATGTATGCTGACATGTTGGCATAAAGTTGTTATGGTATCGAGAAAGTAGGGGAAATGAAGGGAATTTTAAAATTATCTGTAAAACAGGAAAAGTACAAGAAATTTTAAGTTTCTTAGTTTTTTCTAAAAAAAATGTCAATTTCTTTAAGTATTACAAGAATAAAAAGTTACTGCCATAGTAATAAAAACAAAACTTCACCATTCTCGACTATTAAACAAAATGAGCTCTCTGCTTTTCTTTATAATCGACTTTCCTGCTGCATAAATATTCAACTCTGAAGACTGAAAAAGTTACTAATATTGGAATAGTGAGCACTAAATGAGCCAGTAAAATGGAAAAAAGAGACTCTTTAGCAGAACAATTTATATTTGGAATGGTAAAAAATATCTATCTATACGAATAAAAATTTTGGTGTTTTAAAAGTTGCATCTTGTTTAAATATTCATTTATTGAAAAACCTTACAGTACTATATGAAAAGTGAGTGGCTGGTTTACTTTAACTTTATTATACTATTGAACAGATTTCCATTGTTCAGAACATGTAAAGATCCAATTTGAAATTTTATTGAAAAGTCTAAAAAGTGAATATAAAGAGCAGCTTCATTCATTTAAATGAAGAAATTAATTTAGATGAATTCTATTATAATTTTTGATGTCCAAAGAATTTTCTAGTGTTTTTTTTGGGGGGGGGGAGAGAAGATCTTAAAAATAATGCTTGCATTGTTATATTATAATAATATTATGGGAAGTGGATTTTGTATAAACATGGATATGTGTTTTGAAAAGCTGGCAGAAGGTTCTTTAATTGGTCTAAGAGCTGTGTATGATGTTATAAACTTTTATAGATAACTTGAGAAGCAAAAGAAAAATCCTAAAACACAAAACAGTTTTTAAAATTAAATAGCTATGCATGAAAAATTTGCAAAAATAAATGCACAACTTTATAAATTTGCAAAAAAAAAAAAAAAAGCTGTGTAAAGTTATTTATTAAGTAATCAACAATTAGTTTATTAAGTAATTAACAATTAGTTTGTATCATGAAAGCAACAATATTATTATTTTTTTTATTTATTTCACCTAAGTCCTTACTTTATGTGACTTTAAATTTGAGTACATGGATTCCTTTACTTTTTTTATTATCAGTATCTTTTTTTACACTGTGAATTTTGTGTTAGTAAATTTTAGACTATAAATTTAGAAAAGAATTTTTTGTTCTGTGTGTAAATATAAACAATTTAGTTTACTACAATTTAAGATAATGCTAAATTGTGACTTACTTCCTTTTTTTATTCTGATAAAAACCTGAAAGATATTCTATTGGCATTAATACATGACTACTATTTGTATTTTTTTAATACTTCATATAGATATAAGGGAAAAAAAGATTTTTTCCTCCAAATTTGTGAAACAACCCTTGTACAATATACATATGAAACATTTAGAGTTGTATCTCCCCCTCCCCCCTAAAAAATGTTCCTTTTGAGTGATCATGCTAAATAAAGGATTAAATATTGACAAAAAATAAAAATAGATATTTTAAAAAACTTATCCAATGTAACATTGGTTACTGCAACATTGTAAAGATAAGACTGTTATTTATCAGTATTTTCTTAGTTTTTTATTGAATGTCAGTATTTCTTTATATTTATTTTTTAAATACAATTTGCTTTCAACTGACTTTTAGCTTAAAATAATTTATTTCTTTTTTTTACAATGAATTTTTATATTTAAAACAAGTTTTTAATAAGAAATACATATAACATGAAGGATTTTCTTTAATCTCTAAAAAATTAATGTGAGTTCTGATATGCATATTTAATTTATTAGATTTGCATTTCTATTGCGGGACATAAAATGATTTCTATCTTTCATTCATACGTATTCAGAAATGTGATTTTAATATCAAATGGGATTAAATATATGAAAATTGTATTCCAAGTGAATATTGAAAGTATTTCTACAAATTCATATCTGAAATAAAGGGCAATTCTCCAAATTTCATTTTGAAACTGTATACAAAATTACTAAGGATATATATATATATATATATATATATATTGTCAAACAGGGAATATTAGAACAAATTCAGGCTCATTCCATTAACATAAGAAATATTATAATTAACATAGAAACATTATGCATAAATTATCATATGTATTTGAGAGACTGTATTAATTAAAATTAAGTAATTTTTAATGATTATAATTTTGTTATTATGTGAGTTTTCATTGTAATTGGACTAATATTTATAATTTTTTAATATTCTGACTTTCTGCTTATTGCAGTGTTTGAAACTTGGAAAAAGAGCTACGAAGAAACATCAGGATTCAAATATGTATGTCACTCTTCTGAAAAAATTTTGAAAACTGGTGAAGGGAAAACATATTTTTTCTGTCATCGATCTGGAGTCTCCAAAAGTGATACAACAGGTTTGAAGTCTCCCAGAAGATGTCTGTCTCAGAAAATTGGGAAAACATGTCCATCAGCTATGGAAGTTTCACGATCATTAGCAGATGGAACAATCAAAGTTGATTTTTGGAAAACACATATTGGCCATACTGCTGAACCTGAATTTGCAACTCCTTGCAAGAAAAGCAAAACCAAGAAATTAGGTTACCTTTTTTTTAAATAATTTTTTTGTATAAGAGGTATAGTAAAGACACTTTTCTGTTATTAGGGCTCAAGCAAAAAATCGCCAAATAATGTAGAACTTGCCAAATTTCTGAGTGCAAATTTGAAATGAAAAATTGCTAAATAACGTAGAATTTTGCCTAATTTCTTTGGTGATTTTTTTGCTTCAGGCTGACTAAAAGAAAAGTACCTAGAAAAATTATTGCTGTCATTAAAACATTGAACTTGGAGGTTTTGTTGTGTCTCCTAGTATTAGACATTGTATTTTCAGGAAAGGCATTTTTGAAATTGAAATATGTTGGTAACTTCAAAAGTCATTGATAGTTACATGTCTGGAAATTTAATTTTTACCTTATTAATTGTTTTTTTAATGAAAATTTCATTTCAGTTATATTTTTTTTATCCCTTATTAATCATCATTCTGCATATGCTCTATATTCACCCAAATTATAGTAAATGTTTTAAGATAATTGATATCATTGTCTTATGAGGTTTTTCTGATAAAAAAATAAAAGAAATACTACTCTACTGACAAAATTACTATAAAGCAAATTCTAAAATGAAAACAAAAAGAAAAGAAAAGAAAGCTTTTTATTTTTTAAAACAAAAAAGTAAAACATCAGTTATCAGAATTAAATAATTTTTTTAAATTCTTTTTCTTGATTTTGGGTTTTTTGGTCTAAGCTAACGAATGTTTCAAAATTAGCTGCAATGTTAATTAACTATTTTATACACCACCAATTTTTTTTTTGTTTATTAAAGAAACTTATTTCCATAGACCAACAGAGAATTCATTTGATTTCTTTCTATTCTTGAAATTTCAAATATAAATTTATGATTCTTTAATATTGTACTTTCAGAAGCTTCATTTTTTTAAAAAAAGTAATGTTAGCACTTTCAATTTTGCAATATTTTATAATTTTGAATATTTAAACTTCCAACCTCGGACATGTGTTTTTAACATTAAAATAATTTTCCTCTGTTGAGAAGAAAGCGAGTCTTAAGAACTTAGTTTAGAAGAGTGCTATGAATCCCTATTTGTCCTATAAGGGGACAAACTATTTTTATTGTTGGTTTTTGTTTTGATTATCCATTGCTGATTGTTTTTGAGCAAACTGAAAATATAATGCATTTTAAAAGAAGAATTGTGCTAAAAATCCATAAGGTTATAAGTCAAAACATTATTTTGACATTTACATGCAAAGACTAATGAATTTAGAAGTAGGTTTGTTTAACAGAATTACAATTCCTTATGATATCTCATTTAAAATAGTTTTAATGGTGTGTATTAGCCTTAACATCAACTTTTATGCCATTGGAAAGTAATTAAAAATAATTAAAACCCTATTAATCTAAATATGTAGGTACTGAAGGATTAGTAAAAGAATATTGATTTTACTTAAAGTTGTTTTATAAAAAAACACCAATCACATATTTTCAAATTTCCTTTAGTAATGGGGAATTTTTTTTAAATATGAAGAGCTGATATTAAATCATTTGGATGAACTATTATATTTTCTTATCAAAATTAATATTTTTTTCTTCAAAAAATAAAGCTTACATTATGTAAGATGTTACATTTTGTTCTGTACATTGTATTATGAACACATTATAATTTTCATTCAATATGTATTGTGTGTGTCTTTTATTATATTATATATTATGATTCTTATTCTACTTAAAGAATAATAATATATAATGTTTATTTTAAAAGATATTAAAATGGGAAAACAGTTATGAATTTTAAAGTTATATACTAAGTAAGGGAATTTTTTGTTGCTTAAAAATGTTTTTAAAACTTTACCCATTTCAGATAAAAAAATTAATAATAATTTTTTCTTTTATTGAAATGGTCATGATTATAAAGCATCATAATCCTTAATCAGAATGTTTTTGCTCATTTCTTTATAGAAAAGATAGATTTTGAAGTTTGTGCAATATTGCCCGCAGCTGGTTCTGGTGAGCGTATGGGATTAGACACACCTAAACAATATATATCTATTCATCAAAAGCCAATAATTTGTCATACTGTTGATGCATTTTTAAGGTTTGTTTCTGCTTTTGAAAAGAATACCATGTCTTTATTACTTGAATCTAATTTCATGAATAATAGTCTTTTAATGAATTAATTTCTAAAAATTCAGTTTATGAATTAGGAAATCTTGCATTTATTTTATTTGTTTGCATTTAATCTGAATTTTAATTTTTTAAGATGGGTGTAGAATTTTTTACTAGTTTTAATTTTGGCATACTATATATTTCTGATAATAAATTAATCCATGTATAAGCTAAAAATGTTTTTTTAAAAATCTTTTTCTTAAGTTTAAAATTTATATGCAAGCCAAAAAGTAGGAGTTCCTTTGAACTTTTAAATTGGAGCTAAAAGGATGAAAATATTGCCAATGAGATAAAATAGTGATATTTCCAAATCAAGTTGGTATAAAATTAAGTATCAGATACCAATCATGATAGTTTTAATTCTGAATGGCATCTCACTTATTATTGTGCGGTTCTTATATGTAATGTATTATATATCTACTAATTTTATTTTCAGTGTCTTTGTATTATTTTTTTGAAAGATGAGGCTTTTGATAGAAAGATGCAGCGGATTTTAAATTATTGGTGATTGTGTTAGTGAAAGATTTTACAAATAATCAGTGATATACAATTACAAATATAATACAACTCATTTTCACACTCACACCTTTACATATGTATGCACATATTCACATTCAACATTTTATTTTGAATAAATTTATAAAATACAAACAGTAGAAATAAAAAGTGCAATATTTAGTAGTATTCTTGCACCTTCCTAACAAAGATGTACATTTTTTTGACAAATATTATATATCTAATCCAAGTCTTGCAGTTTAGCTTTAAAAAAGTTCTGATAATTCTTGATTTATATATGGAAATATGTTATATTCAAATTCGGTTTCTTCTTCCTAAATATATTTTGTTATACATATTGAAATCATCTTATGCTTTATGAGTGGAAACAAAAGTGATATGTAAAGCTTTTCTCAAATCCATCTTGTACATAAAAGAATTGTAAATAGTTCATAAAAATATTTAATTGTAAAAAAGTATGAGAAATTTTTTTAGAATTATTTAATACATCACACTCTGAAATAAATGTTTTCTCAAAAAGAAAGTTGTAGATAAGTTCCAATTAAATAAAATATTAACAAGTATATTAATCAGATAGAATAAGATTCAGATTAAATAGAATATTAGTTAGAATATTAAAAATTGTCCTCTTGATTAACTTTTATTCTAAACCATGCATTTTACTAAATTATCGAAAAAAATCATATCAAGAAAATCAAGATTAAGATATAAAAATAAAGTATTAACAAATAAGATAACAAATGCAAACATGTTTTTAATTGTTGAAAAATTGTTAAATTTTAATTAGCTTAAAATTGAATAAAAGTAAAAAAAACCCCTTAAAATGTAGACGCCTTAGTTTCAAAATGTAGCAAATGGGTAATATGTCTGTATAAAATTTATGTAGAATTTTTCGAATCCATATTAACAAAATGGGAAGGGGACAAAATAATGGAAACTGTTTGTTTTTATTTCTGAAAAGAATTGCAACAGTCCTTTATGTTGGTTGTCTAGCATTAATGGATTAAATGACTATGCATTTATTGCACAAAGCAAAAGGATTTTTTAAAATCTTTTTCTTTACTTATGTAATTATTCAATTATTGAATGCGTTATACAAGCTTCTAGCTTACAAATCTCATATTATTTTTATCTTTATTAGAATCTGACCTGTTACAGGATACCCTTTTTTAAGAAAGTTATTGTGGTAGCTGCTCCTGATTGTGTGGATTTGATGCTCCAAACATTGAGTGAAATGTGTAAGTTGGAAGGAGACAAGCTGATGATTACAGAAGGTTCAAATGCTCGGCATCTCTCTATTCTGTCAGGACTAAAAGCATTAAAGTCTTATTGTAAGTAGAATAATTTCTTTCTCTATTTCATAGTTATAATTTATTTAATTTAAGAATGATTCTCAAAAATTTTCTTTTTTATTTTAGCACCAAATGTATTACTGAAAAATCTGTGATAGGATTATACATAATATGTTAAAATTATAGTATAATCATGTATGTAAAACTTAACTATTACTTATTAAAACATTACTTAAGATCATTTTTTAAAGCTAGTATTTCAATTGATTAATCGCACATTAGTGACTTGAAAGTAAAATTAATAGAGATTTATAAGTTTATGAAAGGAAATTTTCTTATATCTTTTTAAACAAATCTTTCTACTATATTTTATGTTGTCATCTCTGACACAACAATAACTCTTATATTCTTAACACCATAGAATTTAACAAGCCAGTCTTATGAAATTGAACAGTGCTACTACTAAAACTATACTTTTCTATTCTTAAAAGATCAAAGACTTTTAGGTATAAGAAAGTTTATTTCCTGTACCTGAAAATGAGAAATATGCAGTTTTTGATTTGAAACATGAAACATACTAATTTGAGTTAGATTTTGGCTAATTTCTTTGAGTAAGATCTTTACTCCCTGTATTCAAACTCTAGAGATCAATACATTAAAGCATCATATTATTTTTATTGAAAATATGGATCAATTGTAGCCTCCTAAAACCTTAACTTAGGATTTTAAGATCGGATCGATAAATCCTGTCAGCTAAGAACCTTCATCAAAATTATATAATTTTGTGCTGAAGTGTTTATTGATTCTTCCCCAAATCCTGATATTATTTTAGGGAAAAATGATTTTTTTACCAGTGTAGTAATTACATCCCTATTACATTATTCCAATCAAAACTAACTTATAATACAGTTGAGTCCATATATTTTTTAGTAATTATTGTAAAATGTTTATTTTTATTCAAGATGATGATGACTTTTAAAAATCAAGGTATAGAGTAGGACACATACCATTGATTATTATGCATAACATGCATCTGGAATCTTTTATGCTTCAATAAAAAAAGAATTAAAATTTATTCCCATGGCAACCTTGAAGCTATTTGTAGATTCTTTTTGAGCTGAGTGTCAAAAAAGGGTTTTTAAATGCAATTGTTGTTATTGATCAGGTTATTAATAACTGATTATCTTATTAAAAGGCATTTAAAAATCATTCATATTTTAAGGAGAACTCAGATTTTGGAGACCTTTCTCTGTGTGCCCCCTCCCCTTTTAAATGTAAAATGGGGGGGGGGTTACTTTTTAAATAAAAATTAGTGTTCATTTCTCTCTCTCTCTCTCTCTCTTTTCGCAAAAAAAAAAAAAAAAAAAAAAAAAAAAAAAAAAAAAAAAAAAAAAAGAAAGAGAGAGAGAGAGAGAGAAAGCTGAAAATACTCAATATCCTGGTTTAAATAATAAGTATCTTTGTAATAGTAATTTCATTTTATCGTACCAATATATTGTGTCAAAATTTAAAAAAATTTGCAATTTTAACTATTGTGAGACAATTGTAGGCCTAAGTCAGCAGCGGATGTACCATAATAACACTCATTACTCTGCTGAATTGTTAAAAACTATATTTCAGTAATTACTAATGATATTTTGATTAACCTGTTAATTTTTCAAACATAATATATTATTTTTTTAGGTGAAGTACAACCAGAGGTTGTTGTTGTGCATGATGGTGTTCGTCCCTTCTTTCCCGAAGACATAGTCAGTAAAGTTGTGTATGCAGCCAAAGAATATGGGGTAAGAAAATGTATAAATAATTTATATTATTATATATTTCATTTTCATTATCAAAATTAATCTATATTTCATTTTCATTATCAAAACAAATCTATATTTTATTTTATGAATTGGGGAAAGATTAATTTTTCAAAATAAATACTTGTGTCATATTAACACAAATTGTATATATATTTTTTGAATATTTTTATTAAATTAGTTCTACAAATATCAATTTTTCATATTTTAATTTTAATTTACAATTTTTTCATTTTAATAAAAAAAGTATCAAAATTTATTAATAATTTTTTTTCAAATTAGTATAATTATTATTTTAAATTTCCTTTTAATATGTTTTTTCTTTGTAATATTTTATAAATCAAAATTTTTGAAAAAAGTATTTATTATTTTTTTTTTCATTGAGACACATATATAGATCTGTGAGTAATAATAATTTGAATATTTAAATATGGAATAAAGATGTTTAACTAAATTACTCTTGAAGTATGATATTTCTTATTATTATTGTCAATATTGCATTAGTGCAAAGGTTAATGTCTCATAATTTCTTACTATTGCACTCTTCATGAATTATTTGGGATTTTTCTTTAATGCGAACAGTTTTTTTTTCATTAATTATTTATTCATTACTTGCAACATTATTTCTAATTCTCTATTAGTTCAAATCCTACCAAAATGAATTTCTTTTTCTCTGTTTTTTTCAATGAACATTTTTGTTGAAATAACACAATGTGCATAATTATAAAAATATACAAAAAGTTTGAGGAACTATTGTAAAATGCTTTTCTACTCATAAATGTTCTAATCGAAAATTATGATAGATAATTGAAAATTTTCTTCATAATCATTTGATTACAATTCTATAAGGCTTTTTCAATTTTTTTTACTGATTCTTGTCAATGGATTACATTGTTGATTCAAAGCCTCCTCATTGCTTCATTGAAAATTGAACTGTGCAATTTTTCTTCTTCTAATATTGAAAGCTGAGGAAGAACGAACCTGTTAATTATCTGATTAATTTGCTAGACAAATAGAAAAATTGTAGTTATAATATCACAAAAGTGGAATAGAAGATGGACAACAACAAAATTTTGGAAGAATGACAACAATTTCCAATAATAGATTTACAATGATGTATTAAAATTATAACCATTTTTATTGTCTTTATCGAATATTTAATCGTGTATTTGCTTAAATTGTTGAAAATTAATGAATAATGATTCTGTTTAATATCTGGGATGTTTGCAAGATGAATAAAAAAGTAAATTTTAATATTTTAAAATATGGATGGTATGTAAATTGATCATTTAAGTTTTTATTAATACTATGATACCATAGGATAAATTTCCATTAGAAATCAATGAATGGCACCTCTTTATGGTAATTAAATTAACAGGCTTATTGCCCGATAATTTGACGGAATCATAGAGATGAAAGTATATTTAAATGATTTATCTGAAATGCGATGCATATTCCTCAGACCCAGCTAACAGCCCAAAGCCACCTGATGCAAAGTATCTCCATGTAATAAATTTCTTTGTAGAACTCTTTTATGACAATGACATTTACAAATAATTTTTAGTGTTTGTTATCAATTATCATTTAACAGCCATTCATTCATGCATGAACAGAATGCTGCATAATGGAACCAATTGAAAATATAGCTCTATACTTGGAATTCTCTGAAATGCTTTCAGACTAGTGCATTATGACTCATATAATTCATGAAGTTATTCTCATTGCTTATTTTTTATTGGGTCTTCTGAAAGATTTAATACATTATTTTCCTGTCAATACTGTTTACATACAATGATATTCTGGTGAGCAATGATTTTCTGTTTACTGGGAATAATTAAGAATATTTATTATTGGTTTCAAAAACTAAACAATATCATGTATCAGCATGCATATTATCTATAACTTTTGTTCATTTTGTAAATATTTCTATTCTTTTCCATAAGTGCACATTGTTTATTCATTTGCACATATACTAATTAGTTTTTCTTTGTAGTAGAATGCTATGACATTTTTAATGCTTTGTTATTATTAAGTTTTTATTAATCTGTGAGCATTAAAGACTCTCCAAAGGCTAATTTTTCTATCAATAAAACATTATTTATATTTCATTTACACATGCATCTTCCATTCTTTATATAATTTATTGCTATTAATTAATAACACTCATTCTTGGTTTTTCATTTTTAAAGGCTGCAGGTGTTACTTGTCCATTAGTTTCAACTGTTATATCTGTGGATGATAAAGGCTTTTTGGAGACTTCTTTAGATCGGAATAAATTTAGAGCTAGTGAAATGCCCCAGGCTTTTCAATTTGATGTACTTAACAAGGCATATACAGAAGTAAATAATACCATTGAGTATTTTGATTTATTTTCAGTAAAAATTAGCTTTTATTTTATATAATTTTAACAATTATATGTGATGTTGGATAGACCTACATTAATTTTGCATTGCAATTACTATATATACAATTTTGATATACACCTTGAATTTTAAAGTTATTGATGTGATTCTCTTATTAGAGAAACTAATTATAACAGTAATATTTTTAAAAGAGCAATATTTAGAAGAAAGTAACTTATTTATTGTAATATAATGAACATTGAATTAAAATGTTAATGTTAAATATCTCAATAAATAAAAATCTAATATATCTAGAAATAATTTTTTTTTTTGGCTTTGCATTTTGTTTAATTTAATTTATTTTATGCAATTCTGCAATAACTGGTTTTAAATGCATTGTGAAGTTTTTTTTTATTAAAAAACAATTTTTCTTTAATTTTTGTTTAAATTTATGGAGAATAAAAATCTTTATGATAATTTAAGTAGCAAATAATAATTATTTGTTGTTATTCAAATATCCATTATTCTGAGATACCACTTTTTGGTTGTTCTATCTCACTAAGGAATGAAACACAGAAGGATGAGTGCCATTTCCAGAATTTACTTTATTGTTAAATGTAAACATATCCACTTTTTATCATTCCTCTAATTTTTTTTGTGAAATTAAACCCATCCTAATGCAAATGATTTTATGATACATTAGCAAACAATGTCTATTATATTTAATAGGGTTTCTTTGTGTTTAATTAAACATTTAAATACTGCAAATATCCAAGTATTTAGATTATTAATTATAGAATTTTGTAACATTTTATTCATAAAATGTGATTAATAAATCATAATCAATTATTTAATTTATTTCTATTAATCTTGCAAGAAAATGAGGTCTTAAATAGATTGTGCATTAGAAATATATATTTAGTATTTACCAAATTATTTGTCTAATTTAAAATTGTAAAATATGATGTATGAGGTATTGAATTTATGTATTTGTTTTAAGAATTCTGAAAGGAGAATCTGCTTGAGTAAATAAGTTATGCAGTTTTAAAATGACACAAATGCTTTTATTTATTGTATTTTCATTTGTGTTATCTCTATATTTTGATATGTATTATCAAGAAATATTATCACCATGTATTTAATCTATTTTTTGTTATTATTTTTCAAATTTTTTTCCATTATATCATGTAGTAAACTAAACAGATTAACTTAGTTTCTTGCAATAATTATATTTTGATATGAGCTAGCAAAATTTTTTTTAAAAAAATACTTCTTTAAATAAAATAATTTTGAAAATGAAACATTAAAAATTTGATGTATATGGCATTTTCAATATTTTTTCTAATATTGTCTTTGAGTATATATTAATTAAATATTTCAGTTTTGACATTTCTCATTGTAACTTTAGTGCATGTAAGTTAAAAAATTACATTTATAACATTATACTAGTAATATTTTTGTTATCCAAAATTTTATTTAAATTTCCTAGGTTGATTTTATGAGAAAGTGTCCTAAAAACATTATTCATTTTAGATATTTAAACATATTGTATACTTTATGCATTAGATCTACTGTGTAATAACATTCCTATACTTTAAGCATTAGATCTACTATTTGATAATATTGCTATATGTTATGCATTAGATCTACTATGTAATAACAATGCTATACTTTAAGCATTAGATCTACTATTTAATAATATTTCTTTTTTTAAATAACTAAGAACAATTCTGTTCTTTAGAGTACCGCTAATGATCTGGAGCATGGCACAGAATGTCTTCATCTTGTGCAAAAATATGTTGATATCAGAGCTAAACTTTTACCAGTTTCATCTCATTTATGGAAAGTAAGAAATAAAAATTTTATGTGTGTGTGATTGAAAATAATTTTATTATTATGAAAATTATACAAGTTTTTTATACTATATATATATGAATGAACTGTACCATATATATATGAATAAATGAATGAATCAGAATTTATTTTATTTACCAATTATTTTAATATTGATATTCTTAACATGATATAGAAGAAATTTAATGCATATGCTTCAAATAAAACATGCTATTAATGAATTAAGGTTAATTAATCATTTGATCAAGATATTCTGTTTTAGGTAACACATCACAAAGATATATATACAGCTGCTGGTGTTTTAAAAGGTAAAGTCTTACTTACTTTTTTTTTAAAGATTAAGTGCTTAGTGATACATTTCATTTTTAATTAAATAAAATTCCATTCCTAGATGTACATTTTGTATTATAACAAATCACAATGTTCTTTAGTGTTGGTTTTCATTGATTTTGGATCCATTTTTAGCATATCTTGTGGTACCTTAAAATAATTGATATTAATATCTTATTTAGATGAGTGATGGCATTTTCATATAATTAACTAATTTCTGATAAATTGGATAATTTTTAATAGTTGCTGTAATATTTTTTTCAAATTCTATATTAAAATTTGTTTCTCCATACTATTTTATTCTAGGATATATTAAATATTCATTTAAAATATGCTCATGTAGTTTTTCTTCTTCTTAGTAATAGAAAAGAACCTGAACCTATGTATAAAGCTATTTACCAATCTTATACCTATCTTTTTTTGCTGGGGAATTTAGGAGAGGGGAGGGAGAGTTAACTCCTTTCAAATTAATTCACCTGAAAATTAATTTATTTTATCAAATTTTGGGGGTGGTGCATTTCTTACTTGTTATTAAAAAGAATATTTTTATTTTCTTGTGATACTAAAATACTTTTTTTTGTTGAA
This sequence comes from Argiope argentata, assembly GCA_026289955.1. Lineage (NCBI taxonomy): Eukaryota > Metazoa > Arthropoda > Arachnida > Araneae > Araneidae > Argiope > Argiope argentata. Next base: position 12,141,394 of record JAOUZG010005735.1, on the reverse strand, counting down.
AATAATTTTCATATAGACGTTTTTTTTATTTTTTTATTTCCAGAATCTCAATCTGTTGCTGTTATTTGTAAAGAACAAACTTCAGAATTTGTGACGTTGTTAAAAAATGTTTTAGGCAAAACATTCAAATTTGTAAGTTGCAATTTTTCTTTTCTGTTTTAGGAACAATCAGAAATTTATGAATTATATTAAACTTTATAAATTATAAATTACAGCAGTGGTCTCTAAAACTTTTTTGCTAATTCTCTAATAAAGATGATATCCCTAAAAATCTCTTGTATATTGTTGTATAATAGTTTAGTGTACAATACATACCTTTGGTCCAAATTGCATATTTGCTGATTTTATCTCATGATCCCTGGCAAGTTTTTTGGTGATTAATCCCTGGCATGTTGTTAGTGGTAATCAAAAGCCGAATTTTTGTTTTTGCATGTGTTTAGTAATTGATTGAAATCTAAATTTGGCACTTGTAGTTACAAAATCACCTACCGAATTTAATATATTTTAAATTACTTCATTCTTTAATTAACTTGCTTACTTGTTTTCAAACCTTTTTGATTTTGGCTCAAAATTTGGTTGATGTCTATACTATAGGTGTTAGATCTGTGTATTGAATATTCTTCTCTTTATTTTGAAATTATCATTTTAAATTATATTCAAAATGTTGGACATACAGATTTAATCAGAACATATTTTGCTTTAAATGTGGTAGAAATCTACAAATATGGTATAAAATCTACATACCAAATTTAATTTGTTCCTTCAAAGCACTTTTGAGTTATCTGTGTACATACAGGCATTTAAAAAAAGGTATTTTATGAATTTAGGACATTTAAAAGCAGGGAGTTTCTTCAAAATCTTGTGTATGAATTTTTTGGTGATTTTAATCTTTCTTCTCTACTTTGTTTATAAGAAAGTAAAAAAGCTATTTTTGTTTCATTGTTCATGTTTTTGACACAAATTTATATTTTTAAAATAGAAATTCTTTGTTTCTAAAATTGACTTCAAATAAGTGTCAAATGATTATCAAACTTTTCAATTCTTTATTTAATAACATAACTCACAAAAAGTTTCATTAATGAATATAAAAGTTAATGATATTTATATTAAAAGTATTTTTGTATACATTTTTTTAGATAAAAAAAGTTTTTTTTTTAAATCATCCTGCTTGTTTATATCCAACCATTCTGCTATGGTAACTCTTGTTTATTACATGTATGAAGCAATCTGAAATTGTACTGAGAGTTATAATTCTATTTTAATACAAAACTTTTACATCTAAAATAAATACTTCCCAAATATATATTTTATTCTTCATATTTATCAAATTTTTTTTCTCACTATTAAATAAAATTGCTATTTTTTAAAATTTTTCTTTTAAATTATATTAGTCTTGAAGCAATATTTAGTTATATTATATCAGGAGTTTGTATTGAAAATGAATAATTACTGCAACTGTAAAATGCCATTGTCTTCACTTAATGTAGTCTCTCTGTTTCACTTAAAAATTTAAGTTTAAAGAAAATATTCTTTAAATTCTTTCTTCTGTAATCTTAAATATTCTTTATTCTATTCTTTAAATAGAAATTTGTGAATTAAATTATGAAGATAAGTGAAATTTAGTAAACAATTTAAATGCAGTTTTTGTATAGTAAAAAAAATGTGTACAACTCTGTTCTGTTCATATTTCACAAAATAAATACATTTTTAAAAAGCAAGTTCACATTTTTATAAACATCAAAACACATTATGAATAGTATTTCTTGAAATTGTGATTCATTTCATACGGCTTTAAATAGTTAACATTTTTACATGTGAAAATAGTTTTTTATTATTATCTTCATCTTTCACTGTGATATCTCCATTACCTGTCATAACACTTTACAACTTGCTATGCTTCATAGGATATATTCCACAGTACTTGCATTGTGTAGAAAGTTAGATAGCTTTTGTCTACTATTTTTTTTTTTTCATTTTTCATTTTTTTTTTCTTTTTGAACATCAACAAAAGAAAAGTCATAGAATATTGAGAAGGCAAGTGAAAAAGCTTCATCGAATAAAAGTTATTTTTTATAATATAGAGTGAATGATATGAAACTATTGTTCAGTGTCCTAGTTCTATAAATTTTGTTGTTAAATGCCAAACTTCATTAAAATTAAATTTGCTGAAGTAAATTTTACTGTAATTAAATTGAAAAAAAAATGTCCAAAGAGACATTAAAATCATTTCAAGATTCACAAAAATGTATGCTTGTATTTAAAACTTATTTTTGATTTATAAAATAATATTTTTTTCTATAATAAATGTTAGCACCATATGTATTTTGGAAATCAGCTTATGCATTTTATTTTTCTACTTACAGGTTCACTCTGTTGCAAAATTTAATGTGTCTATTCTGGGAAAATTCCCAAACATTGTCCAAGTGCATGAGACAGAGAATCCTTACTGTGTAATTGAAAAAATGAGCAGCTTTCAAAAGGTTTCTGATGTGACTTCCATTGTTCATGTTTTCATCAATAGTTTTGACCCAACTATCAACTTTTTAGAATTCCAAAAACAAGCAAAGATTAGTGCCAAAGTTTTAAAATTAGCAAATATATTAGTATACTTTATTGTTAGGGAAGAGGTAAGTTACAGGTTTGACTTGCTTAAATTTTTAGAAATTTTTTGGTTATACTATTTTATTTCTGTTGTATTGCTTGTTTAATAAAATCATATAGCAAAAATTAAATTGTGCTTCATTTAGTTTCATAGCAGTAACAATAATAATAATTATTTAAAGCCATTTGGATTAATTTTCTAATAACAGAGAAATAAATGAAGTCTACTTATTAAGCTTTAGTAGCTAAATTTAAATGAATTGTTATCTAAATTCAGTATTATCTTGCTTTTATACTTTTCAAATTATTTAAAACATTTACATAAGTAAAAATGATGAGGGGGGAAAAGGTTTCACAGGTTATTAATGTTATTGACATTTTATATTATAATACATATTTTTTTATTACTTAGAATAAATAAATATATGCAATTAAAATGATTATTATAATAAATATTATGATTTAAATCATAGTACTAGTTTGCCTTTATAATTCTGCTTGTACTCACTGAAAAAAACATAAATATATTCTTTTAATTTGATTATCTTTTATAGAGTAAAGATGAAATTACCTAAAATATAATAAAGTTCATTTTCAGTATATAATATTTAAAAATTGTAATGTTCTTGCAATATTGGGAAATATTTATTCAGAATTTAAAACAATATGATTATCTTCTATTGAAATAAACTATCCAAAAGGAATTTCTATTTTCTTCTATTATACTTCATGTTCTGTATTTGTTTTACAAGTTTATTGAGATTATTCTCTATTCCCTTCACATATGACTCTCCTGTATTTCTTTGTACTTCCATGATTCTTTCATTCCCCCTCCCCTTCCTCTATTCAAACTTCTTGGCATTGTGCAAACAGTACGGATAAAAATGTAAAATTAGGCTAATATTTTAATTATGGTGTAAAATATTTAAACTATAATTCATTTAAAAATAAAATGAATATTTATTTTTAAATTGTTGGATTGTCATGCCTAATTTCTCGATTCTTCTGTCAAATATTCACTTTTATCATCAGATTCAATTATTTTATGATATTTTCATAACTTCAAATTATATCATGAAATATGAAGTTACCATGAGTTGTATGATTGTTTATATTACTTCCTGAAATTTTGTAGAATAATTAGAAGGACATCTCAGTTGATATATTAAACTTTTTTCTTTAAATCAGCCTTTAAGATACATTTTATAGTAAGTCTTTTATAAACTGATACTTCAACCTTAGGGTCTTTGAAAATGCAAGACTACTCTACCAGATTTCATAATCAGTACTGTTATCCACAGATCACATTAGTAGTTTTAGATATTGTTTATGGCGGTTTTATTTGATGAAATATAAATACTTTTTAAATGCATTTATCAATCAATGTTCATTAAAAAAACTTTATATGTTTTTCATGCAGACTGAGCCAATGGATTCTATTGAAGAAATGATTGACTTGGTGAAATCGCTTTTATTTGAAAGCAACCCACATGCTAGTGGGAATGTCTTTCTTTCCTAGGTTCAGTGGAAAAGCAGCAAATTGTCACCTTGCCAAAGAAAAAAAAACTCACTAATGCTATGATATTGGATGACTTTGATATGATATTTCTTCGAAGAATTTATTGACAAAGTTGATGACAAATTTTTAGGTATTGTATTTAGGCTTGAAAAACTGATGCAACACAAAAATTTTGCAACAATACACACAAAACGATACTAAATGATATTTATTTAAAGAATGAACGAGAAATGAACTATGAATAGTATGATTTACCATCTTCAAAAATTTTTTTTGAAGATGGTAAATCTGATGGTGACCTGATGCAATAGTTGGAATACAAATATTTGCAAATGCACAAATTCATTGCCTGTTTTCATTTATTAATACTCTGATTTATTGTTAAAAAATATTTGCAAATCATTTTTGTTATTTATTAAATGCTCACTTTTCAAGTATAAAATTTACATAAAATCATAAATAATTTCAACAATGATAGTAGAATTTATAAGTTTTATGAAGAATTATTGGTATTTCTTTAATGCCAGTAATACATCTGATTAATTCATGATGATAAAAAATAAAATAAATTTAAAAATCAATGATAGTAAATATACATTTTGTTATTCATCATATATTGTATTTTAAGCTAGGTTTAATTGGAATGATATTTAAATAATTGTTCTTTCTCGAAGGAAAATTTTCTGAATTTCTGTTTCATCTACAATTTTATACTAAATAATGACTTCAAATAATACAGATTTGTATTATACTTCGTTTGGGAATAAAAGTAAGATAAGTTGAAATAATTGATTGAATATCAATTAAAGGATAGAAAATGATTTCTTTTTCCATTAAAGGGATAGAATTTAAATTACCTGATCTCAAATAAAAAAGCAAAAGTGCATCGAATTATTTTGAGTAGCATTATTTTTTGTGAATAATTTATAAGTAAATATAATATATATTTATGTTACATTTGTTAAAAAATAATTTGTAAATAATGTAAATAAAAATTATTGATTTCTTTCTGTTATAAGATGTTATTTTAAAAAATACACACATCTTAATTCTTGCTGTAGATTTATCTCACTGTTTGTTGTGTATAAGTTTATTAGAATCAACATAAAAAAAATTCATTTAGCATTAAAAAAAGTTTTTTTATAGATAGATTTGAAAATAAAATTTTATTTTAAATGAGGATATTTTTTACCATAAATTAATTACTCTGTAGTTGTGGCATAAGAATTAGAGAGACAAGGGGATGTGTAGATGTTCTATGTTAGAACACATCACTACTATATTGCACTGCAAAATGAAGACTGTATTACTTTTTAAAGTAAAATATCATGAGAGGAAAATATATAAAAGATTAAAAGAAAGGCCATGGCTCAGCCCAAATTATGATTGTTAAACTGTTAGTAGCATAAAATGAAAAAAAAAAAAAAAAAACTTGTATTATGCCTCATAAGCCAGTATCTACACCACTGTCTTTAGAAAAATACTTAAAAGAATTATTTTTGTCACTTTTTTATTAACACATCAGTAATCAAATTTTAAATTAATAACCATTTTTAAAGCACTTTCTCTTTTGTATAATATCTAAGATGTGATGATGAATGTTTGAAAGTTACTGTATTTATTTATTTCAAATTTATATTGCTAAATTAATCTTGAAATTTAAAAAAATAAATTATTTTAGGAAATAAAGGAAATTTAAAAAAATTTCTTTACCAATTAATTTAAAATTGATGTTTAAAATATTTTGAGCACCTATGTTTGAAAGTGAAAGATATATTTTGTTTCTAATACATCATTAATTATTATTATTATTATAAGTATTTTTCTTCATAGCTAAAACAGGATTACTGAAATATAATTTAATATATTTAATTGTTGGATTTTCATTGTTCATCATTTTTTTAACATGTGAAATCAACCTTCGTTATTTTATTAAAAAATAAATATTATAAAGGAAAAAAAACTTTAAATTGTATAAATAAATTATGTAATAAATTTTTTTTCTTTTTAAGGCAGTTTGAATTTTGTTTCGAAATTGGGTAATGATATTAAGTGGATTAGTAAATGAAGAAAAATACTTATTAGAAACATTGATTTATTTAATACTCATAGCATAGAATAGACAACTCATTAGTAAACATATGGAAACTATATGTTTCTGAAAATATAAATTTATTTACAAAATAAAACATAACCAGTAACAATAGTAGTAACAGTATAATATAACATTAAAACACACCATATCACTTATTTTGCAATGAATTCTACTGTTCATTTCCTGTTATTATTGAAATGAAGTACAAAACAGAATCAAATATAACTATTTCTTTTATTAAATATTTATAGGCTTGTTGAGTATACTGTAAAAAGTAATTGAATTTGTATTAAATTTATTTACTTCAATAATTCTAAAGTGATGACTCTTAAATTCTGAAATACTATGCTAGTCATTTCACTTTTCTTCAAGTCCAGCTTGACTTGTTCACATAAAAGTTATACAATTACTAAAATGAAATTATAAAGGGAAATATATTTGCTTTCATAATGAGACATTGTATGTTGTTTCCATTCTTATGCTAAAATAAGTACTTTTAATTTATATAAATAGAATGCAGCAGAAACTAATAATAAATGAAGTAATATTGTAGTAATTTATTTTATTAAAAAAGGAATAACTTTGATTTTTATTTGGGTAAAATATTAAATTGGAATTTTGTGTTTACAAAATTTAACCGCAATTTTTTTAAAGTTTATCTATTAATGCCTTTCAAGGTTATTTGCTTTACCAAATTCAAAAGAAGTATTTAATATATGATACATTAATTTCTTGAAAATTATTTTGAAAGAAAAACACACTTAAATAATTCATTCGTCTTTTTTAAATTATAAATTCAAATGTCTCTTGTTCTTTTTTTTACTGAGTTGAAAAGGATTTTTGATATTTATATATTTGGCTTAAATGGGAAATTAAAAAGAAATGTTTTTGTTTTTATTTCACATATATTTTTGTTAGTATTCATTATAATTTGCATATTTTTTGTTTCCACGAAATTTTTTTAAAGATAAAAAAGATAATCAATTTTTAATGAATATTACTGACACAATAAAACAAAAAATATTTTTCGGGTGACTAAAAAAAAGTGTAAAAAAAGCTGCCATATTAAAAAAACAACAACTTTTAAGTAACATTATAGAAAAAATTATCCGATTTACTGAAATATATATTGAAAAGACCCATCGATTATTGCATTATAAGCCTTTATATAACAAATAAAGTACAAAGAAAATAATTTAAGGTTAATATCTTTCTGTCAAGCTATGAAATTACTTATGAAAAAAAGACCCTGCCTTTTACTCTGATCCATCATCAAAAGAGACTAGCAGTTCTTACATTCTCACACACATAAAAATAAATAGCATAGATAAAGAAATACATCTGCTGCATAAAACCAACAAGGAAGAATCTTTTTTAGACCTAATACATAGTTATATTTATCGCTATTGAATAGGTCTAAACATTCTTTTTCACGTGAGTTATTATTCGCTCTCTTCTCCGTCTTTGAACCCTTCCTTTGGTTCATACATCTTTGTACTCTAAAAGGAATGAGAAAATAAAATGCATGAAAATCGGAAATGCTAAGAGAACAAAAATAATTATTAGTTCACTTCATAGTGTTATTGATCTACTAATGATATATTATGTAATTTTATGGCCTGTCTCGATATAAAGTAAGATTACAAATGAAACTTTTAAAAATATTTCTTATATAATTTTCTTTTACCCAATACTCTTTTTATTTTATAAAGAAGGCATACGAAACTGGAATGGTGTAACTATAGATTGGTAACTAGCTTATAATCTGTTTTTAATAGATTTTATGCGCTTATCCTATCAATTTTTAGATAAATAGTTATTGTAGAATTTCATCTTTGCATTGGAAGGTTCATGGGTTAGATAAACAATATTTCATCAAAGATCTACCTTGTTTACCGGTATGATGCATTTTTTAAATATATCAACATACAATACGAAATCAAAATTTTAAAAGAACTCTTTCCATACTATTTATAAAATATTTTTGTAAATATTAGTCTTAGTATTTCAAAATACTTAGGAGAAAAGTAAAAAAATCGCAATTCGGTAAAGATAGTATTAGTTAAATGTTAAACTACTCTAACAAAAACAACTAATTTATGATTTTTCTTTTATTCATCTTTAATTTTTTAAAAATATATTTTGACTTTCACATTGATTTTAGTTTTTGTTATTTTACATAAATTAAATGAAATATTTCCCCCTATTCTATATTTTTTAACAAAAATTCCAAAACTGATTTTTGTATAAACCAGTTTCAGGAGGTTTTCTAATTCGATATTCTTTTTTCCCCCTCTCTTTTTTCCCCTTCTGGAGTCTATATTTGAAGCTTCAGGTATTCTAATCCTCTAATATTATATATTTTTAAAATTCATTATTATAGAATTTACATTTTAGTTACTAATGGAAACACCACTGAAATTAAATGTATCATCATATTTTGAAATGTATCACATTGTTATTTGCTTGTTTCTAGTATCTCCGTGGTCTCAAATTTTTCGTCCCATTTAGCATCTAATTTGTCCCTTAAATCATTGCGCCTTCTCGTAGTGTTTCTTTTATTGTAAATCCGGAATATTGAATTCACAATTTGTGGTAATTCGTTTTGTAAACATGATTTATTTAAAAGGAAAAACTATTTAACATTGTTTGAATATAATATATATTTATTTTTTACTAAAAAGAATCGGACTTACGGTTCCACCCATGCATACTGGAAGTTGATCTTCAGGTATGAAATCTCTCAGACCATTTGCATCCACAAAGCTGATTTTCGACACGTGCCTCTGAGGTATCCACTGCTTGATGATTCTCCACACAGCTAATAATAATAATGATAGGAAAAAGATTCAAAGGAAATCTGCTGTGCCTATTTCAATGTATCATGCCATGAACATAATTTCTTGAACGGCCAACCACCACGTGCTCGTGCAAGTTAAATTATATTTCTTATTCATTTTCATTGTTTCATTGAATGAGTCACTTGAGTATTGCAAACGATCCAAAAAAAAAAAAAAAAAAAAAAACGTTGTCTCGCATTTATTTTTTTAAAAAATTATATTTGGTCCTTTTTTTTTTGTTTACTTTCAAGCAATAATATTGTTGTCCTGAAATTCAAATTGTTTGTATTGTTTATCAAACATTTAATTGCATTATTTTCTTAAATTATTAAAAGCTAATTAAAGAAGGATTATGCTTAAAATCTGTATATTTTGCTAGACGAATAAAAAATGAAGCCCCCACAAAAATTAGAAGACTTAGATGAAGACACCAGACATATACATCTACGCTGTCCTGAGAGTGGTCTTCTCTCATGTACACAATAAACAGAACATATGCAGAACAATTAAGATAACGCAAACTTGATGTCAGATCATTTGACAGAACCATATCCATGAAGTTATATTTAAACAATTTAATTGAAGTAAAGTGTAAAATCCGCTTAACTAGTTAGTCTCTAAAGTCGATTAGAAAGGATTATATTAATGTAACTGTAGATTATATTAATATAACAGTTAAGAATAATCTTAACTGTTTTGTCGTTTAGCAAATGCATTATTCATTTATCCTTTTGTTTCTTAGTAAATTATTATCATTAAGCAATTATTGTCATTTTTTTTTTCTTCTTCGGGGAAAAAAATAGTTTGGATATCAAGTGGTAACTTTAGTTGGCGATAAATCGCCAAATGTAACAACCTTCTGCATTATTTTCTAATAATCCTAAAATTAAAAAAAATGATGCCTAAAAAGCGATAAATCGCCAATTTGTTGCTTACGTATTTTGAGGCTTCATAAACTTCAAACCAAAACAACAACAGACGTTTTTCATTTGAATGAATAATAAATACAGGTAGAAGACGGAATATTAATGTCTTAATGCAACAAAGTAGTAATTTAAATTTATAACTAGAAAAGTCCAGAGGCACGTATTGAATGTTTATGGAGACATCGTAGAATATTTATTTAATTAATATTTTGCCAAATGAAAATACTCTAGTCAATGACATGCCTTAACGCGGGGTTTCGAGAACAATCTTTCTCGCAAGGACAACACTCGGAACCGGATTTTTATTAACGTCTATTGACCCTGGCTTTTTTTTTTCTGAAATAACTTCGCTGGGAAAGTCTCGAATTCGCCTCTCTCCAAAGCAAACACAATTTTACAAGAGCCTGGAACCGAAGGTGCTCACCTGAGGCCAAAATTCGAAACAACAACAGACATGACTGTTAAGTGGTTATTCGACAAATAAGATCAGCCTTCAAGCTCAAAATCTTGTCCATTTAAATGACAAAGAGCTCTCGATCATACGTCCGAGCGGAGAAATGAGTTCTGTTAAACAGATATAAAGTTTTGTCTTCTTTTTTTTTCGGAAGAAAACTATTGGCAAAAGTATCTGAAATTTTTTTCTAGACGTTGGAAGGTTTCGGGGGGGGGAGGTCAATAAAAATAAAGAAAGAACTAAAAATATGTTCTTTAAATTGCCTTTACCATTTTGAACAGGCCAGTTAGTTTAGAAAAAGATGAAAAGGAATTCCTTTGTAAACTGTAGTCGTCACAATTTGAAGCAATACTTATGAATATGAAAACAATTTGAAGGATAAATTCAAATCCTTTGATATAGATTTCAAGAATTAAATTATTTTTTGAACTATATAAAAATTAAATAGTCGTTTACAATTCTGAGGAGGGAAAACACGAAAAAAATGTCATAAATTCCAATTATGTATATATTTTTTGTTGTTGATAACTTTTACTTTTTCGTTTACGTAATATAGAGAAAGCATAGTAATCGCCAAAAAATTTCGAACTGGTTATTTTGATGAATCTTTACTTTTTAGACTTCCTTGAGTTCGAAAAACACATTTTCGGAAATTTTCCATCTATACGTCTGATAACTCAAAAACGCTTTAACCTAAGCTATAAAACGGCGTATTGAAATTTAGCGCAAGGTTTTTTCTACCAGATTCGCAGATTTCTCACAAATTTTGAGTAAATACGTTCAGAGAAAGTCCATCTGTCTGGTTGTTCGAATATAAGTTAACACAATAGTTACAAAACTAAAAAAGTTAGATAGATAAAATTCTGTACACTAATTTAACATCTATACAGTAAAAGCTCATCAAATTTTGAGCCAAATCCAATTGCTAGTTGACTGTCTGTCGGTCTGCTCATTCAGAAATATGTAAACTCGATAATTCAAAAACGCAATGACTTAAATATGTGATATATGATGTGGGATTAGGAGACCACAAGTGTAGTTTTAAGTCGAATCTTTGTTTCAGTGGGTTGAGAAAACATGCTTTAAGTAAAAATTCCTTTTTTGGATATTATAAACGGCTTGTTAGGGATTAACCGCCAAATAATTTCCCAAGGAATACACGATACATTAAAAAAAAAGGGCCAAATTCAAGCCAAAAGCTTAATTTTCACCTCAATTGTACGCCAATGCCATGAAAAATGTTTTCTGGCATGACAAGTTTGTTAGAGAATATGCGAGACAATTTTGGGGAGATCATTCTCGCTGGATTTTACATACTAAAGCTTGATAATGTTAAACTTTTTTTAAATAGTTTATTTACTATTGATGTGAAGAATACAGTAATTGTTTAAAAAAAAATCAAAATATTATGTAATTTTAATCTTGTTCACTGCTCTTTAATTATAATTTGCATTATCAGTGGAACTCCTCATTTACATTTGAAAGAAAAATTAAGACTGAATTTTAGTAATCTAGCAGATCAGATAACTACCGGTTAAACAAAAACATCGGATTAGGGAAAATTAATTAGAAAAGTGCAATTAAATAACAAAGCTATGCCTATTGCATGAAATAAACCAAATAATACAGGAAATTAGACTATGTATGTTAAATAATCTGAAATCTGAACTGCAATTTATTGTTTAAATTGCGTAAATGCAACTGAAATTCTCATGTAATGATTCGCTTTTCTTTTTAAAATTGTTCCACCCCACCTCCGTCCCCAACTGAAACGGCACTACTAGAGGATTTTGATAAAAAGACCACTGCTAATTCTCTCTTGTTATTAATTCTTTTAAGATGTTTTTCTATGTATAAAGTAATGCCACTTTCTGAATTCTACAGATAAAAGATTTCGAACAAGGAAATAATAAGAATAAAAGTTCCTTTTTCAGAATAAAACATTTTAATTTATATGTTACACATCACCCGATTAACTGTTTCGTCTTTTAAAATATCTAATAACTTTTTTTCACTTGATTATTTAATCATGCGTATTCAATGGATGTGTTTTTTTGAAAAGAAAATCCAAAGCCAATAAAATACATTGAGCAAACATACCTGACAGGTACCATGGCATATTGTAGACCAGAAAATAACCTGAAAAAAAAAAAAGAGATTTTAATGAGAGATATATGCGGATCATTCAAGGACGAATCTCCTAATGAGGTAGCGAATTTCGCCATCTATTTCTAACTTCAAGAGGATGTGAGGAAGGGGGGGGGAGGTATATCTCAAAAATCAACGCCGTACAATAGAAAGATGAAATATTCAGACTTATTTTCTTTAATCATAATGCACTTTAAAAACTTAAAGCGTTGCTAATTTCGATATTACACATAATCTCATACAAGGTAAATTGACATCAGACCGTTAAATAAACTGATCAAAGGTCGTAAAATTTCCTATTAAAAGACCAACTTGGCAATCAAATGGGTATTAAATAAATATTTAAACACAAATTACTTTCATCTTGAAAAGTAATTTGTGTTTAAATATTTATTAGCTCTAGATGTATCATAAGAATTTTTATTTTAATATTAAAAATCGAAAATGGTCTAATGAATTTTCTAATTTGTTTTCTCAGTAAAGCTAAAGTCCCTTTTTTATGATAAAAATTAAATATTTCTTTTTTAATTGTTTTAAATTATTAGCTTGTTTGTATGTTGCTGCATTGATAGTAATTTAACATTTACCATTAATCCCAAAAAGCCTTCAAAATAACCTTCATTAAACGGCGAGATTTAGAAAATCTAGAAATCATTAAATATGTAAGGACAGATGAAGAGATAAACATCATTTTTTTTCGGTAAAGGTAGAACAGGTCGAATTTCTTTTTGATAAATAGAGAACTAGTAGATTGACTAAGTTTCTTTTCATTCCTATTTTTTGTCAGAAGTAATTTTTATTTAATTGTGATTATTTAATTCGAAGAGCTGGAAATTACAGAGATGCTTCATCTGACTTTTTGATGTTGTTTCCGAAATATCTTCCATTACTGAATAAATTCTCATATCTAATTGCAAGTAATAGAATTTTAAAGAAAGGTTTATCTCGGGAAAAACAGAATTTTGAAAATAAATGTCAGATATATAAAAGATATCTGCGTTCCATTGGCATGTTGATTTCTTCTCTTTCGTCGCAATTAAATAAAATAGAGTTAAGATAACCTTTGAAATGAGAAACAATTTCATTTCTCTTATTATGGGAAATTTCTTACTATGAAAAGTTTTAGAAATCTCTCTATTACCCTCTCTATTATTCAACAATATTGTCTGATATTTTGCAATGTTTTATAATAATCTGAATTAACCTTAATTGCACAAACATAATATATAACATTTTTGTCGTATGATCAATATTCTCAATACCATATAAATATTTTGTGGTAATGCTGAAATGCATTTTATGTTATTAAGGAATGACAGATATTCTTGATGATCTCGACTAAGACAGTCCTAATTGTATTTATTCAGTTCCTATAATTAGCTCACACTCTCTCTCTATATATTTATATATCTTGTTCAAATTTTCAATCGTTAATAAAATATTTTTTATTCATCCAATCAAATTCAAGTACATTTTAACATTTGATGGTAATACAGTTTTTCAAGTATTAATTCATTAATTTTTAATTAAGTGAAAATTAACTTTCTCGCTAAAAATTTTCATTTCCCCACCACCAAAGAAATAATGAATTCAGTTTGTTTTTTCAACACGCTAAGGAGATTAGGCTTAACATGTTTTCAGCCGATTTTTATCAAACCATTGGTTTATTTTCTTAATGTTTGATGTATTTAAAATTAAACATTGTTAATTGATCGATTTTTTGAATTCATTTAAAATACTTTTGAATTAAATTAAAACAGATTAAAGTAAATTAGAGGTTTCTAATCAGTATTGAGTTACTCCAACTGGCGTAGAAAATTCACGCATTTTGCGTTGCCTCAATTGGCGATGAAACTTCACCTCTAGTAGGAATTGATTTAAAAAAATTGTTTTTTTATATTACTTTTTTATTTCTATTTTCAATATACGACACATGCTTACATTTTTTAGCTTATTTCCCGATTTTGGGATTACAAATGATCAAAATTTTAACATTGAAATTAATTTTTGCTTTATAGTTTCAGATTGCAAATGGAAGATTTATGAATTCGATTAGTCATTCTAAATTAGCAAATAAGAAAAAAGCGAAGAATTTTAATGAGGCATATTTAAAAAAGTATATGCCTGTAATTAAATCAAATCCTTATTTTGAATGAATGATAGACTCTATATCGAATACAATTCGAATGGGCGATGATTCAGTATAAAGAAGAGGTTTCAGTAGATAGATACTTAATAGATTCGTTAGAGACTGTAGAAATTACTTAAAATATTCAGGATAAAAAAAAGACTCCCTTAAAGATTACTAAAGATTATTTCTCGTGTTTATAAAGACAAAAGAAAAAAAAAGCATTGAAATTTCACTAAATGAAGACGAAGAAAGTAATTTATGAACGAGATATTATATTTTATATTTATTAATAAGGTAAGCCATTTTACTTACTCAAGCCCCATGGATAATATTTCTTAAAAGTTTCAAACAAATGACGCATCATTTCCAGATCCTGAAATGGTGAAATATTTTTTTTTAAATATATAATAGTAGCAAGAGCATACATATGTAAGTTGTCCCTTTGCACATGAAGATGCGTATCACTATACTTACCACATTGCCCACCCCTGAATCTGTACAATCAAACAGAATGCTGACGACTCCCCAATCTGCAGACCTCACCGCTTTTTCTATCCAGTAAAGCATATACTGCAATTGCTGCCTCCGTGTCTCTTCTTTTTTTACGTGAGTTTTACAGCGGACTACCACTGAAATTCAAATAAATAAAAAAATAAAAAAATATTAAAATTAAATCTTCTATGAATATTTAAATGTATCATGTCAGAACATCATTTCTTGAACGGCCAAGCACCACATGCTCGTGCAAGTTAAATTATATTTTTATTCATTTTAATTGTTTCGTCGAATGAGTCACTTTAGTATTGCAAACGATCCGAAAAAAACTTCGTCTCACATTGATTGTTTACAAAAAATATCGCATTTCCTATTTATTTCATTTCATATAATCACGTGCCCAAAATGACATTTTTCTAGGTTTTATTTGCTGTAGTCGTTAACTTATTTTCTTTTTTAATCGGAGCTTTTGTAAATGCAATGGCAAAGCGTTATTAAAAACATATTTTTTGAGATGTTCGTGCAGATAATAAATGTTTTTATTTTTCGCCTACCGATTTTTTTGACACCACAAAACCTCATTCCTAAAACAATATCATGTTCTGATATTAAGTTTCGTTAGTTAAAGACAGATCTTTAACTAACGACATGCAAGCCATATAACTTTCTTTATTTAATTACATTTATATAAATGAGTGGAGTGGAGGAGACTGCCGCTCAAGTTTGATACATTTAAAATGTTACAACGCCAATTTATTAAAAAAATATTTGATAAAATGCATGATAGCACATTAATAATTCACGTGAATCGAACTATTACAAATTTTAAAACACTTAAAGCAAGATTTTTTTTCTTTAATCAGAGAAATTATTTCAAAGAAACGCAAAAATCTTTAATACTGAACAATTCTACTGTCTGTTCTAATATTTTGGAATGAATCTTTTTAGTTTGTTTGTATGTATGTAATATAGAATGTATCTTATATTAATCTAAATATTTCCACATTTCATATTAAAGTTCACATTTTAAGTGAGTTAACAGAAAATTAAGGAGACATGCGAAATAACGAATGGTGTAATTCCTTCAAAATAGTTGGCCTATTAAATATTAAATAAAAAAAGGCTTTGTTGAAAAATTTATCACCAGCTAGTCGCATAAAATATTTAATTGAAAATTTTTGTAGTTATTAATTTTAACTAATTGATGCTAAAAGAGGCTATAAAATAAAGGAATTATGGAATCCGATAAAATCAAATCAAATCTTGAACCCCATTTAAGCCGAGGAGCAGAAAGGCTTCCTATTTCACCTATTTAATAACCTGATTTTCTGTCTAAGTATAGTAAATTTTGCGTTAAATATTTTTTTGTTTAAAGAAAATCGTTGCTCATACTGTAAAATGGCAAAATTAAATGCATATCTCAACTTAAATAAAACAATCAAAATAAAAGATATTGTCCTTCCTGCGCTTTAATAAATCGAGTGTTTGCGCTCTCAGTTAAATAATTCAAATCAATTTTTTAAAAAAACCTTCAATTTAATTGTTTTCTGTTACTACGCGTCACAGCAGTAAGATAATTACTGGAACTCATTTCCGTATCTTTTACCTCAATAGCTTGAAGGATTAAACTAATTAGTCAAGTTAGTTAGCCGAACTTCTAAAGCATGTCTTTAATGGAATCAAATTAAATTTCCAAACAACTTGCGGAAGTCCATATTAGTTTGCCGAGTTAATACCCCTAACTGAGACAAGCATTTTCCATATTAATTAATTCCCTAATTACTATTTCGTAGTTTAATCAAATCAGAATATTTAATATAGTTAGCCACAATACTTTCTTCGTGAGTCTGCGGAACTGATTTGCTTTGTTTTTGTTACAAACGAGATGATACGCAGTTAGCATAAATGTATAAAATCAAACTCTTCGAGAGTTCTTATTTCATTTTAGTACGAGGGAAAGTTTTAAATATCTTCAATATTTTTAATACAAAAAAAAAGTTTTTGTAATCATTAAAACATTCAATTTTAAGATACTGATAGGTATCTACTTTAGTATGTCAGCCTCTTCGTGATCATTTGAAAATGCAACAAGCTAGATGATTGAAATTAGTTATACGGTTTTAAATTAAAATTGTACATTGCTATCAAATTTTGGAGGAACTTTGTTCGCAGGATCTCTATATGTTCACAGGATCTCTATATTCGCAGGATTTATGAGTGCGATCACAGTTGAGCGGAATCTGGGCATAAAACCAGCGGGAATAATCTCTCAAATCTGTTCAATTCAATTATATAAACATCTCGTTTTAAAGCAACCTTAGGTTATTTTGAACCTCAGCCAGATGACGAGGACGGCACACAAACTGGTACCCCTCTCCTAACTTACGCATCACATCAGCGGGAGGACGTTTTATCTCGAAGGATTTAATGCTCACTAGACTCGCTTATACAATAGATATTTGGTGGAACCGTAACCCTCCAGTTCAAAGCCGAGACCTTACCACTACGGCCCCTTGTTCTTGCCAAAATCTCTGGTGTATTGTTTTATAAAGGTACCCACCCTACACCTGTATGAAATTGTGAACCTAGGATAAGGCCGTTATAGTCTTGCATACCGTTGGCAAACAATAACTCAGAAATGTTGATCTTCGGCGATTCATCTGTGGTAAACGGTTAATAAGCAACTACTCGACAAGAGAATTTGTATTTTGGATGTGTTTTTCTGACCAATTAAAAGTGGAATTTAAAATAAAGCTACAATTTTAATTACAAGATAATATATTTTCATATATTTAAATTAGTGCATTTTTGGATTATTGCGTTTGCATGCGTGTGGACGTATCGGCTCACAGATAAACAATCCTTTGAAGCAATTTGATTTTATAGGGTTTTTTTCGTTGTAGGAATATTTTGTTGTTGACAATCCTATACCAGCTTGAATAGTAAAATTATACGAAGGCGAATGCATATGTTCCTGGCAATTAATGCAAAGTTTTCTGTCAAAACTGGACAATATTCAAATAAAAAAGTAAAATTTTATCGACATTAAGAATGTGAAAAGGTGATGCTGAGAAGCTTTTCCAAATGAAGAGATATGGAATTGTAGTATTATTGGAAAAAAACAATTACAAAGAATTAGAAAATTTAACAGTATGTGATAAACAGTCAAAACATAATAATGAGTTCACTGGAGCTTGCTTTTCGATAAACAAGTGGTGGATGATTACATATTAGATGGATGCAATATAATAAGTAGCTAAATAAATCAGCGACTTTTCTGTTTATTAAATAAGCCAGAATTCTATTAATAATTTGATTATGAGGAGTTCCCCCCCATTCTATATTCAGTTTTATTTAATAATAAATAAAAACATGGAATCAGCTTAGAATAAATACTTAATAAATTGATGCAAAATATTTTAAATAAAGAAAATTTTCTTAGTAAGAAATCGGAAGAGCTTATTGGACAAATTTTCATGACTATAAAACTATCTTTCTCCTCATACATTTTGTATAATTATTAATTTCATTTCTTTTAAATGAAATCTGCAATTCCTCTTGCTCATGGAATAATAAATAAGAAGGGACTTACCTATGGGATGATCTCTCTTGTCCTTGTTGTAAATGAAGATGGCTCTGGCGTCGAAATATTCTTTGGGAAGATCTTTCTTCCTTAGGGCTGAAAAAAAAAGTTTTCTACCTTCATATTTTTTCATTTTTTTAGTGAGAAGTTAAATGGTTTACGAATTTATGGTATCATGATCGAATAGCTGAATTCTAAGTCTCTAGTATTAGGAATAAAGTTCCCATTGGATAAATATTCTAAATGGCATGGCAATTTATAATGTATGTCAACTGAGTCAATGAATATATTGTTGAAAAAAATTGATTGTAAACTTTCATATAATCTTCTTGTCTCTTAGTCATATTTTGTAAAATATTTTTGAAACATCGATATTTTAAACAAAAAAGTTCATACGCTCTGTGTTTAAAACTTTATTTAAGATCGATTCTCTTACCGATTTATGAGGCTTTGAATATCACAATTTTAGATGACTTTTAGTTAATTTTCACGGCCACCTCGTGTAAAATACCCATACAAAGGGCAACAACAGCTTATACTAAAGATGATCATTGATTCTTTTAAAATCAAGAAATTTGAAACTTCATAACTTGATTTAATCGTTATTTTTTGTTTAAAATGCCAAGAATATTTTGCTATATACAGCTAACAAGATTTAGGGGACAACATGAGAAAAAAAGAAGATTAAAATGAAATCTGCTATGTATATTTTAGCATATTATGTCGGAACATCATTTCTTGAACGGCCAAGCACCACGTGTTCGTGCGAGTTAAATTACTTTTTTATTCATTTTAATTGCTTCATTGAATGAGTCACTTTAGTACTGCAAACGATCCAAAAAACTTTGTCTCCCGTTTATTGTTTGATAAAAATATCACATTTCCTATTTATCTCATTTCATATAATCGCGTGATCAAAATGACATTTTTCTATGTTTTATTTGCTGTAGTCATTAATTTATTTTTTTAAATCAGAGTTTTCGTAAATGCAATAGAAACACGCTATTAAAAGCAGATTTTTTGGGATGCCCGTGCAGATAATAAATTTTTTTCTCGTTTACTCATTTTTGTTGACGCCAAAAACCGAATCCCAAAAGCAACATCATGTTCTGACATGAAAAAGGAAATTGAAACTTTGTAATATTTCTAATAATACATTTTAGAAATTTATTGACTCTAACTGCACAAAACATAATACTCAACGTCATGTTATTTAAGTAATTACAGCATTTATTCCACTTAGAAATATATGTCTATCGCAAATATTTAGTAATTAGCCTTTGTATCTCTATTAGACTAGATACTCTGTATAATTGGATGCAAACATTTAATGTAGTTCCTGAAGGGAGAAATAATTAAGGTCTGTTTGCTTTGATTTGGCTTAAAGGATGATAGGATTGTAGTCATTTCGATTACTAATAAAATGAACTGTGAATGTATGCGGTATTCTATCGGAAATTTATAGGTTAGCCAATATGATTCAGAGCAATCAGACTCGGCGCAAATATGCTTTATAGGACAGAAATGCACACCTTGGAAATATATTTTTAGATTTAAATTAAATAAAAATTAATAAATGTTTTGGAGTTTTTATACAAAAATTTTGCACGAAAAAGATTTATTTTACAGCATTAAAAATTTTAAATTTTTTTCAATGATATCAATTTACTTGTTGTATGTTTTCTTCATTTTAAATTGAATTTTAAAAATATTTATTACATTTTATATACGTTGACATTACTGGGGTAACAGAAGTCGAATTATTTGGATCGTTGTAATTATTATATTTTCTAGGTTGTCCTTTCATTATCTCTCTTTTTGCATATTCAAATATTGTTTTTATAGATGTTGAGTGAAATCTTTTGAATTTTTATTGTTTTATGGCAATTATAGTTAAATGTGATATTCAAAATATTTTATATAAAGTTTGCAGTTCCACATTTTGACGTTTTTACACTCCACTCGGTGCAATTTTTCCAAATAAAGTCTATATAAGTTATACATGCTTTAGGGATGGAAATTTCGACACTGGTAATTTAGGAGGAAACTCACTGTTAATCTCGTAATCTTTCCGGTACTTGAGGGATTCAGTCAACATGTTAAAGGCTTTCTCTACGTCCTTCTCCATGTGCAGAAGATACCTTCCGATGAACCAATCGTTCTCCTTCACCCTCTCAATATCGTCCGGATGGTAGAGATTTTCGTCTGTAAAGAACAAAAGAAATTTAAATTACCTTCCCAACGGATCTTATTGATGGTTTTACTTTTTATTGGACACTGTTGCCGAGGCATCTCGATTGCGACGAAAATATGTAGATTCTTAACAGTGTGATGCATTGTAATGGCATGTTGTTGTTTTGTTGTTGTGTGTTTAACAACTAAATGTTTGAAATAAGTGGCAAAAAAAATCAGTCTCCCCCTCTATCCCAACTAGCGTATTAATACCGGCAATTTACATCAATACACAAGTTGGGCACATAAATGACACTAAGTTATAGCAACAATGGCCATCAGCTCCTATACCATTTTCGAGAAATATCACAAAATAAAATTTTATTAGTGTTACTTGAACTCATCAATTGGAATGCTTTCACTAATTTTTTTGCCCTTTTGAAGAGGAGTGAGGCAATAAAACAAAGCTATGTATAAAAGATTTAAGTGCATAGTTACTCACGAATAATTCTGCCGAACTAGCTGATCACCAAAGGTGATTGGTAGTTTCTAAATTGTAATAATTAGGAAATGATAGTTAGTAAATTTTAAATTATTCGGAAAAATTACTAAATATGTCATTTTAATAACCTTAAAGGATATCAAATTTCACGTATAAGATTATTTATTTGCAATTAGTGATATCAATGAATTAGCTATAATTCTAATTAACTATTAAATTAACTATTAATTTTAACGCACTTTCTCGTTTAAAATTCTTAAGCATTGATATAGGAAAATTGTTGAGAAAATCAAATTCTGTTGACAAAACCTTTGAAATTCGTTTTCTAAACATTCTTTCATCCACCAGCGTTTAATCTTTTTGAATTTCTGAATCGTTTAAAATACAGTGAAAATTTTTTTTCGTAAAAGTCTTTTTGCTTTAATTCTGATATTTCCTATTCATTTCTACGCTAAAAACAGTCGTTTATCTTCGCATTATTGAAAATATGACCCCTAGACTGAACTTCAAATGCAAACAAAAACTGTTGTATTTTCTTTCTCACAAAGTAGAGTCAATCAAAGAGATATTTATTTTATCATTATAAAAAAGACCTGTAATATTTTAAAAATTAATTGTTATCACATATGGTTAATGAATTACTTAGAGAATAAGCAAAAATTGAACATTCAATTGCGATTACTTTGGAATATTAATAATATAAGAATGATTCAGGAAATAAAAGATATTCTTATTTCTTGACTATGCATTAAAAAGCACTGAAAAGTACCAATACATCAAAATACCGAATAAAAATATTTTAAGAACATAATTTTAATTAATTATAATTAAATTAGAAATCAAAATCAAACGATGTGACTTATGATATGACAATGACAACAAAAAATCTTTGTAAAAAAATAAAGATTTTTTTTCTAATTTCCTTAAAAAATAAGAAAATGAGTGAAGAACTTTTGCCATAAATATAGTTATTTTATCTGTTGCAATAAATCGATTTTATCTTAAATATAGAGCTATATTTTCAATACTGAAAATTAAATTCAATTAGTTTTATTCGATGAAGAAAATATTGTAGCCATATTTTTAAATATCTTTTCTCTTGAATATAAAGCGATCTTATGAGTGCAGAAAGAGGTCTGAGATTTTTTTTGAATATATGTAATTATTTTCGGTATGTCTGAGTAAAAAATGATTTTTCCTAAAATAATTTATTAAGGTTATTCCCAATAATGTTTCTAATTACCTCAAGTATTCCTATTTATCTCAAATGTGATGAGGTAATTTGAAGCAACTATAATTTTGAATGTGACATGATGATTTTTAGAAAAATTGAAAACAATAAAAACTTAAAATAAAGCAATCAAAACGAAGAAAAAAATTAATAAAGCTTGGCTTTAAATTCAATTTATAATTGAAATTGCCTTAATGAGATTCATTTCTCTCAAATATATAATTAAAAAAAGTTTCATTGACCCAGATTTTTTGCCAGTGTAAACTCGTAAACAATCCAAATTTTAGAGCTTTTATTAAAGGCGATTAAGAAATTTGGTAGGATTTGCGACAGCAAAAACGTTTCTTATATATAAATTTTCCCGACTTTTGGTTTCCAGCTTTGGTAACATTCCGAAAAAATGAAGAAACAAAACAACATTTAGGAATTTTCTTTTCCTTCATTCACTGGATTAGTGAAAAAAAAAATCTTTGAATTCTTCTGTAAAACAATTGATTAAAATATCTATGAAAAAGTCACTTTGAACATCCTTATCTTAAATTAGGAAGGAATGTTCGAATAACCATCTAAAACAATTTGGAAAAGATGGCTGAATTCTCGGACCCAAAAATATTAGTTTCAGTTTTTAGCGCTTGTCAGGGAAAAACTAAATACTATTTATAAATTTCCCAAAATTCAGAAAATTATTTAAGAGGTATAAAACTAACTTTTTAATTGTAAAATAAATATTTTTGGCAATTTTTGAAACTGTATTATTTTCTACAATCATTAGTAAATACGTGTGAAAAATCTCTCAATAAAACATAAAAAAATCAAATAAATATTTCCTGAATTAAGTTTTAAAATTGGAGCTAAGAAGTGCATCGAGTCTCTATTACAACTAGCAACTATCATATCTTATGGTTGTCTACACAAAAGATTTGTCTGAATATCGCCGACACATATATAAAAAAACAGATTTATTTATGCATAAATACATCTTTTTATAAGTATAGATGTTGAGAAATTGCAGCGCATTGCATCAGAAATATATTTTACAGCTTGCTGCTAACTACTACCAAAATAATGTTACAATTATTTTCTGATAAGATACTTTCTATTTCAGGAAATACCGCATATACACTGCGTGGTCAGATTATTAGGACCACTTCTTCTATATTAAGTTGGACCCCAATTTACCTTTAATACTTCATATATTCTTTTTTGCACAGACTCTATGAGATATTAGTAAGTGGTGTTTTGAGACCTTATTTGACAAACTGTATTTTCCAATTCCTTAAGATTTGACGGCACTGAATCCAGCTGCCTGATGCTACATTTAATCTCATACTTCAGATTGTCAGTTGAATTGAGATCTAGTGATTCAACAGACTAACTAAGCCAGATAAATTCTTTGTCATTCTCTTTGAACCATCTGTGGACAATACTAGTTTTATGACAAGAATCCTTATCCTGCCAAAAATATCCAGCCTTTTTAGGAGTACATCGTTTACAGGATGTACTTTCAAAATTACTGCAATACTACTGGTTGTTGTTCCTTATGGAACTTGTCACAGACAAGTCTTCTGAAGAAGTTAGCGATTTTAAACCAATACATCGTCTCTTGTTTCAGTAGTGCTATCTAGGGCCAAGAGTGCTTCTTAGCTACTCATGTGTCACATTCTCTTGCATAACCTCTTTTTACAGAGGGCGCATTAACACACTTCAAAAGAGAACACAGATGAAGAAAGACCACGCTTGAACCGAGACTCGAACCCGGAACTCCCAGATCGCATGAAAGACGCTCTACCCTTAAGCCAGAACGCTGGCGCAATAATACTTACATAGCCTTGAGTATTCTGACGCATTCCATCAAAGGTTCCATACAATGGCAAGAAAATATTCCTCAAACCATTATATTGTCTCAATCAGTTTGAAATATGGTAGCAATGCAATTGGGGTCTATGCTTTGGTATTATTTTCTTAATATTCGCCTCTGCCATCTGCATGTTGTATTTGAAAATGCGATTCATCACACCGCATGACTTTTCCAGCCATTTATTATGCAATCCTTGCACTTTTTTGCAAACTGGAGAGGCTTGCTTTTGTTCAAGGCAGACAATAGCGGCTTCCGAACAGGTCGTCGACTTCCATCTCCTATTCTGAGTAATATACGGGGAGGGGTTCATTCAGTGACTTTCACTTTTGCTCCTTGATTAAATTTCAACGCAATTTGATTTACTGTAATTCTTCTGTTGGACTGGGCAACTCTGGCAAGTCTCGTTTTAAATCGGGGATTCAGTACTTTGTACGATCTCAAGCCTGACATTGAGATCTGGTTTTCATCCTATCAGTACTTTCAAGCCTAATAACAGTAGCCTCTTTTTGATGCTGGTTCAGACACTTGGAGCTGCTAAAATAATTCCTCTTTAAAACAATTAATGTTTCTTGCTCACTTCTTCACAACAGATGTTTCATTTGTCCTGTATTTTTTGATATTTATATAACCTGAAAACATACTTTCAATTACATTAAAAAATCTACTGAATCTACAAAATTTAAAAGTATAGCTTTTATCCGAGTCTGGGAAAATATAAAACCATTACTGACCACCAAAACAAATTTTGATTGAGCCAAATTAGGACTCTTCAAATTTGTGACATCTAGCTCATAATTGCGTCAGTCCTAACGTCATATGGATAATGGATCTTCGTTCTGCAGCTTTCAGGGCTATCGATCAAAGTATGCATATTTGATGAAAAATTAGGCATGGGCGATTTTGTATATGGTATTTCCTCCATCTATGTAATCTCCTTGTTGAAAAGAGTCAAAATAATCATTGTCAAATTCTTCCTTGTCATCAGTTTCCTTGTTTTCTTCTATACTCGACATCAAATAACTTCAAATTATTTTTAACAGCCAACTTTCATGAACAAAAAAATGACACATATGTAGATTATTTGGTAGAATTCTTTTAAATGTCAATTACACTTGACATTAAAGAATAAATTTTGTAGGAAGGATACTTTTCTTTTGTATTTTATATTATTTTTTTATTGTTGGGTAAAATATTCCAAGTATATGAAAATGGTAAGTTTTAAAAACTGTTTTTTACATTTCCACTTAAAAATTATCTAGAATAATCCAACACACTAGCTTGTTTCTGAAAAAAAAAGAAGCAAAAATTGAAACTTTTCCACAGTCGTGAAAGCCTATGAATTCAAGAAATATATAAATTAGCAGTTTATCATAAAACTGATGCAGAGAATGAATGATGAAACTTATGAAATTTATGGTTTCATTTTTTTCGAACACAGTTGCAGTTAAAGCAAATGAAACATTAGAAAATGGCAAAAAATGGTAGAGTGTCATTTTTTCTTTCTTAAGCACACAGTGACATATTTCCGATTACACAGCTATGCAAAGTTAGGGCTACAAGTAAAAATTAAATTTTTTTTTCCTGAGTTGCCAAAAATAAGAATTTGTAAAATATAAGAATCCACTCGATTATATAATATTAAAACTTTACCAAGTATAATTTGATTCGCAGCTACAATTTTAGTGCTGTAATAGCACATACCAAATTTTATTATATAAGTCGTTACATTTTTGATCTGTTGAGTTAACATATTTCAGAATATACAGTCCATAAGATAATCAACATTTGAATGGATTGATAGAAAACTTGATAAAATTTTACATTTTAAATGATAAAACTGAATACCAAAGTTCATTTTTCTACGTTGTTTTGTTTTTGAGTTATCGTTCTTAATGCATGTGAAATTATAGACAGACAATCAATTCTTTGCTTTGATTTGTTTCAAATTCTGATATGAATCTATATTTTAGATCCTTAATTCTTGAATCACATTTTATTTGTCTCTTTATTTACATTTTACTGTTATTCAATTGTACTCGAACAGCCAGATGAATGTAATTTCTTTGAATTATTATTATTTAAGGAATATCCCTGAATGAATATGGCTCAAAATTATTTGACAGTGATGTATGAATTATGTGTAAAGAAAACATATCAGATTTCAACCTTATATATGAAAGAGTCTGTGTATTACTTTGCTCACGGATAAACATATTTCTCAATATGTTATTCTCGAAATCAAAAAGGTTTAAAATGGCCAAACCTTTTTGAGGTAAAAAGGTAAAAAGGCCAAAATCGTAAATGTGATTTTTAAAAAATTATACTGTTTTTGAGTATACTTTTATTCAAGAATGTTATAGCATCTAACACGTTAAAAAGCAAAAATGTGCATTACATTCTATCTTGAGCTTTAAAAAAATCTTTTAAAGTTCTCTATTTGTGCTTCATGTTTTGGCGTTTTAAAGAGCACTTTTCAAGAATGAGATACTTAACTCAGCAGTCGGGAAAAGTTCATAAAAGACCCTTAGCGTTTGTCCATGACTGTGCCTTTTATCAACCCAGTACATTTCAATGTCACACATTTCGACATAGCTGACTGGTTCTACTTCTATTCTTGAGTATTTCACGTGTTCTCATTTAGCTCTGGGCAAAAATGTTGTGAATTTTTTTTCTTACTGATAAGTTTTTCTTATTTCTTTCTTTCGCTTTGTTCGATACAGACAACGATGGATTTTAAAAAAAACGCGAAATAAAAACACAAACATAATGAAACGTTTGTTTTTATCTATGCTAATTATAATGTGCGTGTTGGGGCTCTCTATAGGCTTCATCTAATAGAAGAGCTTCATCTAATTAAAAGATGGCTTGAATCAAAAGTTTGAGTCAAGGCAGCGAACTTGTCATGCAGAAGTTAGGTGTTTATATGAATAGAAAGTTAGGAAATAGATAAAAAAACAGTCTAATTATATTCGACAATAACATTTTACAAACAATTATAGTCAATATTTTATATTTTTAAACTTATATTTCACATTTTCAATAACGCAAGATTACAATAATTTATAATTCTCAGAATAATATTCCATACATTACTAAAGGGTATTATTTTAATACTAATTATTTCTTGCACAGCTTATTCGTCGAGTTTATTGACTTTTTGGTCTGTTAGATGATTCATTTGTTTTGTTGGTTGATTAAAAACATGTATTCAATTAAATCAATTATCTGGAAATTGAAAAATACTGGTAGTACGAAATAAATACGGAAGTGAAGGCCCTACTTCTGAATTAATGACTGTTAAAAACACTTTGATTGAAAGTTTTTATGGACGAATGGGAATTTTTTAGTAGCATTTAAAAACGTTGCTTCAGAATGTGTATCAAACTGAATTAAAATATTTTTTAAATTAAGAGTAAAATTGTAAAGATATTAAATTAATATAATTAAAAAGTTGATTTTTTGTGTCTTAAGACAATACAAAGACCATTTTTTGATAAGAATATCAGCTTAAATAGACAAATTAAAACGATTACAGCTAAACTTAAGATTGATGATGGCCGCCAAAATTGAAATATTTTTGGGGCGAGTTTTCACCAAATGTTATCATAATCATTTTAAAGCAAACTTTAAAAGCCATTTGCTACCACTTATGATATCTGTCCAAGATCTTTAGGCGAGATTTTGGACGATTGGCATGATTTTGCCGTGCTTGGTTTATTTTCTTATTTCTTTTATATCATCTTTCCTTGGACGGAATATATATTTTTCGATGACACAACAAACATCCCCAGAACATTTTCAATAATATTTTGCTACCTCATTAATAAACTGAGTAAAGCTTTAGATTCAATGCATCTCCAAAAACTTTCAAAGAATGAGCAATCTGAAATTCGCTTGATCGGACTTATATCGGATTGTTGCCATTCTACAGTAAAATAAGCTAGACTTCTGAACCAGGTACGTTGGCATTTAAAAAACATAGATTTTTTTTAACTCTTAGAATTTGTATTTGATACAAATTTATTTAGAATCAGACTAAAACACGTTTTAAATCAATTTGTTAGCGGCCTTCTTCACTGCAGCACTCTAAGTGGTATCTAATATGCATAGACGGGCAGTCTCCATTGCTCATTATTCAGACATATATAAAAAAAATAGAAGGACAGAATAGTTGTAAAGAAGCATTATGTGATGATGCTTCATTGAAATTTTTCTTCCTTTAATTATTTTCTTTTGTTTTCTTTTATTTTCATTTATTTCCTAATAATCCCCTTTCTACTCATTCATTTAATTTTATCCTATGATAACAGATTCACCAAATAGTATTGAAGCGTAGGAAGATCGAGAATATAACACACATTCAGCTCGTATCTACTTAAATCTTAATTCTTCGATTTAATAATTATATAAGCTATATGACTATATGATTTTTAAATATGTCTAATATTTCAAGATATTTTATTCGATTAAAATTGTCAGCACGTTTCAGGTTTTTCGGAGCGCAATAAAGATTGTTCCAGTAAGCGCCGTCAACAAGATTCTTGTAATCCCCGTACGTTGCACTAAGGAGTGAGAACATCGCTACCACGTGTTTTCCAGATAGCGTAAGCAGCCGTATGCTCTCGAAAGTGAAAGTCATTCATTTGGGTCAAGGTGCAGTTCGAAACCTGTTTCAGACCATCAGAGAAATAAGGTTTTCATATCTACAAGGAAACTGCTGTTCCGCTACCAGCATTTACAGTTTTCTAGAATGGTAGCTGTTTATTTTGTTTCATTCATTAAACTTCATTAATAAATGTATATATTTTGTTAAAAATAGATAAGCTGTTATTTATAAGAGACTTTTCTTTTCCTAATACGGAAAGTTAAACGCTTCATTTGAAATGTTGTTTGAAAAGAAACATTCCCGGAGTTAATGTTTTGATATGCCCTTTGTAAGAGATATTGTAGGATATTTTCTATCAATTTTTATTTGTATGATTCAGTATCTTCGAGCATGTTTTTTAATGTTACAAATCAAAGTGTTAATGATACAAAAACTTTTGAGTCCTTCATGTTAAGTTTTCGAATGAAAAACGGCTTTGATGAAACATTTTATACAAGGATATTAAATATTTCAATATAGATAGAATGACAACTAATTAAAAAAAATTTAAAATCACTTTCGTTTTTTCGTTTACGAAATTTGTAAGAAGAAAGTATAGCTGTAGTTAAAAAAAATCGAATTTAAGCCTCCATGATTCCCCTTTTACTCCCCTCCCCTTAAAAACAAGAATTTTTAGTCTAATAACTAAATTTTTAATAATTGAAAAATGAAAAAAAAATCCTGATACAAGGCGAAAACTTTCCGAATTTATATTAATTTGTCGATTTAGAATGTTCATAAAACGTCTGTCTGTCTCTCTGTCCAAGTTTTTACGGAAATGTTGACTGCAAAACGCAGGAAGCTAGATGAATCTAACTTTTTATCATCAATTTTAGACAAATAGATCAATTAAAAAAAGCTCTAAAATGCATTTTCTTTGTGAGCCAAATGCAACACATGTAATTTATTAGTACACAAGACACTTCAGGGGAATAATAATTCTCTCTGATTCATTATTTTCGAAATTTTCAGCAAAGTTAGTCAAAAGCATGAAATATTTTTATTTCAGTGACAGAGTAAAAAACCTTATTAACACAGATTAAGCCCTTAGATTCTGTCAAAAAAGTTTTTAATTGAAAAAAGATTTGATGGAAAAATCTTTTTTTTGTGTTGGAATGCTTACAGATTGACAAATAGACATAATTCCAAAAATGTACTCTTGAATTAAAGTTCTAAAATGTAGAATTGTGGAAAAGTTTGGATTTTTTTCGACGTTTTTGATGATTACAACTTTTTCTTTGTACTTAATATGTAAGTTTTATAATATGTGACTTAATATGTGAGAAATAATAAAAATGTAATTGATAGCAAGAATTGCATAAGCGTTTTAAGTCGTATATCCCATATCCGATGTTAGCTGTAAAGGATATACTATCTTATGTGTTTTAAGTGACGATATATAGCTTAAATATTAATAAAAAATAAAAAATCAAATTTCAATGAATTATTTTTATAAATTAATAAGTACAAATATTGCATACCTATTCATCATTTTAATTCAATTAACTTAACTTTTTAAATATTTCCCTTTAATTTACAGAAATTGTTTTTATTTTACAGGATTTCGAACACATTTATAGCAATAATTTGCAAAAAGTTAAAATTTAGTGAATTAATTTTAATTAAATTGTACTCTTTAAAAAAAATTATTCTCCAATTCCTTTTTATTTTTATTTGTTGCATAGTAACGTGTTATACAGTAAAAAGTTAAAGATAAAAAGGAATTACATTATATTCCTGTGCACCGTACATGCAAGATAAAAGATTTCTTAACAGCTTTTCTTATGAATAGGTTTATTCTTGTAATAGCTAATGTTTATTAGAATCTGAATTTCTCAAATATTCTTTTGTGTGTTTTGTATTTTTTTCTTTCTTTTGTTAACTTATCTCCATGTGATTCATTTCTTTTTTTTTTATTATATTGCTTAGTTTCGAAGAATTTTCACAGGTTATTACTTCCGGAAACCAAACGGAGGAGGTTTGAGAATGTCCACCTGTTTGTGGCACACTTTGGGAAGACCTACTTCCACCCCCGGTGACCATTCTTCCATTCGACCGTTTCATTAGCAAGTGATACGAGTATATTGTTTCACTTCCTTTATTTGAACTATCGGACAATTGTTCTCGGGGTAAATGGGAATCTCCCTTCTCCATCTTGAAGAGAACTATCTCGCTTACAATTATCACGCAATTGGCTAATACTTCTAATAGGGGTTGGACCATTGTGTTTATTAAAAGTGCAATGGTATTATGGTTTCATTTATTGGTGACGACAGTAAGTAGCTTATTTACGAAACTGGACAACAACTTGGAAATCTTATTGATAACTCTCGAAATACTTGTGATGAATCACATGACTAAATGGTATAGATGAAAGAGGCGTTAAAAGAATTATACTAGATGATTCAAATTTGGTGACCATTGAAGCCCAGCTAAAGGAATAAAATTCGAAAAAGTGATAATATTTTTAAATTCCCTCATTATCTTTTTTCCACCAATTGCATCCTTCTTTCTATTTATGTTATACTTTTTACTCCATCGATTGCATACATCATGAATATTCTGATAATAGAAAAATTATGTGGTGTATATTAATCATGGAAAAGTAGGTAAATTTTGATTAAAAAATCATTTTAGCACGTTAATTACCACATGAAATAAGTATGTCTCAGGAGTGATTGTATGTTCGGCTCATATGAATCCCATTTTCTTTAGTTAGGTGCATTTATAATTTTGTTACCATGACCCATCAGTTTTAAATAATATTTCGTATTATGGTCGTTAATACATTGAAACTACACACCATAAAGATTATAATATGTCTTGCGTTAGTAGAATAGTTTTTTCTCAGTTTCAAATTGCATTCCTTTTACATTATTTTTTATTTCACAATGGGGCGGAGAAAATTCCTGTAATTCAGAATGAGAAGCTTCGGATGGTGTTGGTTCTCCTCATCCTTGTGGGTACACGAAAAGGTGGGGACCTGTCTTCTTCCATCATGACGGGAATGTACTTCCTTAGGAAAGGTTTGTACCGTGGCCGGTAATAGTCCCTAGGACTCACCCACAGTTTCCTTCAGTGCTGCTGTTATGGTGGTTTTGTCATCCAATTTCTTCTATGTGCTTTCGGGGGAACTTAGTTGTCAGTTTGTGATTTAAAATATTTTTCATTTACTCATATAAATTTTTTTAAAAAAGAATTAAATAACTTAACATTAAGAATTTAGTTTCCTAAGATCTTTAACTTTGCCAATTTGTGCTATTCGTAGACTATGGTCATTCAATTTTAGTGAATAATGGCAATTAGCGAGGGGCACTCCCTTGAACATTATTAATTTCAAACACGTACCACCATTATTGGATCAGCCAGAACAGCTCCGATTTGCAAACTTTTGCTTCAAATTAAACCTTTATGCCGCACCTCCAATACTCAGAGCACCCGAGGTTGAATTTAGATATCAAGTTCAATTTAGTTACACATTAATGTAAGCAGCAACAGCTCCAAAAATGCTACATTAGCACTTAAAAGAATTTTCTCTTCGAGGACAAAATTAAAAAAAAAATAATACTTTAGTTCCGGTTTGATCAGAATATTAAGTACTTACGATTCAATTTTTCTGGGTGAATTTAAGTATTTTACATCCATTAAATAAGACTTTCAACATAATTTTCTCTCAATGAAAATTATGTTGAAAAAAAAAAAAAGCCCACTTCTATATACAATCGAAAAAGAATTTTGAAAGAGAAAAATTCAATTTTTCTCTTCCTCTATTTTGAAAAGGATGTCTGTGAGACTATCTGTCAGCACTCTACTACTTAGTTGCTATAGATGTTCAGGAAAAGGCTTTGTCCATGTGCGCATTAAAAAAATTTTCATTCTAAAATTTAAAAGTTAAAATGAGTTTTATAACGTCAAGGAAATATAAGAGTAAAAAGAAGTGTGATATTTAAATTGTCAAAGCTGAGGAAATATATTTTTTAATTAGAAGATTTCTTAACTTTTTTTAGAGGGGATGATAAAAATTTAGATGTTTTCATCGGAAAGCAATAAAAATACAAAATATATAATAATAATTGTAATCCTCTAAAATTATTTTTTTTAAAGTTAAGACAATTTTAAAGGATTTTAACTGATTCTAATCAATAAAGTTTTGTTATATATTGTTCAAAATAAGAACTTTCTTACCTTTTTTTATGAATGAAATTCTTAGAGAATAATTTAAATGAGCAAAAAAAATCACTCTAAATTAAAAAAAATGTATTATGTTTCTAATAACAAAGAAAATGAGTTGAAATAAAATAATTCTTTCCATTGATTTTGATTTAAAACATGTACAACTAAATATGGATAAATAACGAAATCATATTGATAAATGAAAAAAAAATTTTTTTTCATGCTTCAAAAACTCTCAAACACCAATATTCACTAAAATTTTGAGGTCGAATTTTATAAAGCCTGTAACATTTTATTTTTTAATACTTTGTATTTATTATAGTAATAAAAATGACATAAACAGTTGTTTTATCACAGTATTAAATAATATTTGTTAATTTTCTCAAATTTAAAAGAATATTTACGAAAAAAAGATTATTCAACGAAAACGGCTGAATATTTATATTTAATAGAGAAAAAAAAATTATGCTTATAGTTAGAAAAATAAAGATTTAAATTTATGCCGAAGACATTATTAATCATTGTTAACACAATAAACTATAATTTATTACGTAGGAATAAATTTGTACCAAATAAATGTAATTAGAGGATTTATTACATTTTGTACAACTATTCGACATCTGTTATTTCATTGTTGCCTAGTTGTAATCAAAACAAACACTTGTTTTAGATATATTCATTAACTTAATCAAAGTAATTATATTTTATGTACGACTGTTTTTAGAAACTAGTAGTTCGGTTGGAATATCGGTTGTATTTCATATTTCATAACACTTAAAACTGATACGAAATCGATATCAATTTTGCTCGGTTTTTAGCATGATAATATTTATAAACATACTATAACTAAATTATGATATAATGCTAAAAAATCACATTTAATATGCTGCATAGGATAGACATTTGAATCTACTCTAGCAAATTTATCAATTACATTATGAATAGTAGATGCTTACTAAATAATAGATTTTTAAAAAAAATTTTAATTGGATGTTTAATAAGAAATTAATCAAAATTTTAAGGATTTCCCTCAATTATTTCGAAGTTTATTATTACTCAAAAATCATCTTTACATTACAAGAAAAAATACCTACGTCAATTTTAATTTCTTACAATTTTTTTTCTTTAATTTTCTTGAACTGTTAAACATATTTTTCAACAATTTTTCATTGCAGTTCTCGTATTTACACGCGCATTCTGAAAGCCTCAAATACACTTCTTTTATGTACAAGATATAGCTTTAGAAATAAGAGAATATTTTAAAAACCAATTAAAAATAGACGAATTAAGCCTAGAAATTACCAGGCTACGGTGTTCCAAGCCGGAATCCTTACATTTTTCCTCTTTAATTTACCTTTCATGAGGAATTTTAAATCCCAGATTAAAATAGATTTATTCCATTTAATTTTAAGAGTACTAGCCCAGTCATATTTCTTGAGTCCTTAATGTTTTACTTCGTGTTCATTCCTAAAATTTAAATTTTAATGCTGAGTAAAAATGGCTTAAAACTGAGCTGAAATAACATTCAGTTAATTGAAAGGATTCCAATAATCATGGATTTAATAAAAACTAGGGGAAGTAAACTTTCCTGAACTGACATAACATAATATCAATTTTCTTTTCTTATCCCCATCATAAAAAATTTGTAATTACGAATTTTAAAAATTAGCAATCACAATTTTTCAGAACAATATCTGCATAAAAATCTGGGGGATAACTTATTTTAATGCTTTTAGTCACTTTTAAAAACGTGGTATATTATTTTATATATAATTATTATTTTCTGTTTTTTAATATTGTGTGCGTTAGATTTTGCAATCGATTTTAAACTAACTTTGAGGGTGGTGAAAGTTTTTAATAAATTGCAAAATTTGTGTCAAACAAACAGATAGACAAGAAAGTGAACCAGTATTGCTTTGCTTTCCACTTCCGAACAATGTTTAAAGTTTAAAATATCCAGTTTATCAGGAAAAAAGTTTAAAACCGATTGCATAGTTTTTAAAAAAGTGTTCAAAGAAAAAAAAACCCAAACAAATTAACAAAGGATATAAAGCCGAAAGTGAGCTAATAATAAGGAGTTGAACTTGTTAAGTTTAAACAAGACTTGGAAAGCCCCGAATGTTCGGAATTTTATTTGGAGAGTAGAGAACATGAGCATTTAGTTCTTCGTAATACAATGACGAAAACCGAGTATACAATGTGAAAATTTTCTTTTTGACAGATTGAAACTAAAATTTGAGACAGAATTGCTATTTTGGTAATAAGATCACATAAATCCCTTTGACCTAAGACGTGTTTTCGAGTTATTGCTTTTGCAAGCATCCGAATGTTCAGACAGATGAACAGCAACCACTTGATGAATTTAGTTCAAAATTTGATACAAACCTACACTCTGAATGCCAAAGCTATATATTTGATCGAGTTTTTTTTTTTTGTATTTTCTAGTTATTATGTCCAATTGCAATTGGACAGCTAAACAGATCAATTTCCTGCGAATGGATTTCATTTACAATTTGGCATAAAGACAATACACAAAAGTGCATCCCAATTGAAAACGCCTATGTATATGTTTTTAAATCAAGTTTTTTTGAAATGTAAAGATTTGTCTAAGTCCCGAATTTCAATTTTTTGTTATCATTGCAGGACTTTTCTTTTTTATACTTCGAGTACGTGAAAAAAAAGAGAAAAAAATAAATATATTTGAACTTTTAATCTAAACATTGTGGCATGCTAATATTATCATGTTAAAAAGAATTACTCATTTATTTGACTGAATATTATAAATGCAGTTTTTCCAATTTCTAGATAGGTTTACAAATTCATAAATTATATCAAAATAAAATGTTTAATTAGATATTTTTAACAAATTTGAGGGAAAATTAATTTAAGGTGATATTGGCAATTAAAGATTTTTATATCGTAAATTTACTTTTTTAGTTAAATTAAGAGTTATAGTAATAAATCCGACTCCACATTTGGGAATTTACTTACCAAGGGAATGGTAAAAAAAGCCAATGCACATGGTTTTGCATAGTAAATTTTAAAATATTTATCAAGGATAAATTAAAAATTTAATGGAACTAAGGTTTTCCCATTCATTTGTGCGAATGAATGGAAAAAACCTATTGCATCAGCCATTGTAGGATAAACTTAAAAGAATTTGTAAACATTAAAAGAAAAACTGTATGAAAATGAAAATTATATCATTGAAAAATCAATTTGAATTTGGCACAATCATTAAAATTATCTTAGTTGCTCCCTAATATTCTCTGAAGTTTTTAAGGAAAAATGTTGAAATTTTTATTAATTTTCAACTAATTGAAAATTAAACAAATATTGAAAAAATAATTTATAATATTTACTAACTCAAGAAGTCTTTATGTACCATATTTGATATTTCTAATAAACTCTTTTTTTGTTTTTTAGTATATCGAAACAGCCATAGCATTTTTATGATTATTTATCATTACTCAGTTTACAGATATTATATCACACTAAAAAGTGTAACCACAAGCATCAGATGTAGTTCTAATTTTTATGAACATCCTTATTTTATAATAAAATTATTGTTACTCCAGTAACTTTTTAGACATTAGCAGATACGTGGAGCCCTAGAGCTGTGTGTAGCCAATGTGTTAATTTTTTAAAATTCCTTACCTGATCTCAGTTCATCAAAGAATCTACTCCTCAGCTGCGAGATGAGTTCATCGGACACTTCCCATTTATTTTTGAATAGCGGCATGGTGAAAGAAAGACAGATAGTGAGCAGCACGTGGTTCGGACAAGTCACTGTGGACGAATGTTGTGAACTGTGGACTCGATGCGTTTGGATCGTAGTGATTCGAAACTAGTTTCTCCGCTTCACTTTCGTCACTCTCTTGGTAGAGGGACCACGTTTCCACTTCGAAGTTTTTGCTTACTTTAGACGCTTTTGTTTGTTTATTTACTTTCGCCCAGTTTAGAACGTCAGATGTGACATCAAGGTCAAGATTCATAGATTTTATCAGGCGACAGTGGAACAATCAGTTAGTAAACAGCGACTCGATTAGAAACTGCAGACAGAGTGGTCAAAAGACAACCGGTTGCTTATTTTCTTTTTGTTTTTTTTTTATTAATTTTTTTGGCCTTCTGATGAAGCTAAAAGATTTTAAATGATAAACTCACGCAGAGTTTGATATGGAGAGCTCGTGTTAAATTGTGTGCGAAAAAAATGGGTAAATCAAAACAACGTTTTAAATTAAAATATTTGCCTTTTTAAAATGTCTCGCGAGTTTTTTTAATGGCATTTAAGAAATTCTTTTTGCTAAACGTTGCAGAAACACGTGAAATATTCAGACGCAATTATTCAGAAAATAGACAAATGAAATGAAATTTTATACCATACGCTTAGATTAACAAATTTTAAGTTTGCTTGGTTGATTTTCTTTAACATTAATTAATATTTAGAGGCATGCGTATTTTCTCGTAAGAAGAATATAATTTTAATTTAAAAACTATCAACAATCGAATCAAAATAACTAAAAGGAAGCTCGGTGTCCTTAATTTGAAATAAAGTAGTATGACAAATTTTCAAACCTATTTCACCCATCTTTATTTATTTTTAAAATTAATTCTTAATTATATAATAGTAATAATGTAATCAGAAGAAATATGTTTAGTATCGAAACGCGTTGGTATATATCCAGTTTCTGAAACTACGAAAAACCTTACTGTAAAATATACTTGAAATAATTAAAAAAATTATTAAATTTTAAAAAGAAAAGTTTTAAGGCATTGAAATTGATATTTATGAAAAGTTAATTCAAAGCGATATAAAATCAATTTTTCATTGACACTATGCTGCATATTTGCGACAATAAAGCGTTTCAATTTCTATTAATTTTTTGTTTAAAGACTAATCAAGTTTTTAAAATAAAACATTTTTTTATTCATATTTTTGAAATTTATGGAACGTTATATATATATATCAAGATATTAAAATTCTTTTCGTGACAATAGTTGCAGTAGCAATATTTTATTGTATATTTTTTTAAGAATTGGAACATTTTCTGCTTATTTTGTTTTACAGTTCATATGAACATTTTTAAATATTAATATCGTTGTTAGATAAAGAATAGTTTTTGAGAGTTCATAGAAATAATCTAAAAGGGTTAATTTTTATAAAAATTTTATGTAGATGATTTTTATACCCCCCTTCATTTTTATCATTGTAAATGGATTGTATCATTCAGGCCTATAAGATAAAAAAATGTTATTATTATTTATTCCAAATCGAAGTTCAGAAAAAAAAAATATATGTATAAAAATTTACCTCCATTTTGAGGGGCTACCTAAAAACGGGATAAAAATCTTCTG
Source organism: Argiope argentata (assembly GCA_026289955.1). NCBI lineage: Eukaryota > Metazoa > Arthropoda > Arachnida > Araneae > Araneidae > Argiope > Argiope argentata. Next base: position 12,102,666 of record JAOUZG010005735.1, on the reverse strand, counting down.
ACAAGGTGGCTAGTTTTAGTTTTCTGGTGGATAAAGTAATGGTGTGAGGCTTGACTTCTCCGCGCCGAATATGGGGCATACTTCCTGTAAGAGAAATGAAATGTATAGTTGCAGTCATTAGGATTCACCATATTTCCAGCCAGAGTACTTGTGTGATGATGCGGTTCGTTCAGTTTACCGCGAATGCTATGGCAGGGCGGTTTTATAGAAAATTCTTTAATTTTAACAATTATTTTATTCAAAGCTTAAAGACTTAAACATTTTTATGCCGAACTCATTAATGTGGTATAACGACTGAAAAAATCTTCGCCACTTAATTAATTTAAGCAAATGAAACGGAAAAATATTTTATTAAAGATAAAATCTCAAAGAGCAGCAAAGGCACTATATATTTTTTTATTCTTTTAGGAAGTATTTAAAAAAAGACGATGCATATATTTTGCAACCGGTAAATTTAATCCTTTATAAAACTTTTAATGTGAACTAAACATTAGCCAATTGATAAATAATCTTATACTATAATACGAGGAATGGTTGTCAAGTCGAAAATCGCCCCAGAATTAATAAACTCCGGTAAACTTGGGGGTCTGGGGTTTTTGGCCACGAGGAACCGATTGGCGCCGGTTTTGAAGCACTACGGTTGAGAAGTTCGAAGTTACAGATAGGATATTTTCAAACTTTATTAGTTCGCCATAATGGCTACTTAAATTTTCAAGTGGTAACGTGCTGCCATCTATAGCCAATATGCCATCTATATGAATATTCATATATATATATTTTTTCATTTCATGCAGACACGTGATGAAAATTGCATTTTTATATGTTTAATGCGCAATAATAATTT
>JAOUZG010005735.1:12056273-12096486 GCA_026289955.1 Argiope argentata | reverse complement strand
ACACACACACACACACACACACACACACACACACACACACACACACACACACACACACACACACACACACACACACACACACACACACACACACACACACACACACAGGCCAAAGTGTTTTGGTTGCATACAGTTCAATTTTCTGTCGCTTTTAATTACGACTCGTTGCGATATGTGTCCACAAGCGGTGTTCCAATCACAGGATCATTAATCACTTTCACTGCTGTGCTCAAGAATCATCCACAATGTCCCTCGGCGGGGGTAAGGGAAGGGGGCGTGGCCGCTCCACCCTAGCGTGTAATGGGAGGGCGGAGGAGTGGGTTTTAATGACCGTGAGGTTTAATAGGCAATAAAAATCGCACCACGCCTCTGGAGGCGCCCCCTCTCCGGATTGAGCGTGCATTGGAAATTTATTATCTTTTGCCACGTCATGCTGCATGAAAGAGCGATTCACTAATTTCGTCTCCAAATAACGAACAATGGAGAGGGGTCTGCTGGGAAGAAATCAGGTTTCAAGACAAGAAATCACTCTTTTTGAAAAAAGAAAATTTTCGCAGCCTAACAAAAGATCTACACGCATTTCTAAAGAAGGGAGACACTGAAATATAAACGTTCTGAAGTCAGATACTAATACAAATTACTCGGAAGTAAATTTTTTTTTAGGTCAAAAGAGTGCTTAGAGTCAGAAGAGTGTTAGTAATGGAACCACTGTTTTTACGAATTAATTACAGCAAATTAAAGCTGGAGAAATGGAAGAATAGATTGAAAGTGCCAAAACTCTTTTTTTTAGAATTAGGAAAATTATCCTCATTTCATTTCTTTAAAGGGCAATAGTAAAAGCAATAACAATACTAAAAAAAAAATGTCAGTTTTCGTGATTAAAATGGAATGTTGAATTTTTGATTGTGCTGCTTCTAATCCTAATTGATCTTGAATATTTAGCCAAATCTCTGCATCAAGGAGAACAAATCTTAAGATGTCTGTCTAGCTAGGGAGACAAATTTTCGAAAAATTCTTCTAATGAGCTATTTCATTTCATTTTCTGGATCAATGTGACTGCAAGTAATGAAAAATGCCAGGAAATTTTGTTCCATTTGAGATTGCGTAAAATGTGTCAATTTAAGTAAAAAAACTAGACACAATCGTAAAACATTCGACAAAAAATTCTATTGCACATATTCCAATTATATTTATCTATATTAACAAAAATGATCTCGAAATGCGTTGCTAAGCGCAAAACTAGAGAACGGCTCGACCAATTCGGCTAATTTTTTAAAAATATTTTTGTTAAGACACGGGGATGGTTCTTATGAAGAGAAAAAATAAAAAAACTGCGAGGAAAATAGTTAAAACGACACTTTTCTTACTTTCTCGCTAAAATTTTTCATTCCCTTCCCCCACACCAACTGAGTAAGATAGCAGGAAGTAATAAATTATGATTTGTTTATAAAGAAATACACGAAGTCAGTTGGTTTTCATTTATAGATAACGGGATGTTTAGAAAAGAAAGAAAATAGTTGCTTTTATTATTAGTCTGTATGGATATTTAACTTATGCCTGTTCAAAATAAAGTCTGGGCAGGGAAGGGAAAAAAAAGATAGAAAAGAAGGGTGTGTGTGTTTCACCATTATTTCCTCTGTGCGCGGCATTTTCCAAGCTGTTTTTAAACTTTCGCATCTCTTGAAAACAAATTGTGTCTTAATTTGTGTAGTGTATTTACATTTATGAAAATTTGAATCTCCTTATTCTATAAAAACGTAGAATTTTAGACCTTTTCCTCCACCATGTCAATATCAATTCCGGGACAATCATTGCTCGGATAGAAACAGAAAGATGAGTAGTACAATGAACAGAACATCTGAAGAAAATAATACTATAAATAAATTATATGATTATCAAAATTTATTTGATTTAAAATATTTTGGTGAAAAACCTGTTATGAGACACAGCTACATAAAATGTTATATGAAAATTTTAGCGAGCATTAATACTGGCGAACCAACTGGTCGCCAAAGGCGGCTAGTATACAATATACTTACAGCTACGTCGAAGGAATAAACTAGAAATATGTGTTTATTTTCAAAAAATGTTTATCCAATCCAGTATTTCTGTAATGAAAATTAACAAAATCCGCTGTTGAAAGTTACATTAGGCAGATATAAAATAAAAACTAAACAGTTCAAAATTATATCCCTAACTTATTGTTTTTGGCACACTAAAGGTAATGTGTATGCAAATTTCCCAGTATAATATATTAATAAGTTTTTAAGATGTCAAGTTTTACGTAAGAAACTTCTTATGAAATTGAAATTTCGGCCACAAAGGTGTTATCCCTTAATGCTAAAAGAATTCATTCAATGGATATTAAAAGACTTAAGAGATCATTCGTTTGTATAGTACTAAAATTGCTTAGTAAACATAATGCTCAAAAGTAGATGTAATTACCAATTCTTTCGGCATAGAAACTACACAAAATGTGGCTTGCCGATAGAATACATAAAATGAATTAAATTCAGAGAGACATGTATTTGATAAAATGTTAGCAAACATTCAACAACTTTCGGTTTCATTTTCAACCACAGTAGTTGATAAAACATCGCATATCTCGTTTTCTACTCATTGTAGAATGAAAGCAAACACAGATTTGAAAATTCAATTAAATGGGATTAAAAAAAAATGAAATTTTTTGAATATTCACCAAAAACTGCGTTTTAAACGGAGGCAGATATTTAATGGTAAAAAGGAAAATTTGCCATTTTCTATCTGATGGACCGTTTGATATGGTCACATTGAACTCTTTTTTTGTTTGATGAACCTTGTTCTATTTCAGTACGGAAAGCTTGAATAGTCACCGCTGTACACTGTGTTACGCATTCATTGGCAATATTGAGCATTGCACATTGTATTGCTGGGAAGATATGGGTTACCTATCATTATCTTGGAGCAAGATGCTATCCCTCTCCACTTTGCAAATGTTATTAAAACGCTCCTTTTGGATACTTTTGTTGAAGAGTGGGTGATAGCTCGAGGGTTTTTCTAGTCACTTGACTAGACTCTGCAAGAGTTTTGGTTATGGGGATACCAAAGTCCCTTATATACTATGATGGAACTGAAAGATGCCATTAGAAGAACTATCGGTGGCATCGATGCAGAAATCCTACACTCAGTTGTTATAAGAGCAATGACGTACCACGTTTGTTTTATATCTCATGATAGAAGTCATATTGTCTAGTATTTAATTTAAATATATGATCAGCGACATGCTATTTATATTTATTGTAATTTATTTCGCCTGATCGGGTATGGATTTGTAATTGTATAAAATGTATGATGTGCAAATAAATAAATAATAAAAACATGTGATAAAACATCTCGGTATACATTTTTTCTGTTACTTTTAGGATAATTTTTTATATGTATGAAAAAATTCCAATGTCCCTTTCGTACAAATCAAATTTTTTTCCAAGGATTAGTTTTCTTACTAAGAATTTTTAAAACTTGTCCGAATTTATGACCCATTCTGCATTTCCTTATTGATTTTCCCACTTTCAGGTTTACAAGTTTGACGATTTTTTTATCACGTGACATCAAGGCGAGCAAACCTATCAGATTTTTGTCACATGATAAATTCATCAACACAGAAATTCACTGCGCCGTGCCTAGATAGAACATGTTCTATGCATGTAGGCGACACCGATTATCTTTAGAAAACAACTAGTTTTTGGCACATGATAATAAATTTAAAAATTTAAGATAGAAAAGATAGACACCTAAGATATAATGGTGCAATTTCAATCCTTTTTCATTGATAACAATTTTTTATTCTTAAAAGACGCTCTAACAGTTATATATCTCTCAAGTGAAAGCATAAATCGACATTTACTCATAAATAGTACAGTGGCTTGTAGAAGAATTGTATTTATTCTATATCCGAAATTCCTGAAGGCACTTTTTGGTTAACGGAAAGTAAATTTACTCTTAAAAATGCTGTAAATTTTGAATACTTTTTAGTAGAATAATAGTCACTTCTCAGAATGATGGAGCACGTTTTTCTTCTGAGGGTTCACAAGTACGAAGATTCTTTACTGCGTGACTTCTCGTGAAGTAAAGCGATCGACCTCACGTCACACAATAAATTCTTCTTAATTCTTCTGAGATCGCAAAGCGTCATTAAAATGGCGGAGTCTCCAGAAAAAGAAAAAAAAAGCTTACGTTGCTTCAGTTGCTTAATAAATCATTCGGGGTCTCAGGTGAGTTGTAGACGAGCACACAGTTTCCCACCCCTCTTCCGGAGCTCGGGGAATTCCATGAATATTAACTTTCTCAAAAAAAAAACATCCTAAGAATTAATTTTTAATTTTAGCTGGTTGCAACATTTCCCGAAGCATATTAGTTCTGGAATTTTACCCCCTAAAATTAAATGCATGAATTTTAATTGAAATACATGAAACAAAAAGAAATCATAGTTTTATATGTCATTTCTTACTTTAATCATACTCGTTATCATGTACCGAAGTTTTATTATTTACAGAATGAATAGATGGTATTCTTTCTCTCCGCAAATCAATCATTAATCGCAATTGCCAATTTGAGAGGAAATCAATTTTTAGAAGTATGGTTATTGATTTGGAATCTTGAATGATGGTTTTAATTTGTTAAAGGCAAAAAAAAAAAGGAAACATTATCTAAATTCTCTTTAAAAATTAAACACGGTTATCTGAGAATATTGAAAAATAAAAGGAACATTTGTACGAAATCCAATAAATTAATTTCATTCAATAATAGAAAATGAGAATAAATCCAAACTCATTAAAAAAATCTACTTAAAAGTGAAATTTTTTGATTGATGATAATTAAGAAAAAGCATTGTTCGTTTATAAGTCCAATATGTGATTCAAGAGATTCGATAGTATAGAATATGGGTAAGAATCAGATTCAATTGATTAGTAATACATGTATGGGAAAAGAGACTGTGATAAACGCCGAGAAAATTTTACCTAAGATTGAACTGTAGTTAGTCAATCAGCACGAAGGCTGGGCCATAAGTAGTGAGTCTAAAGCGTTCCAGATTGTTCGTTGTAAGGGAATAGAATGAATATTGTTTTGATAATTCTTTTGAGGCTCTTCTCCTCGTCCAATGCTTTATAAATTCCGTCTCTGTGTGACAATACGATATAATATGAAGAGAACAACGCTCAGGCCTTCGAGCCACCCAATAAACACTTATTTGAAGACAGTCCCTGGGTTCATTTTATCATGTTATAATGTCTATCTACAAAATTCGTTAACTTTTTTTTTCATGCATTTGACATAATTGTTCCTACTTATTGCTTAAAATTATTAGAACTACATTTATATAAACTTTACTTTAGGATTTGAGAACCAATACTATTTTCTTCTCAAAGTATCACAAACTAATATTTATTTTTTCAAAATTTATTTTTAACTAGTTAGTAATCTGCTTATAAACTTACACCTCTCTTTATGCGCATACACTGCGTAAAAAGTAGGAGGACAGTTGTTTTCTGTAGATTTTAATTCATATTTTTATCATGGCTAATAGATTCTTATGAAGACTTTATTTAACAATGTTTTCTTTATTTTCATGTAAAAATAAAGTAACTACCACTCTTTATAATCAGAAAGACGAGAATATAGGACTTATAGTGTGTAAAACAGTAAATGACCTACAACCTTTTTTTTTTTACTTGTTAGAATGTGAACGCGTAAAAGTGTATGAATAGAATTATTTTAAACTGCTTTTTCTTAGGAAAATGTATTTTGTTAAACATTTTACTGATACTTTAATTTCAAAATGCCTAAAGGTATACCCTTAAAAGACTTTCAAAAGGGTCAAATTGTTGCTTTTAAAAGAAAAGGTGTTAAAGAGGTTCCTCGTATACTGTACGTCAGCCTCAATACAGTTTCTAATTAAAAAATCCAAACAGAAACGAATAAAAAAGAAGACTGGTGGGCATAAAAAGTTAACACCTCGTGATGAAAAAAAAACTTGCTCAGAAGCTTGAAAAAAGTAGAAGTGTTGCAAAATCTGGAAATCAAGCAGGGCTTATTAATGAGTCCTAACAAACACTACTCAACTACATCCGAAGTTTCAAAAGACTCATTTTCAAATGACGGAGGCATCATCCGAAGTGGAAACAAACACATATTGAGAATCGTTTACCTTGGGCTAATGAACAAATGTCATGGACCACATAAGGACCTATGTGATATTTTCAGATGTAAATTTTATTAGCTTAGATGGTCTAGAAGGTTACAATACTTCTGTCATTGTTTGAAGAATGCAGACCAATATTATTCAACTGAACAAATGTGAGGAGGAAGTTTGAGGATCTGGTCAGCAGTTAGTGGGAAAAAAAGTTTAGTTTATCTCAATGCTAAGTGGAAGCCTACAGACGATATTTATGTTTTGAATTCTGAGCTTCTTCCTTATGAATCCGAATTAGGAGAACAGTGGATGTTTCAACACGATACTCAATCCACACCATCAATGGAGTTAAAAACTGGTTCGCTGTAAATAACGTGCGGGTTTTACCAAGATTTACTAAAATCCACAATCTGAACATAGAAGCAAAATATTTGGGTAATACATGCTCGTCAAGTATGCGCTGGTGGAAAGCAGTTTGATTCACTCTCTGAACTTCGAGTGGTATTAAATACCTCATGAAATAATTTTTGTCAAACAGAAATCAAATATTTGCTTGATTCACTTTCAAACAGAATATTCAAAGTCATGAAAGCTCATGGAATGAGTATTACTTAATAAAACTGCTTATATTTTGTTTTTGTTATAACTGTCCTTATACTTTTTTACATGGTTATAAAAGAAAGAAATCATTTTTATTGCCATTTATACAGGGGCTCGACCTCTTTTCGTAAATCATGTTAATATTTTATAACCCGGCAGGTCCCTCGGGTTACCCTTTTTTCATCACGGAAAAAGACAGTCATTTATCCACATATGATTACGATTACCATTGGAATTTCTGAAAATTGTGAAATTTTGAGAATGGTAATTTACGATTAATTTTTGCTTAGATCACATAAAAAGATCTTAGGATTCGTCTATGCACAGTGTTCTTGGAAATTTTCATCTGAGAAATCTTACTAATTTTCTTTTATTATTAACATTTTTGAGCTTGAAGACATTATTTGTATTCGTTTATAACTCTGAGTATTTGGCTCACATGTTTTTCCCAAAAAGGTTTTGGATCATATAGTGTCTTAAGATTGAATACACAATAAATTATAATTTTAGAACGATTTAAAAGTTTGCGCATTTTCTAAAATAACTTACTGAGCATTTCAAATTCGGAATTTAACTCAATTCTTAATGAAACTTAGAACAAACGACTGGTTTCCTTTTCTTACCTTGTATTTATTAGACACCGAATAGCTGTCAGTATTATTGATACAACAATGGCATAAAATAACATTTTCCCATAAACTTTTGTGACGGGTAATTTCTATTTATTTTATTATTTGGAAACTTACATTAAATATATGGAGTATAACTTTTTTTTAAATGATCGGTATAACAGCTAGGCAATGAATTCTATCGAAGTACATCATATACAACAAAAAATATATGGAAAATATGTTTTGAAACTGAGTATGGTTTACATTTAAGAAATCGCGATCAGTTAAATGACAATTAATTCTCGAATGCACAATTCCATTAATTTACTGTACGAAAAAGTTTAATATGAGAGCATGGAACTTCGGTTATTTCTTTTTTTTAATGGAAAAATTCTGAAATTTTTTTAAATGATGCGGAATTTTTCGCGGCCTTTTTCCGAATCAACTCCAATAGAAATGCATGTTCAAAGTGTCTGTAGAATAACTCGAATTTAGAACAGAAAGAAAAGTGAAGAAAATCATATCGATCATTGAAGATTTGCCATTCCCTTTCACATTTTTCCAAATGTGTCGCATGTAAAAGAAGATTTTCGTTACATATTTCTTCTGCATCTATTAGGCTCTTTTTCTAACAGCAATCCTGAGTATGAATATTTCCTTGCATTTTTCTTTACCCATACTTGTGTCAAACGGGCTTTGGGATCTTCTAGACTGGTGTCGTTTCCAATACACAAGACCGCAAAGAAGTAAGATAAAAAAAAAGGTGACATAGGAAAGATCCTTTCCTTCCGAATCCTTCGATTTGCAGTGATTTAGATCTTTGGAACATCCGCATATAAGAAATAATATAAAAAAAGAAACTATCCCGGCCTATTTATTTATTTTTTCTGCCGACGCTCCGTCACTTTGGAAAAGAACACAAGTCCTGTTCCTCCAGCCATGGAGGGATGCAAAAAGTGTCAAACAGGCGATGATCAAAAGGGGAGGCGAGATAGTCAAAATGCGTAAGCTCCTCATGAATGCATAGAGTGGATCAGAAAAACCATATGGGCTCTTGTCAGATTCGGGAAAAGGATTTTAAAGGGCTCTCATAGAGGAGGCGTTTGGGCGGATTGAGAGGACAGGAATTTCCCCGCCGTTCTCCGAATGGAACCTTAATGCCTGAAAAATACCGGATCAGGGCCTGCTTTGGATAAGTTTATTTTTTTTCCTCTTGGAATTCCGGGGAATTTTTATCGAGGGATCAATTTCCCGAAGAGACTTCACCCAGAACTCGAACTCAGCATTTATTTCGAGAAGATAACTCAGACGAAGTTAAAATGAGTATGGGAGATTCGGGAATAGACGACAAATTCCTTGCTTTCAGTTAGTTAGTAATAAAGATCGACGATTTAAGAAGTCCGATATAGGGATTGAACTTCCATAGAAATACATTGATAAAATATTCGTTTTAGGACCTGTGAGTGGGGATAATGGTAATAAACTTCTCTTTTATATTAGAAGCGTTTATAAAAAGTAAATAAATTTTTGGGATATTTATACTTATATTTTCAAAGATGTATATGCTGAGAAAAAAAACCTTTCACTCTACATTAAAAATGTTTTTTTTAAACTTTTCTATTGATATGAATTTTTATTCTTTCCATTGTTTAACTAGATTTTTAATGTAGAAATTCAAACCAAATTCATTGTTTCATCAAAACATCCAATCGCACACTTTCATTACTGTTAAAATGGACAATTAAATGGACAATTTTTATTTCGTATTATTTACACTTTTTAACCTGGATGTGCAGTAATTTTCAGCAGATGGATCCCCTTAAACTCATATATTGCATCTTTATAAAACATCAAGGTGAAATTTTTAACGAATACATTACGAATTAGTAGTTTGAAAACGATGATATGATATTCCAAAAGCAGCTAATGTTTAAGATATGATGGAATGGATTATTAACATGAAACATAAAAGACACACACATACACGTGCACGCACACACTTTAAATCCTTCTAAATAAAGAATAACATTAACAGCAAAAATTAGAACATTCCATTCAAGATATTGTTACGAAATAATCGGGTATTATAGTGAGTGTATTACGTGAAGATAGTCAGCAGACCTCAGTAGAAAACAACGACACTTATTTGATACGAAGACACTAACACAAAGACGACGAATAAACAGACAACAAATATGTTAAACCGAAACAAACACACAACGGCCTACTACAACAGACAGTAGCCCACAAGTAATAATCGACCACAACACACAAAGCGTCCTGGTAGAATCCAGCAGGAGAGGGGATTCTCGGAGCTTTACTCTATGATCTCTCCAAAGGGCTGAAGTTCTAACTGTCTCTTCACTTTAGCTGTCTATTTACTACAACACGACTAGCTAATCCGAATATGACACGAGGCTGCTTCCACAGTAGACAACAAGACTGGACACAGCAGTTCAGCTCCATTCGACGCTGTTACCTCGCCGTTGCTTCGCTATCCTCTAGAAGACTCGTAACTTGTCGTCTACACCAGCTTCGCTTCTGGTTCAATTCACTTCCACCCTACAGCTAAACTTGTAGTGTTGACTGAGTTCCTGCTGGAAATGAGCTACCTCCGAACGTAGGGCAAGGGGGAGTTATTATCTAAGATTCGGCTGAGTGAACTAGACTGGATTGCTCTCTCCTCGTAAGGGTTTCGATGGGTGGGTGAGTTGGGTTACAAGATACTGCTTTCTCATTTGCTGCTGTCCGACGAGGGATAAGACTAAATAATATTTGAAACTTAACTTAGTGGTATAGTAGTTAATTTAGTACTTAGTTGTGAAACTTAAATAGCATTTGTAAAATTGCGTTAACAAGGATAAATAATTTCAGCATTGGGTCCTTGGCGTTTCTCATTACCTTAATTGCAGTGAATAATTATGGAATCTCAGCGAGTAATTTTTTTAAAAAATTTACTTTATGGTTTCGAAAAGCTCAGAGATTCTGATTCTGGGTTGTTTTCGTTTACATTTACATTATAAGGAAAGTTAAAATTTAATGGCTCCTCTCTTTGCGGGAGGTTTGATTTTACAGTTTGAAGATAGGTTAGATTTAACAAAGTTTGAGTTAAAAATATTTCTGCTTATTTCGGGGTTATGTACTTTGAGGGATTCAGGGAGTCCTTTGTTTGCAGCTGTGTGTCCTATTTGATTGCAATTTATACATTTTGGGATTTCTGTTTTTTTTCTTTTTTGAAGCAGTTTCTAGTTTGATGTTCTTGGTTGCATTTTATGCATCTGAGTTTCATGGCACAATTTTTTTGCTCCGAGACCAAAATTATTACAATTGTAACATTGGGAGATAGTATTTCTGCCGCGGAATTGTTCGCCAATTACTTTTAAGTACTCTATTGGATTAATATTATAAATTTTTCTTACAATGCTATTTTTTATTTAATTCTACTAGTAAGATTGGGAGTGGTTTTTGCGTTTCTAACTGCTTTAATCTGACTACTTTAATTACAGAGAACCCACGGCATTTAAGTTGCGTTTCCAGAGGTTCGTTGATATTAGCAATGGGCAGACCTTTGAATATAACTTTTAAGGGCCTTTGTACTTTTGGGCGGATAACATAAATTCACGTCCCTGCTCTCTACTGTAATCCTGTATTTCTGTGAGTTTCTATATTTTCGGGGAACACTTTTATAAATACGTTTCCTAGAATGCTTTTTGTGACTCCGAATTTATTATTAAGTTTTTCTAAAATTTCGTTGAAATATTTTTATATATTTAAACATCATTGAGGGACTTTTTATTCGTTTTTATTTTCAACAACTTCTTCGGTTTCCATTTGGTCGTTCGATAGGGGTCCAAATCTGTTATTTAATTCAATTATTTCATTAGTTTGGGTTTTAGTCAAAGTTTTAGCAGTTTATCGTCTGGTGTAAGGTTTTAATTCTTCAATCTGCTTTGTTTCGGGTCAACCATGGGGCTAAAGAAAGTCAATAATTTTAAACAATTTTTCCTGTAATCCGAGCCATATACCTCTCCTCTTTTTTCAAGCATTCCCATTTGCTCTTTTAAGTGTTTAAATTCGATACGATTTCTCGTTAATTTGTGCTTGACATTTTCCTTATGTTCACAGTTGTGGTACTGGCATGTTTCTTCGTTTCAATCAGTGTTGGTACTATCCAATTAGAGGTGAATGCGTTGCCTTTTAGCCAAAGATCCTTTTTCTTCTTCTGTTCCCTTCCATACCACCCTGCAGTTTGAGACTGTCGATCTCTTATAGCTCCCAAAAGGCGGGCCGAGAACCTTCTGGGCCAATTAGGGCGTATCTCAGTTTCTATGGGATGGATCGATAAAATTCTGAACTTTTTCAACATTATCCATTTATCGTCAAAGCCGTCAAATTCGTCGCCAAGTTGTTAAATGATCGTCAAGCTCCGAGATCATTAACGCGGCAGCCGCTCAGCACTCAACAGGGCAGATCATAAAATGGTCTTTCTAACGATGACACTATTTGTGTTAAAAAGCAAAGTTACAGGTGTGTAAAAATATGAGGAAAAAGCATTTTCAGTTGTAAAATGTGTGGAAAAGAGAAACTTAAATATTGCATATTTTTGGCTAGTAGATGTCAAAGTAAAATGCCAATTTTTCTTTGATTATTTTTAATTACGCGTGTAATATGTTGCTTTAAATGTTTTTGATATATTTAATTAATTACTACTTCTCAGATTTAAATATGGTTGCAAAAATTCTTATCTATTTTCAAATTGTTACTGCACACATTTATTGATAAAATTTCTGCTGTTTCCTGTTTATTTTAAAAATTTAAGAAACAAAAGATTTCGGCTTACGGTAGATTCTATTGTATTTTAGTATTCTGACTAGAGGATTGCTTATTTCAGTTGGATATTACTCACTAGTGAAAGCGGATTGTCTCCTCATCAATCATTTATGTAAACAGTGATCTAAACAGCGGTGATGGAATAATTAGAAGACTCGTAAATGCTCCAGTTTATGTTAATAACATGGTAAATTAAATTATACACTAAACTAAGCGATATCTAGGATTTATACTGCTATAAAAGCGAGAAATAAAATCATAACTGTATTTAATTCTAAAATTCTTTGTTTAAAAATGAGAAAGAAGCCAAGTTAAATAAAAATGATCGAAATATGTTGTAAGTGAATAATCTCCCGTTTGTTTGATAAAAATCAGCGACATTTAATATTTAAGCAGAGATTGATTATAATGATCATAATAAAGAATTATTAACTACTCAAGAGTATGTAATAGAGTACAGTGAAAACAATTACTTATATATCTCTTCAGGATAACTGGAATTTATTCACAAAAGATTAATCAAAGAAATTTTTTGTTAATCACATCACCCTAGCATAATAATTGTTTTATCCATCTATTGCTCTATTAGAATGTATCAAAATTTGATCATTTTAAAATATGCATTAGATAATAAAATTGAGGAAATTTCTCCATATATCAATAATTTAGTGCAATGAAATTCCTCTTAATTTATTGTGCATTATTTTTTTATATATAAGTTTACTTTATCGACTTTTATTGGTAGAAATATCTGAAAACTCACAGCTTGTGCAATGTGTGTAAATATGTTTCCACCCTTTTTTAATAGATGTAATTAGAACTGTTTGCATGACAATGAATCTGGAAATATTTACCCGAAAAGTGTGATAATAGCCTTTAATTTTTGTACGTGATATATAATCAAAATGTAACCTTTAACTTTATTTCATTTTTCGCCTCATTAAAAATGTTTTATCATGTACCAAGATAAAATATTCTCGGCAACATGTAATTCGCTATTTTAATGCGGTAATACTCCAGTAATTACTTCCTGTTGTTGTAACATTCTCTATCAAATGCAATTATCAACGAATCATTTCTAAAATTAAAAATTATCAAATTCGACTCGTGTAACATTTTGTTGACTCGTGTAATATTTTCCATCGAATGCAAATAGCATCGAGTCGTTCCAATAATAATAATAACAACAACAATAACAATAGAAGTAATAGTATTTGTAATATTATTATTATTAATGATGATGTTGATAGAAAATGAATTAGACTCGCGTTGTAATGAACACAGAAACTGCATAATATATTTTTTTTAATATTATGAGAAAATCGTTTTTAAATAAAATTGAAACGGATTCGAAAAAAAAAAACATTACAGAAACCAATTCAATAAAAGCAATTATTAAAAACAAATTTACGCTTTTTCATTAAAAAAATATAATTTTTATATAATTTTTCTTTTTATTTTGCCGTTTATTATTTACTATAAAAATAATAGTTTTTTTAAAATACGGAAATTACATTATATATCATACAATTATTATACATAAAATACAATATATAATTATTATGCATAAAAGTTAAAATTAAGTTAAATTAATTGATTAAAAAACGATTAAATTCTCGAAATATTTAAGAATGTATAATTTTGTAAATATATAAACCAAACTCAAAATTTCAAAAAAAAAAAAAAACTAGAGCACGAGAAAGTGAGTGAAAAATTTAAAGCAAAATCCCATCTTTACAAGCAGTTAAAGTGAAACAAAAATATTAAAAGCCGATCGCAATATTAAAAAAATTCAATATTGCTTTACATTACGATGCGAGATATATCAGATAAATTTAAGAATAATTTATTTGAGATGTGTTATTCTTTCCTAACATTCACCTGATATTGTTCCTTCACATAATCATTTGATTAAATACATATAAAACGATCCTTTCGTAAAACTATTCTGTTCTTGTAAAGACATAATAAAAATAAATTGAATTGTTCGAAAGTAAACAGAATTTTTTTATCGAATTTCATTACAGGATCTGAAGGAAACTAATTTAAATGAATCGAGCTGGTTGGGATTATATTAAAAAAATATTAACAACTACTTCTCTTGTTTTAATGTAGCATGAGCTGGAGTCAAGAGTACGTCTTAGCTGTACACTCATCATTGTGGAGAAAAACTATGCCCGGGACTCGAACCCAGGACGCCAATATCAGAGGGAAGACGCGGTATCCCTATGCTAGGAAGACGGAAATTATTAATTTAGATATACTTATTAATAACTGTTTCTTTACTTATTAAATCTTATGTTTTTGACGTAAGAATTAACAAGTGTATTTTTAAAAAAGATATATGAGTTTATTTAAATAAAAAACTGTTTAAAATAAACTAAATGAATTAAACATGAAGTAGCTTATTTGTTTAGCAGTAATAAACAGTAAAAATAATATAATGCTGTAGAATATTATTTACTTTGAATATAATCGATATATTATTGCTACTTTTGTCTAATATGGTCAGTTTACTTTTATACTTCATATAACACTAACAAATGCTTTCTAATTGAACATCAAAAATAGACCCCGACCGTTTTTCTTTATTTTTTCCCAATAAAGATATATTAAATATTCGAACAAGAATATTCCCATTATTCGAAGATGTTTAATATTTACTCTGT
The DNA here is from genome assembly GCA_026289955.1 of Argiope argentata. Classification (NCBI taxonomy): domain Eukaryota; kingdom Metazoa; phylum Arthropoda; class Arachnida; order Araneae; family Araneidae; genus Argiope; species Argiope argentata. The sequence continues at coordinate 12,081,607 of JAOUZG010005735.1, read as the reverse complement.
AATCTTACTTGTAGAGAAAATGGAGAATTCTGGAAGAAAAAAAAATACAGTAATGAAAAAAATTGACGAAGGTATTCACAACCCTATTCTTCAAATGGAAAAATATAATTTCGAAAAAAGGATTGAATTCCATTCAGCAATATTTAAACTAGTTTTATGCAGGAGGTAAACTTACTACCAATATGTTTAATTATTGGATGGGATATTGAAAATGAAAGAAATGAAATTACATATGCACGATCCCATATAATTTGAAATAATAATTAAAAATAAATTCAGTAATTTTTCTAAAGATTATATTTTTAATTTTAGACAAGAAAACAATGTTGAACAGCAATCGAAGTTAGAAGAAGGGAAATTAAAATCGTTAAAAAATACGAAACAAAACTAAATAAACATATAAAAATTTAATTTTTAGATATTAATATGCCCTTAAAAACTTGCGCAAAAATGCTGGAGCCACTGTTTCTTACGTGGTTCTTATTCGCAAAACTTGAGATCTCCATATTTTTCTTTCCTAACATTTCCAATGCGCCGCACGATTGTATTCGCTCAATAAGGTCGATATCCAGGTTTGCACGAATAATTTTACTTCAACATACTGTGTTTTTCACACTTACTTTATTTTAGACTTCTTTTTTCCCCAGAATATATTGTTTTAACAAAAAATATTGTTACTACAAACTATGTGTACAATTTTTAAAAAGAATAATGTTGGTAAAAAGTTTTTAAAAACCTGCTTTCATCATGCCTTTCACATTTAAACTAGAAACAATTTGTTTTATCAAAAAAATTTATTGGTTTAAAAGAAAACAAGTGCATAAAGCGTTGATAGAATTACTGTAAATACATTTTGATTTTAATTATAAACCTATAATATTTTCATTTTTGCTAAATTTTTTTCCTTCACGTCATAGCAAGATTTCCAATTGTTTTCTGAGTTTCAAGTTTTAATTTTTTTAATCCATCGATTTTCAAAGCTAAAATTAATTTCTACTATTTAGGCATATGAATAAAACCAAATTTTTGGAATAATTAATTCGAATGATTTTCTTTTATGTATGAAACTATTCTTAGTTAAATAAAACTGTGTATAAGCATTCATTCTGAAAATATCTCAGTTATAAAGTTAAAAACAAAAAAGATTAAAATAAAATCTGCTATGCATATTTCATTTTAATCTTTGACAGAAAGATTTTTTATTTCAATGTATCATGTCGGAACATAATTTATTGAACGGCCAAGCACCACGAGCTTGTGCAAGATAAGGGGACTCAGTACCCAAAGTTTTTTTCCACAATTTTTAATAAAATTATCAATTTTTATGATAGATAGATGTTAATTGTGTAGAAACCAAACTTTCTGAAATATTTTTCGCATTCAAAACTTACAATTTTAAATTTTTAAAATTATTTTAAAAAATAGAGCATTTTTTGAAAATGCTTCTCATTGTGGGATGTTCAAAATATTTTCCTCAAACTTTTTTGAGAGGGACCTAACAATGCATGTAACAAAAATGGGGATCCGTTTTTTGATATCTATATTAGTTTGCAAAAAAAAAATGTTTTACAATTTTTTTTTGGGAAAATATCAGATTTTTTAACTCAGAACATTTTTAGAAAAAAATCTAATGCAACTTTTAACAAATCCATCATTAATACTATTAAACATACATTTAAGAGTGAGCATAAAAAATTCATGCAATTACAATAAAATGTGATTGACTTTTAGCATTTTGTAGTAGACAAAATTTTGAAAAAAAGCAAACTGAGAAAAACAGCTTTAAAGTTTTCAACACAATAAAATTATAATAAAAACAGCTCATATGAAGATAGTTTTTTTTCAGGACAATAATATGGCATTTTTAAGTGCTAAGATACCAATTTTATTAATGTACATTATTATCATATTTATTAATGAGCATTACCATATGTAGAAAATGTTCTAGATAATTACTAGAAAAATTAAGAAAAAAATTACAAAATGTTCACTTTTTTTATTCAATAAACTTTTAAATAAAAATATTTATAAAATGATCTGCAAATCTGTTTATCAAATAACTAATAATATGCAGTGAAAACTCTAGGCCATTTAATTGAAATTAAAAGGAAATCAGCCATTTTAAAGTAGGTAAATTTCCGAGACTATGCGATGAAAAACAGTTTTAAAAAACATATGTAATAACATTTTCATTATGAAATAGTTTATATAAGTACATAATATTTTAAATAATATATTGTCATTCAATCATAATTCTATAAAAATTTTGTGTTAATCTGAGGCATATAGATGAAATAATCAAAGCATAATTAAAATAAGCAATTACGACATGTTTGATAATGACTAAAAAAAGAGTGCACAAAATATGTATGTAGCAAGACAATATAGTTTATTATTATTCAGAGCAAGGGAATGGGATTTCCTTTCAATGCGAGGCATTTTAGAAACCAATTTAAAAACAGGTAAGCAATAAATAAATTCAGTAGTCTTGAAAAAGACAGTTTTGTTTAATAAATGATTATAATATAAGAATTTGTTTTTAAAATGATTATAACATAGATAAATTCAATCAAAAATCCCAACGAAAGCGCTAGAACTATAAATAAACAAGGATTTACCGTTGCAGTTTCAAACAACTTTCCCTCTTTTTATTTCATGAAAAAATAAATAAATAAAAGGAATGGTTTAGCTACTCGCACATGAAATAAGAATGATATAAACACAGGAAGTGGGCGTGCCAGCTGATATCGCATTAGACCAAATAGTTCCATATCTCATTAAATACTTGTCGGATTGTTTTAAAAATTTCAGATAAGCAAGTCAAAGGTTCAAGGATCATTATTCACTAAAAATCAGAAAATCGACATTTTCACCGATTTTCCGAAATTTTTGAGGTACCGAGTACCTTTAAATGATATTTTTTAAATTTATTTTTTAAATTTGTTTCATTGAGTTAGTCACTTTAGTATTGTAAAAGATCAAAAAGAATTTGTATGGCATTTGTTGTTTAAAAAAAAAATATTTCATTTCCTATAATCACGTGTTCAAAATGACATTTTTCTAGGTTTTATTAAAATCAGAGCTTCTGTAAATGTGATGGCAACACGTAATTAAAAGTTGATTTTTTTTAGATGCTCGCGCAGATAATAACTTTTTTATTTTTAGCCTGCGGTTTTTTGTTGATGCCAAAAACCTCATTTCTAAAACAACATCATGTTCTGACATGTTAATAACTTTTAGATTCCAAAGCATAAATATTTGTACAATAATTGACACCCACTCACATATCCATACCCATACACTTACTCCCACTCCACACAATTAGAAACATACACACATAAAATTAGTTTTTTAATTAAGTAGTAAAATTAAGTAGTAACGATAGCAAAATTAAGTAGTAATAAGGTTGTAGTAAATTGAAGTAAATGCCTGTTTTTTTCTGTTTATATATAGAGCAAATAAAAAATAACAAAATAAGAATTCTGTAGTTTATAATAGCTAAACCGTTCTATAAGCACGCCTTCGAAAACTAATAATTCGCAAAAAAGAAAACTGTATTCTTCCAAAACTAGGCTTGTATTACGATTACATTATGCCCTATAAAGGCAATGCGATAATCAAATGAATTTACGAAAATTCAAATATATTTTCAAACTGTAACGGCTTATAATTTCAGTGAGATATTGAATAAAAAGTAGTAAATTTCATTGTTCGCATATATGTAGTAAGTAAGGCGTACATTTGTTTGGATAAACAATTGAAAATTAAAACAGCTGAATTAATTTTATGCATATTTCAATCTTACTGTATGAAAAAAATCACAATTCTTGCATTGCTTTATTTGAATGTACGCTAAATGGTAACTTGTTATATATACCACGCATATTTATAAAAAGATGTACATAACATAAATATTTTTTTGAATTTAAACAATATTCAATCAATAAATAATGATACTAAGCACTATATTATTTATATAATATTTCTCTGACTTTTTCATATAAATTTGATTAAAATTGATCGGATAACACTAGATTTGTTGCTAGTGTTTACTGGAATTAAACTTAATTAAACCCTAAGATGATCAAGCGGTTGGTATTTTTCATACAAAGAAAATAACGAATACTGCTTTAAATAATAACTCGAGGTTTATTTTTTTAAAAGTAGAATATTAAGTAAAAAATTAACTACTTAGTCATAAAATTAATCTTCCGACCGCATCTTGCTATAAACATGTATTAAAAAACCTCGTTTTCATGTGACGGACAAAGTAAAGACAAACATAATTTCGTCGAAACAGAATATACTCTCCCCCACTCACCCCGATGCTCTGTTTTTTTCAGTCTCGCTTTCTACATGTTGTAATTAACTTTTGTTCTAAGAATACTAACGTCACACTAATTTAAACCACATAAGCTGAGCGCACTTAAAATTGGATATAAGGCCTCTGGGAAAAGGTTGCTCGGAAAAAAAGGATGGTGAAATATTTTATATTATGAATTTTTTTAATCTTTACAATATTTTTTCTTTGTGTTTTAGCTTTTTCGCGCATATGAAATGAATATTTGATTTAGGTGAGCTTTTTTCTGTATGGCAACTGTAATATTTCATATTTTTTTTATTTGCCGTTTAAGTATTTTTCTGTACCGTTTTGAGAAAAAATTAGGTATTATTCAGATTATATTACATAAATAAAATAGCTATACTCTGTTATGTAATTGGCGTTCTTGTAATAAATCTTAATAAGCTTTTTACATGCCTGATTATTGTATAGAAAGCTTATAATTATCAAGCGCTGAATGAAAGTCATGCAATTTTTTCTCGAAAGGTTAAGTACATCGAATTCGTCATCATACCAATTTGCTACAAAATTTAAAAAAAATAATGGAAAATGTCTAAAACTGTCTTGAATGAAAGCTTCTTTTCCTTTTGGCTGATACATTCTTTTAATTGGATTATCAGTACTTAAAATCAGAAAGATGACAGAAATGCTTTTTTTAATACAAAAAGCTATTTAAATTTATGTTTGGAGATAATCTTTCGCCAATATTCATTGACGAAGTGAAAGATAATTTTATAAATTTCCTGAATTTTTCATCAAATTAAATTAATTCCCATTTGTGCTCATAATATTTAATATTAGTTGCTTTCTTTAGAGCCCTGCTATAATTTTTTTCTTTTGTGAAATGTACAATGGATCAGGAAATTAAACCGATTTAACACGTTTAACATAGAGCACCCCAACTTCTTATTTTTGTGTACAACCGATCACTCCACTACCATGGGAGTTAGCAGTACCGATAGGATCATAAGTACTCCAAATGGGGGGTGGATCTCAGGAATGAGGACAAGAAGCTTTCGGTACCTTGGTTGATTTTCTTCACCCAGTGATTAAAGTAATGGTGGTGATAGTCTACCTCCTATCAATAACAGGACGTACTTCTTATGGGAAGGGTTGAACCGTCGCTGGTCCTTAGGCTCCCCATGACCCTTCAGACTCAACCATAGTTCCCTCTAGTGTTGTTGTTGCGGTGATTCGGTCATTCAATTTTTTTCCCGTTGATTGGAGTAATCAATTTATGACTTATTACGTAATCACGAATAGAGCGAGAAAAGCAACGTATTGGAGAGTGTCACTTTCATGGCATTAGATAATTCTTAGTTTCGTAATTTCACTACATGACCGTTCCTTATACAATGTTGGAAAAATCAAACCCTTCATTAAAAGGTTTATGGATCATGCGGGTATTCACCCACAAACATATGCATATATGTGCATGCACACATATACGTTCTCGGATAAATTGTTCTGAAATAATTGTGACATGTGAATTATGAAGTGACATAACTATAGTAAAATGAGATAACGTTAATTAATATTATAATAAAATCCAATTTTTTAGTCAATTACTTCCAGAATAATTACAGCAACCATTATTTCAATACTGGAAATTACAAATGCTGCCATCAATTTATTCGATTAAGTTTGTGTTTTTCTTCGAATCCTATATTTCTCATGAGCTTTCAGTTTGAAAACTGGCAAAGGAAATTTATTTTAGATCTACTGATTAGAAAAAAGCACATCTTTATATCAAATAATTACACTTTAATTTTCAACTTTAAAAATATTAGGCCCTTTTCTTTTCTGTCATTTCAAAAGTAAACGCTGCTAACTGCCTTTTCTGCTTCCCTAGATAAAAATCTTTCTGTAACGCTCTTCATAAAGAATGACAGCCCGAGGGGCATGAAAATGCAGTTACAGAACAATCATCTGGACAATTGGAATGTTTTCCTGTTCCACACAAAATTCATGAACAAATAAATAGGAAAGAAAACAAGAACAAACAATAATGATAACAAAATATAACATCCATCAGTGTCACGGCAACCGCGAAATCAGATCCTGGGTTTCCACTTTAGTAAGACAGAAAAAAAAAATAAATATTTTCCCTCTTCCTCTGCTGGTTTCTGGATCTAAGAGACGGTTCTTTTGGATTAAGGATTGATTTCGAGGCATGGAACTGATTGGGCGAATTCAGACTTAACCAAGTTGATGAAATTTTTCGACCTGCTGATTGCAGCTGCATTAGCTTTTATCAGAAATTTGTTATGTCGGAACGGCAACTCATAAGTGTAGGGTTCCTTATAACGGAAAACATCACATGGGCATTTTTATTTGCTTGGTAAATTTATTGTCATTATGGTTGAAAGTTGTAGCAATTAAAGAATTCTTGTTACCGACAAAATAACTGACTGAATAGTATTGTTTTTGATAAAAATAAAGGAAAAAAAAGGCAGAAAGAAATAAAGAATGTTTAAGATGTATCTTCTAATGTTAAAGTCAGATGTGAAGTAATATTTGTTTAGTTTGTTTTATAACTAGACAAATTTTTCTTATTTTGCAAACGATTTACAGATTCTTACTTATTTTAAGAATTTATGAGTTCAAATTCCCATTTATATTCATAAAACTATTTCAAGTTATCAAATTTTAATCATTTGCAAATTAAAATTTAATTATTTGAGCTTTTAAGATCAAAAATTTAGTATCAACAAATCATAAATGAATTTTCAAATATCAATTTAATTTAATTGTTAAATTGACATTTTAAAATACTGTACTAGTTTTCTTCAACTTTATTAAATCCGAAACGAAATTGCATTTTTTACTACGAAAATTGATGAAATATGTTTCATTAAAAAATATCTGAAATTATAAAGACAATAACTGATGCAATCAAATAAAAAGCTTACCTTATGTATGCTGCTTCTATTATATTCTCCTTCAGAATAGTGGTAACGGTATTCTTTTTTTATTTTTCAAAACTTATCTGTGTAAACGATAAATAGTTTCACTGACTAAACAATAATTATTTATTCCACTTAACTTTCGTTCAGTTATTTTTTATTGCCATTCTGAAAAAAATAAATTTTATCGGAACAAAAATAATATTATGTAAATAATGATTTTAGAATTTTTTTCGAAATCGTCTGCGATTGATGTTACGTTAAATTGCACTAATTTGAAAAGTACGAACAATTTAAATGTTCGTACTTTGATGCATGAATGTTTATTTACTGAATATTATAATTTTTTCTAGAAAAACGTTACGATTTTAGTATCGTTATTAATGCTATTACACAAAGAGGAAAAAATTATGCATTAAACTGGTAGAAGTAAAGCAAATTTTTTTTAAAGAGCAGAAAAAAATGGAGCAACCAAAATAAGGATTAGATAGAGAATTTGAACTTGAAGCGGTTACTAGATAGGAAGAAATATTCAAGTAATTTCAGCTTGATCGTGATATACTTGTCTAAATTTAACAGGCTTCAAATCAATTATTTATTTAAAGAACTGAAGTTTTTGATCATGAGAATTTGGACAATGAGTAAGATGTATGATAGGGATTCTTCTTATAAAACATAATTTACAGGAAATGTAAAAATATTGCATCTGTACAGGTACTTAATATTGGTAAGAATTGTATCTTTTCGGAATTTGTACTGTTTCTTATCTTTTTCTAGGGTTTGTTTTTTAGCTTCTTTCAGTATTCAAATATTTAAATCTTGAAAAAAAATTTATATTTTTTCCGTAATTTTTTAAATTAATTTTTTGATGGTGGGAATAACGTTTTTTGAGGTTTTATTTACCAATTTGGTAAGCCGATCTCTTTCAGAGACATTTCTTTACTAAACGATTTAAGTAATAGGTCAGGTTAATTGACCATAAATGATTTAGAATAGAATGGCGAGTTTCAAGATTGACTGTAGGGGAAATGACGAGACGCTGATTTACAGTATTCTTAAGTACTTTTATTTCCACTAAATATGACATGTTTTTTCATTGTTGTTAACATGTTATACAATCTCCATAATAAACTATTCAATTAATGAAAACGTTATTACCAGTTGGAATGATTTATACACACAAGAATTAAATAAATTCAGCTAGTTTTCAAGGATTTACGAAAACTTCTGCCAAGCAATCATACCATATGCAGACCAAAAGCATCTTTTTCTTGTACATAAATGGAAAAGGAGTAAATTTCAATAAAGAAATAGCATATCTTAAAGTAGAATTTAAAAATATTAACATTTTTTTGATTGATTTGAAATAAAAGTATCAGACAAGCATCTTTTATAAGCTAAATTGTATAAAATGACCTCAGTCTTTATCGCTAGCATACCGATACTAAGACGTTTAGAAAATTTAATTAATATAAAAGGAGATTAAAAAGAACGTTCATTGGAATTATGAAGACCAGAAACTCTGATTTATTATTTGAAGGAATTTCAACCGAATTGATTAATAAAGTGAAAAATTCTTTCTTGTAAAATTTGTAGCATGACAAATTGACAGCAATATACTTTGTTCCCAATATGAACCTGTTTTTAGATAATAGTTTAAGTAAATAGCAAATTATGACTAACTTCTTCAATGGATAAATTGTTCCAGTTAATCATTCACTAATCATCTGCTAAAATATCTTCAATAGTGTGATTATGTTCATACACTGAATAAAGTAGACACAGAATAGGAGATGATATTTCCTTGAAATTTACCTTCTTTTACTGTTTTTGAGACCGCACAATCACGCTTTTGGATGAAAATATTTCTTCCTTGAGGATAATAATGAATTCAAAAAACCAAATAGAATTACAAGAAAAAGAGAAAATAAATGGCACACAAGTTGTTCCAAAAATGTGCGACGAATATTTCTTGGAGAAGTATAGTAAGGATACTGTTGTGGTTTCTATAAAGATGATAATGTAAAGGATATCTATTTAAAATCTTATTATATATATACTTACCAATGTTTGAAATTTTCAATTTCATTATTTTAAAGCCTTTATCGTTTCTGTCACTTTGAGGAAACAAAATGAATTGATCAGAGACCTTAAGATCTGAAAGATTAAATGAATAATAATAAATATTGAAACGAAATTTGTTTTGCATATTTCAATGTATCATGTCAGAACATCATTTCTTGGACGGCCAAGCACCACGTGCGAGTTCAATTACATTTTTGTTCATCTTAATTATTTCATTGAATGAGTCACTTTAGTATTACAAACGATCCCAAAATTTTTGTCTCGCATTTACTGTTTAAAAAAATCACATTTCCTATTTATTTCATTTTATATAATCACGTATTCAAAATAACATTTTTCTAGGTTTCATTTGCTGTAGTCATGAACTTATTTTTTTAAATCAGAGCTTGCAATGGCAATGCGTTATTAAAAGTTGATTTTTTGAGATGCTTGTGCAGATAATAACATTTTTATTTTTTGCCTGCGGATTTTTTGTTGACATTCAAACCCTCATCCCAAACACATCATATTCTGACATGATAGAAAGCATTTAAAATATAAGTTCCCTCATCACAAGTAAGAAAGAAATGAAGTTAAATCAAAGCGTATAAAATATATGCTTTATTTTGTAATTGTTTTCTTAAAAAATTTGGAAAATATCTCTTGGGTCCCTAACTACTCCATTGAAACTATATATTCGAAAAGAACTAAAAACACTGAAAGGGAAAAATCCATAATGATAATGCCATTTAAGTAAGATCCAGTGATTATTTTCTGTGAAAATTTCAGTTTCTGATTTTAAAATCAACGACCATCGATTTCAGAGGAAATCTTTCTTGCGATACACTTGGGGGTGTTCAATCATTCCGGTGCTCTTAATGAAAGAGAACAAAAGTCATTTTTTACTTCGTTTCAATTTACGTGGATTTGATGTGGAAATATCAAGATGGGTGACCTCGCTCACAGAAAATAAAATCGATTCCATATCAAAATTGTCCTTATTCCTTTTTTTTTCAATGGCGAACAAGATCCCACGAATAGAGGACAGACTTGTCACGGAAGGGATGATATCCTCCTAGCACGTGAACAATCGATTAAAGTTAGACGTCCCTGCAACTCTTATTCCGCAGAAGAGGTAAATGTATTCGAAGGACTCACCCCTAAACTGGACAAGATGGTGACAAAAGCTGGAGAGGAACTATTCATCTTTTTTTGAGTGAAATTTCAATGATATCTCGAAAGAAATTATAATTTTTATCACTTTTTATAAATCTCATTTATTAAATAGCATATATATAAGTTATGTATTCTAATTTTAAACTATTCAATAAAATGTAATTTATTTCAAGTTTCTAAAAGCACTCATATTTTTTATTGATGTGTTAGGGTTTTCAAACATCATAGAATTGTGTGCAGTTGAAAATAATAGCACAATGATAGTTTAAGAATTGTTTACAAATTAATGAATTTGTTTAATTAAATTTTAGTTACAGGCATGTGGCGACATCTGGTAGCTAAATAGTTTTTTTCTTCAAATTTCCAGTTCGAAATTTCCGCACGTTTCATCTCATTGCTTAATATCTCAATGCTAGGTATTAAGCAAAAGAAATCTCTACTAACAATAAAAACGAATATGTGTGTTTGCCTTTGTTTCTGCGAGTCTTTGTTTATGTTTGCGCTTTACAGATCAGGTAGTTTTAATCTCAAGCTACTAAATCAGACACAAATATACTTTGAAAAGTAAAAATGTGCACCTTTGTGCAAATATTTGAAATATTTTTAATTAATTAAAAATATATAATTAATTAATTAATTTATATATTTTTCTATATTTTTAATTAATTAAAAAAAGTAAACAAAATTTCGGTAGTTTTCGGTGATACTTCCTAAAATATTACTGTACACATTTTTTTGGCGTCATATTAAAATTCAATAAATTATGTTTTCAATGATACAAGTTTTTTGTCCAATGTTTTATCTCTTTTTAATCAAACTTTAAATAATATTTTAAACGTATTTTAAACCGTTATATTTCAATGTAGAGGGGAAACTCGAAGCCTTCCCTTTGTTGCAACTATTATTTCATCCTGGATTATATTAGTGATATTTAAGTCAAGAAGATTCCTCTTAAGATTTTATGTCGTTTACATTTTGTTTCCTAAACTTTGCTGTCAGTATTTAAGGTATCGTGTTTAAAAAAATTTTCAATTTTGATTTGCTTGTGACTGAGATTTATCTTCAAAATCCAGCACTCATGAATAATTTTTTAAATGTCCCCATTTTTAAATGTTGTTGATGTCTTCTAAGATTAACAAATTATATGTTTGAAAATATGGACAGAAATTTTGTGAAATGCAATAGAGCAATGGATAAAATATTGTAGACTTCTAAACTAGTATCAGTTATATCCTATCAAAATGTTAAGTTTAAAAGTGACTTTTTGAAGAAAACATTAATACTCAGTTACAAAAAGGATTTAATTAAAAATTTTCAGAAACGTTAATCTGGGGGAAGCAATTGGTTGTCATAGATGGTTAGAAATGAAATAATATAGATTGTCAAAAAAATTTCCAAATAAAACATTCCTTTATCAAACAATTTCATTCTTTAAAATTTATCCTTAATGTCGTCTGAATCAGCCAATTTTTTGGACATGTTAAATTTCATTTAAATATCTTACTTATAACTTAATGCCTATTAATTTCTCAATAAAATAAGAGTTTTTTCCAAAGAAGCTGAATGCTCTGATATTAGTAATGCCATTAAAATTTAAAAGTTAGAGTAATCTAATTTAAATCGATATCATTTCTTGTAAAGCAATTCTTTTTTTCTGATTCATTATTTAAATTGTGCAAATAAATAGTTTGATTATTCTTTCAGAATGGAAAATAAACATTCAGGTAAATATTTTTCTAAACAATCAAAACAGTATGGATGACTCGTTTTTATGATTTTAACGTTTCATGTACTTTATTGATAAAAATCATATAAAAAATAAATTTTAATTAATTTTTTTATGGAATTCAGAAGAATTAATGGAAGCAGACTCCTGAAATCTTTCTCGCATACATTCTATTTAAAGCGGCGTTATCCCAGTGATGACGAGAAATTTGTACAAAAGATTACATAAATAAAATTATCGATGATCAAGTATTAAATATAAATAACATATCAAAACGCGTTGTTCTGTGATATAAAATAACAAACATGTAACTAACACAGTAGTTATAATATTTTGTCTATCATTCAAATATATTGAACAAATAAATATTTATTTTGAATTCGTAACAAGTATCACAAGAAATACATTAAACTCTCCGAATGAGAATTTTTCTTGTAACATAAATTTTTACCAATTGAGATTTTGGTTTAAAAAGTAGGTTTTAGATCAAAAGGAATAAACTGAATACTGAAGAGAGGCAAATGTCCAATTCACTGATTTTTGAGATATTCCTTATTTATGAGTTGCACGAGTTGTATTAGTTGAAAAAAAGTTATATTACGACATAAATCATGGGATCAATTAATTAAGATTTGAAAAATGGAAGATAATGGAAAAATTAAGATTTTTAATATGTTAATAAAAATAGAGTCAAAATGAAGTTTTTATAAAATTCCTTTAAAATTAACATGAATTTCTGAATAATTTATTCATATGATATTTTAAAGTTATTCAAAATCTAGGATGAGCAAGTGCACATAGAAAAAATGGTGATTGAAACACCAATAAGAATAACAAAAATACAATTTTGCAATACAATTAATTGTGAAAAATTGTAAAAAATATAATTAATTATAAAAAATTTCAAAAAGTTTTGGCAATCAATTTCTGATAGATACATGATTCGTAATTCGTTGATATCGAGGAAATAAAAACTAACAAGTATATTATTTCTCTAATGAAATAGTGATGAATATCCCTCTTAGGAATTTGTAAGCAATAATGCAATTGAATTGAATAAAATTATTCGCTTTTTTCGTAGAATAAACTAAAATTAAAACTACTGTCTTCTTAATTTCATGTTATTAAGCTCTTTGACTTTTCAGTTTAAATGCACTGAAATTTGATATAGTTCATTTCTGAGAAACGAACCTTTTCATGGTCATTTTGAAAAATAAATTTAGGGTATCAATTTCTCTCATGAATTCTCTTTTATTTGAAATATATTTAAAAAAATGGAGACTAGATTAATTTTAAGCTTTCAATTTATCTTTTTCCACATTTCTTTCCTTTTCTAGCTTTTAAAAAATTGTTGTTTAGGAAATGGTTCTATGTTATGTTAATTAATTATTGCCTTTTTATTTTCTTGCATATGAAAGATGCAAAGTAAAAGTACTAAAAAAGCCTCTCTCCCCCTAAAAGTATCGACTATAAAATTTTGATGATTTTTCAAGCTTTACATTCCTGAGACAAATAAACAACAACACAAATTACTTAATTTGTCTGTTAACATGATAAATCAAAAATACTTTGATCAGACAAACAAACATGCACTTTAAGTATCTATTACAAATTTATAGATGCCCATGAAATTTGGGATAAAATTCATTTACAGAAAGTTTGTATGTTTATAAACCTGTTCGAACATAAATGAAGATAAATATAAAACTATTCTGAAAAATAAATTTTCTCTCAAAGTTTTGGAAGCTAAAGTGTAAATTCTTATCAAATTTCGAATAGAATCTACCAACTAGTTTATCGGTCTGTACATGCGCAGGCATATAAATTCAATACCCCGTGAAGGCAATGACTTAGTACTACGAAATTTTGGCTCTGATCTTGCAATTAAAATTAGTTTCAATCAGTCGTTAGTCCTAACTCTTCAATACGTTACGAAGGCACGCGGTTTTAAACCATAAGGCTGAATTACCGGACCGCTGCAACAGCGACATTGGCGGGAACTGTGGTTGATTCCTACAGGCCATAACCGGCCACGGTACAACCCGTCCTGTCATCGATGTGAAGAGCCTGCCCTCATATATTAGTGTATCCTTCAGGGTGGCAAGAACCAACCACCATACCGGAAGCATCTTATTTTCAGTTACGAGGTGCCCCTCCACTGGGGGGATTTGATTAATCGGTAAGAAAGTCTGAAATTCTCATTCCTTTTTCTTTACGATTTTTTTAAAGAAGCATTTAAGGTATTTAGTGCTTGCCTAAGATTTACAATTTTTATACCGAAGATTCAGAGTTAAAAAAATAATTAAGAAATATGCGGCTTATAAGTTTCAGAGAGACCATTTCCACCGGCTTAGTTTTATGTTTGGCTTGCACTATAGTTTGATATACAATTTATATTTATTTTTATTTCATTTAAATATTTATAAATGGGTTAAAAATAACACTGAAATCCATAAAAAAAGAAAAGTATTCTAAGAAGATTTTGTCATTCTTTGCACATCCTACCCAACTTCTTGTATAACTTCTTCAACATATATCTTCTTGTGGTGCGATATCATACTCAACAAGAGGATAATTTAAGACGACATAAAGGGTTTCCTTATGTAGAGTAGTTTCTAATTCCTTGAGGAAAAGTTCAAATACGATGTTTGAACTCTAAAAATGACAGATTGGCAAAAGCTGGAGAAGATGTCCTAGTTTGTCCTTGTGCTGTTATAATAATCCCAAGAATACATCTAATTATGGGATGAGAACTTTCGTGTCTTGAAAAGGCTGTTGTTCAAGGAATAAAACTGATAAAAGACGACTGACATGAAAACCTAGACTTCTTTGTCAGTAACCAACTTTGGTTCTTACGCACAAAATAACTTGTAAATCTAAATCAAAACCTTACTCTATGACAGCATGAAAAGACCTCCATGAATTATAGATACCCAGATGTATAAAAAATGAGGACTATTCTAACCATTTTTCTGATAAAACAGCACCTATGGATATGAAACATGATCAATAATATTTCTTCAAACACTGCTTCTTCCGTCAGATTTTATTGTGATTACTTTAAGTACGAGTCGTGATAAAATAGTTAAAAATCTCGATGAATTAATATCCAAATTCAAAAGTTCAGTTTCAGTAATGAAACATAATTTTCAATTAAACACTGCATGTCATTAATTAATAGTTTTAATCAATAAAAAAGGAAAAAAATTATTACTGAAATAAGCTTTGGGAAAATGAAATGATAATCAAAGACTTCGGTGAAGGTTTATTAACTCACCGAATTATTATCTCTGTCCAATAAATTTCTTTTGTTGTTTCTTTTTTAAGCTCTAGTAAAAGAAAGTGGAGAAAACGCTAGGTCAGCATGTTGCTAAGAATGAAAGAAATAATTAACTTTATTCCAAGAATTCTGATTCCGTTGAAAGAATGGAACAAAGTGTTTGCCAAACTATGTTACGATTTTGGATAGTAGGGATTTCAATTTCTGTCGGATTTATTCAATTAGATCTGGATGTTCACTGCTATAAAACCCATCCTTTGTTATAGTTGCATCATTACCATAATTTGACAGTAATTTAAAATATATCATAATTATATTTAGCATTGTACTTTAAAATATTCTCTGTGAAATGTCACTTTGATAGTTTTAGTAGATTTGATATTGGAGATGACTGAAAATTTTTAATGTTATCTGGAAAGAGATTGCTTTTTCTTTCAAATTACTATACGTTATATCTCCGTTCTATATTTGCCAATTCTTTTTGTGCAATAATGTACTTTGAAAAGGCTGCCTTATAGTCTCTCGAGTACATTGTTTCAAGACATGATATCTCCCTCTTTTCAGTCTCAAAAAGGTTTGCTGTTTTCCTATAGGGACTCTGAATAAACGTTTCAATAATAATATTTCGGATTATTATTGAAATATTTCGTTGAAGTTTGCAAAGTTTAGCATTATGGAATCTCTAAGAGAGACTAAAACTATAAATTGGCACTTGTAAATTCTAAGACAGTGATTGAAATGTTGACTCTTTACCTTTTATGTTTGTGGAATGCAATAAAAGGTAAGATATCTACTCCAAATTGCCTAGGTTAAGCCTCAAGTTACATTAAGTTTCCACAGATATTTGCTTTACTGTAGCTTTTTCAATTCATTTTGCTCCAAAAATGAACACCCATTAATACAAATAGAAAGATTTTAGAGTCACTTTTTTTCTTTAAATTATCAATATTTGATGTTGCTTCTCTCAGAAAAAAATATAACAAGCAAATAAATTTTGAAAGATCTTATGACTTAAAAACTATCAAGAAATTTCCTTTCTTGATAGTAATTAAGTCATTCTAAAAGTATTTTATCAAAGAACTTAATGAAGATCATTTCCCGATTTTTATTTTAAAAATTGAAATCACAAAGATGGTTATTAAATTTTGAGAAGTACAGAAATTTATGGAATTTGTCTAATAATAAATGCCTTAAATTAAAAGAAAACAAAGATGGAAAATAGAAAACAGCCATTAAATATTATTATTGCTTATAAGAATCAATCAAAGAAAATGAAGATTATTAAATCTATACACATTTTTTTAAAAAAGACTCTTATAACTCTGATAGTGTTTTAAATATACCAAAAAAGAATTCTACAAATCACAGACACAACCCAAAAAATAGTTTATTTCGATCCTTAATATTTGACTGAAGTTTATGCCGTACTTTTTTGCATGATTCGACAATACACGGTTTGAAACTATTCAAAAGAATTTGCGAATGATTCTATATCAAATATCCTATCAATAGAACGTTGATTTCTAAATATATGTAGTTATATTTTTATAATGCAATACACCGAAATAAATTACCCTTCCGAATATTCAATTCGTCTATTTGATATGTTGAATTTTCCTAGATAAAAATTCACCTCCGGTTCAACTCGGCTTCGCCACTTAGGAGGGGAAAGGTGAACGTTTGAGATCCGATTTAAATCCAAACAAGCGAACGAAAGACTTCAACCGAAACTGTTGCTTCTCTTTGACTCCGAGTCCAGTTGGCGGTTAGTACAAAGCATTCTTTCTGGACATCCGGTGAAATAACCGATTCCACTTGACAGAGAGCAACGCATCCAACTTTCAGAGGAGCTCTCATTCCTCCCCCCCCATTCCTCTCTGCAAACAAGCGGCTGAAAACTTTGTTGGAGAAAAGTTGTCGGCGTCTTTTGGTGGGGCGGCGCATGTCTGTCGGTGGTGCGCCCTTCGCTTCGATCCGCGCTCTCGGAGCGCATTTTAGTCGCGAGAGAGATGTGTTGGGTTGCGGTTGCGCTCTCCCTCATCGCCGGGATCGGGATCGGCCGGACGGCCGCTGCCGACGCCTCGCAGAGTGAGTACTCATTGAAATAAAACTTTTATTAAATTCCATAATGCATTTGAGGCATTTGGATGCGAAGTTAGGGAGTGTTTCATGAAATATCTGGACATTTTCTCGAAGTTTGCAAGAATAATGATCGCTGAATTACTATTTTTCTGAAACTAACAGAGGTGGCTTTTAAAATATTATTTAAACTTCGGATTTATATTGGGATTTTTCAAAATTATAATTCAGAAATATTTACTATGTATTTAAAATTTTATCAGTGGTAAAATTCAGAAGATTAAGGACAGCAGAGTCAAAGCCCGAAATCCATCGAAACTATTGAGTCTTCTTTGCTCCTATTTAAGTCTAATAGGAGTAGTTTAAGGTAGTTAGATACAAGTTTAGATAATCTTTTATAAAATATATTTGTACTTTCCCAACTCAATAAAACAGAAAAAAATATTTCAAGCTTAAATTATAGTGAAGCTAGAACAGTACACCTTTTACAAAATTTGTTAAAGTTTATAAGATAATCAGCCCAAAAGATTAAAGATTTGGCTAAAATGTAAGGTTTTAAGCCCAAAATAATCTAATACCATTTACATTTTATCCTGTTAAAGTTTTGAAAATCAATGATTTCCGAATTCATAAAATCAAAAACATAATAAAATTTTTTTTATGTGTGTATTCCTTAGTAACTTCATCGATTTAATGAGAGCTGTGAGATATCCAGTTACAAATTCAGTTGCGTCTGATATGAATTTTGTATTTTCAAACAAAATTACAAGAAAGAAATCATCAAAATATAAACTTTCTGGAACCTTAAAATTTCCATTTCAAAACATATTTTAATAGATTGAATTTTTTTTAAAAAGTTAGTATATTTATTATGCTACTTCCATTTCAATTATAATCCAGTCTTTAAAATTTAGAATCGTTTATTATAAGAATTACCTCATAATTTCTTATTCAGGTTTAAATCTTTAGATGAATATATAAAATCCGTGAGAAAATGATGGTTATTTTTTTATAGATATTCCAAGATTTATTTTAATACGATTTCGGAGATGGTTTATTTTTCTTCCTAAGAGGTCTCTGCTCTTTTACTGAAAAGTTTACATGGCTCTTTTTACTGAAAAGGTTTTTGGCAAACATCAATTAAATCAGAATCCTTTGAATTAAAAAAATTAAATCTTAAGAGAATTACATATTTAGTACGAAGTAATACTTCATTTCGAAAACTAAATATTACTTCACTACGCATTATCAATTCTTAATTCCGAATTTTAGTTATTAACAGTGATATAGGTTTTTTCTGTGCGATATCAATACGTTTTCATTGTTTTTGAGATACATTTGAATCGAAAATTAATTTGGCACATTTCATAAGTGCATATTAGACATTACAGAAAAAGCTAAAAAATGTTGTATTAATATGGATATTGTTTTTCAAAGCTAATTATTCTTCAAACTAATTTAAAATAAAAGTTTACATGGTTACTCTTGAAACATCTATCGGAAGGCGATGAAAGGAAATTGAAATAAATATCTTATTTTCCTTAAACAAACAAGCAAAAAAAATAATTTAATTGTGTTATTGTTTAAATAAAAACATTCGTTTGAAGTTTTATCGAACTTAATATTTATATTAATACTAGGTGTGGAAAATGTACTTAGTCTTATAATTGCTAAATTAGAACACTGGATCATTGATATTGCTTCAAAATAATATCTTCACTTGTTTTTTACAATCATTGATTTTGTAGAATTAAATCTATATTGTAATTAGTTGCTGCAACGAATTTCTTGAGTTGAAGTTTAATTATATTATTTTTTGATTTTATTTTCTTCTTTGGAAAGTTTATCTCAGTAAATTTCTCAAAATGAAATGAGTTTAAAGCTTATTATAGATAGGCTATAAATAATCTTATCTTGATGATTCAAATGTGCTGTTTTTAGATTTGTTTTAGATATAATATTAATAATTTTATAAAAATTTTCATCCAAGAATTTTTTGTACTTTAAAACTTTAGAACGATTTTGAGTCTCCCTTTAATAAAAGAAAGAATAAACCATTCTTTAAATCATTTATCCAAAATGGCACTATTTTCTATTCCCCAAAGTACGGCAGTCAGGAAGTCCATTCTTTTTTTGTGACCATTTTGGGAAATTTTTGTAATGAAACATTCTTTACTACGTCTTAGAACAGAAAAAGCAAGTATACTTTTCTTTCTTTTTTTAAGGTGTGAAGATCTTATACTAGTGAATTGCTTTTTAATTTCTTCTTTTATTAATAATCTTAAAATCAATTATTCTGAGACAGATAGAAAGAATAAATAATTGATGAATGCATATACCTTTGATATAATCGTAAGTAATTGTTCTTGTTTTGAAAATCATGTTGTGCTATGTCGGTGAATCTTTAAAAAGTTGTACTTTTTTCATCTAAATATTTAGAAATTTTGCTTTATTATAAATCAATCAAATAATACATTTTAATTTATACAACGGAAATTTAAAAAAAAACAGTATTCATAGTAGACAGGATTGAATTAAATAATAAACAAAGGCCAAAGTAACAATTATCATGAAAGGGAATACCTTAAAATTAAAATAATTGTAAATAAACTTAAATTTTAAATTTGTTTAAAATATAAATTAAGCTGTTTAAATAAAGCCGTCTAAATATGTCTTAAATGTAAAAAAAGGAAAGACATTAATTTACATTTTTTTTCATCTTTCAAGTTTACTAAGCAAGAAGGAAAACAAATTAAGACTTATTGACTCATTGAACTTAAAAAGCAGAAAAACTACTTTAAGATTCATGGGAATTTTTACTATAAAGCATCAGCTTTGTAAATATATCTTTCATTTTGACATTGCAATTAAAATAAATCGTTAAGTGTAATCAACCAAAAATAATAATTATCATACTGTAATCAGGAAAATATTAAGGAAGGATTGCTATATTCAGGAAGATGTAACACATTCCTAAGTACCCTTACATTCTTTCATGAGCGTTAACTCCTGTGGCTAAATATGTGTACATATTATTTTTTAAATAATGGACAGAGGATAGGGTACAATATTAATGAAGACAAATATAATTATTTATTTCAAAATTGTATTAAGCGGATAAAAAAAAGGATAACAAATTTGTTTTTGTTATAAAATGCTTTCTAGCTTTCTGCAATTTTGAACAGATGTTGTGTTTAGCATATTTAAAGTATAAAATATTCTTTAAATTTATTTCAGATTCCAGCCATTTTGTAAAATCTTTGAATTTTCTAAACATAACTAGACTTATTCTTTTTTTTACAGCTTGATTAACAGATAAGTGTGTAACAGGTGAACTTAAAAATCATAATACCCTGATGAATATTTTTTTTTCAAAATGAAATCGTCTTTGATTAAAGACTTTAATATCTAGCAATGATTAATATATGGAGTAATTAAATCCTCGACATTTTTTCTCACTTTTTTTCGGGCACGTATAAATATTGCGGAACGTAAGATTTTGATTTAATTTATGCTTGAAAAATTCTTACTATTTTAGTTCACAAAAATTCCTCTGTAATTTATTCGAAATCCAATGAATTAGAGTTTTCTAAAAAATGAATATTAGTGTTTACTGTAACTGGAATGCAAATTTAATTTTCAAAACAAATTTAATTTTTAAATGCAAATTTAATTTTCAAAACAGAGAGAGAGAGAGAGAGAGAAAGAGAGAGAGAGAGAAAGAAAACGTGAGAATGTATTTCGATCAAATAAATTATGCAAAATTAAATTGAAAATTAATTACATAAACTGTACTACATTCCATTTAACGTATATTACAGGGATATTGATAGAAATTATACAACTCATCCAAAAACATGTAAACTGCTTTTACAATTTTAATTCAGTCTTTTGAGTTAAGTGTTAGATTTACAAATATTTACAACATATTCGATTTTGAATTTTTGACGAAATGATTTAAAAACTAAATAGATATTTTATCAATACAATTTTTTTATTAAAACAAAAATTTTACATATATATCGTAGTTAATTTAATTTATAGATTAACTTTTGTATTAATTTTTTATGTGAATCTATCAGCGAATCGCTGTTGTTATATCGTTTTATATAATTTTTACTGATAATGAATGAAAACGAAATTAGATCAATAACCAAGTTGTTTTTATTCTTCTCTAGCATCTTAACTAAAATAATTCATGTATTTTAATTAAGGTTAATTCTGCATAAATACGTCCGATTTATGAAAGTAGAAGATATACCTTTTTTTTTAGAAATTATAATCTTAAAACAATTTTTAATTCAGAACGTTTTAAATCAACAATAAATCTCAATACACGCTTTTGCAGTCATTGTAAATTTAGAATCATTATAAGACTTACATGAGAGCGATAACACTTCGCTACAGATCTAAAAAAATTTTACATGCAAAAGTTTATTGTTAAGAAATGCTATTCTCTTGAAAATAAATTGCAATTTTTTTTACAAAAGTATTGAATGTAAAGCAATTGTGACAGAACACTGAGAACTAAATTTAGCAACAGATTGTGCAGCATCATTTAAATTAAAAAATATATAATTTGATTCATGTTTTTATAAAGCTTAAGTCATTGGATTAATAATTTAATCTTTTGTCGAATAAAATCATCAAAGTGTCCCAAATACGCAATCACATGATATTAATTTCCCAATTCCTATTCTTGCCATGTTATATTATTTTGAAAATGTGGATAAAATCAAACTGAATTATTTGTAAAGAAAAGTCGCCATGAAATATAAGCTCAAAAGCTGTTGCCAATGCAAGAACAGTTTTTTGATTAATTTCACCTGCGCCGGTTTACTTATTCGAATCAACATAAACATTACTCATTCAACAACATCTGTGTTAATCATCATAGCAGCAGATGCTTCGGAAACCAAACGATATCAAATGTCAGCCGAATTCATCAAAAAATATAAATATAATTTGAGGAAATATTTTAAATGATTTTCATTTCGGTATGAATTAGGAGTTTCAAAAACAAGTATTTGCCACATTTTAAAGTTCAGATGACGAAAAATATAATGCATAGTTCAAATCCAATAATGAATAAAATGGAATTCCGATTGGTTTTAAAATAGGGAAACCATAGATTGGCATGCAACCTATAATTTAGGTGATATGATATTAATGATTAAGAATCATACGAAACGGTTTCGCTGTATCATCAGGTACGATATCATACATAGATAATATATCAAATTATACCTGTCATGTCTGATAGTGCTATCAACTATGATAGTTATCTAGTTTTTGGGTTCTAAGTTCTCCTGTATAAAAGGTATTCAAGAAATAAAATTAATTTTTTTAAATTAAAAATTCATAAAAATTGTAAATTTTTCCCACCATAACTTAGATTTATATTACTTCCTAAAACCCATTTTGCACCATTTTAAAATTAAAAACAAACAAACAAACAAGCCTGCTACACGATAAGATTTCATTTTAATGATTTTTACGGAATGTAGATAATATTTTAATTTTAATAAATTTTTAAAAGTATTATATTTTGCATTACTAATCTTTAATTGCTATTGTAATTTCTTGTATACACATGTCAATTACAAAGATATTAAATATATTTTTTATGTTAATAATATTAGCGCTATATTATTAAGAGAAAATTTTTAAAATTAAAAAAACATAGACAATATGTTTCGTTTTGTCTAAAAATCAAGGAGTCCAAATTTTGAATTTTTTGAATTTTTGTGAAAAAAAGTTTTGTTTTTGATTTGTCGAAGTCAACGAATACACGATAACATCATAACTAGAGGTCACAAAAATTTAAAAATCTTTCACTTTGAGTATCATATGTGTTTCAGAAAAGAGTAGCTTTTCAAATAATTGATAATTTATTGGAAACCATAATCTTGATTATTAGATATTATATTTATGATTGATATAAACGAGAAATACATTTCAAACTAAAATAATAAAGGATAAGTGCTCATAGAGGAACTAATCGCCGAACTTTTCTTACTTAGAACGTTAAAAGGAGACGAGGAAAAATGTGGCGCCATGTTAGATGAAAATAAGACAGAAATACACATATTGAAATCTTTATTAAGCAATTAAGTGCATTTGATGTGTATACACGTCAATCAAAACGGACATTTTCGGGCGATCACTGCATTTTTTTCTAATAAAAATGAAATCTTGCTTTACTTATTGCGATTTCTGGCAAAATTTCTCTGATACCATTTGAATTGCGTTTGACGCGTGCTTTCACTTTCAATAATGTCTAGTTAAAAAAAAGGAACTTGAGGAAAATAAATTCCGCAATTAACGGGTTAAACAGCGAAAAAAAGCAATAATCTGAATGACAGATCTTTTGAACACACAAAAATATTACATAAATTTATTTCTTTACTTTTAAATTATGTGAATTAGCGCTGCTAATATTTTTGACGATGGCAATATCAAATGCAAGCTACGAATGATGTTTTAGTCGTGTATAGCTTATACTTTTATATCTCTTGTTTCAGTACAAAAAAAGACTGTGATTAATTTTTTTGTGGCATAAGTGGAATTTCAACGAAATCATGAATCGTCTATAAAAATAAGGAAAGAGAAAAGTCCGTCTATTATTAATTTGATTTAATTGTACATTCAATCTTTGCCTTCCTTGGTCGGAAAGATCAGGATAAAATAAGAGTCGCACCTCCTACGCGCACGCGTAAACTACACGCGTAAAATATTATTGCGAAAAGAAAGAAGACAAATTTAGAATTAACTTCAATTTAATTTTCTACTGGAGAAATGGTTTATATCGGGGAATATATCCAGAACACGATAGAAAAATGTACGCCATTTTTATTAAGATTCTATTTTCGGTATTTCCATGACATCTATCGATACATGAACGGGAATCTTAAATATTTATTAAAGTTATGCTGAGAATGTTAAGTATTTTCGTCCCTTATTTGGAGCGTGATATGATATCAACAATTTTTAGAGAACATGTAAAGAATAATTAAATAAAAAAAAAGTAAAATTTGAAACGGGGGAAAAAAAGAACACGGAACAGGAATAAAGTAACATAGGCTAATTTAAGAGAAAAATTAGGGAAAATTTATATTAGAATAGGAGATATCATTGTATACATATTCAGATAGATAGATAGATAAAGAAAGAGGGGAGGGGGGAAGGATGCAGTTGGGTATTTTCGCTGGACACCATTTTATAAAGATGAGCCACTCTAGACGAATAAGCCATGAAGCATTATTAAGCTATTATGTTCTATATAAGAACTTTTAGAGTTCGATTCTTTCACATATTTTTTTCTTCTTTTTTGCTATAAATTAATTTGTTATTGTAAGTTTTAAGATACATTTCTTGAGTGTCTTCTGAAAGCAAGCTTCTCTGCTTCAATCTTGACTTTAAGTGATGTCTGTCAGAGTGATAGTGAAATGATGGGTATATTTGTGTGAAACTCTCTCAAAATCTATTTTTCTGTCTGAACTACATTTCTAAACTTCTGGCAGTATTTGAGGATAAATCTTTCTAGCCAAGAGTTTATTCTGAATTTAAACGCTATCTCACATATGGGATCGGTTGAATATGAGAATGGTTAAAGTATTTATGTATTTTAATGAATTCAACATTATTTATTTAATATATACGAAATAATTGATGAAATGTTTAAAATTTATTAAACAGTGTTATATGCAATTTTAACTAAGGACGGAAATGTTTTTAACTATTGCGATGTCAGAATTGCAT